>JARFIW010000910.1:2311250-2912500 GCA_036346225.1 Platerodrilus igneus
CAATTTCTGAGGATATAAATTTTGTTTTGGCAATGTCTCATCCGAACGTTTCATCAATGGTATTTGAACTGTCTCTGCTTCTGGCAACATGCTATTTTAACACATATTACATTGAGTTTTTCCTTTTTAAATGTTACAATATTTATTTTTGATATGCTAATTTTTTGTTTTTTTAAAGGTTTTGTTTTGTACGTCGTCAAATCCCATAAAATTTTTACTTTGGAGAACTGTTACATTATACAGTGCGGGATTCTTTCGGGCAAACTCTATGGTAGTGGACCATTGACAAGATGTCCATTCAACAGATTTCCTTACTACAAACTCAATTGTCGAATGCATGCTATCGACTGGCATATAGATGTGGTCTGGAATTAAATAATTAATCTGAATTACTTCAAGATTGGTCGACTTAGATAGAGCATAGCAAAGCATACTTGACACATTCTTATTTTTATTTTGGCCAAAACAGAAATCTGAATAAAGGAGAAGCTTATTGATACAACCACGTAACTCAACATCTTTAATAAATTGAAGAAGGCAAGTTGAAATTTCGTCTGCACCACGGTGGGCATCATTTTCTGTTTCGATGTAGCAATACCCGTTCTGAGTATTGCTTTCGTAAACGGTAAAGTTATAAACTGCGATTTTGCGGCAATAGTACAATGTCAGAATCATCATGAGGCATGTTCAAAAGCTTTTCCATGTCAAAACTGGCGCAAAGAGTAGTTTTATCAATTGTATTTATACCTTGGTGAAATTTAAATCTTTCATCCTTAGTTTTAACATCAAAATTGGAGGTGGCTGCACAAATCCAATCTTTCCGTCTTTTCTGATCATTAAGATCCCAAAAATAATTAAATAATGCACGACGACGCTCTACTGTGATATCTCCACAGTTATTACCGCAATTTTTTCCTTCACATGGGTTTGGTTCCATTTCTTTTCCTTTTATTTTTTGCCTATTTTATTTTTGTATGATTTTTCCTTTTTGCGGTTAACTTTATTTTCTTTTATAATGCTTGCTTTCGTCTTCTTTTTTTCGATAAGCTTGTTGAGATATTTTTTATTAGGGTTCCATACCTTATAAGGTATAATGGAAACCCTATAAGATCACTCTCGTGTCCGTCTGTCACAGAGGTTTTTCTCAAAAACTATGTAACGGAAGTATTTGAAATTTGGCACAATGCTAGGTCTTCATGGCGTGGACATATATCGACAGTCAGAAAATAGAAAACAAATATTTTTAGAATAAAACGGCGGGGGTTAATTCGGTCAAAAAAAAAAAGTTTTAATAAATATATCGTGTGAGGTATCATTTGAAAGAGGATTCTAAAAGGCTTCTAAAAATTTTTTTTATAATTTTCGGTCTAGTAATCTTCATGATATAGCTCAAAATGTGTCAAAAACGACCATCCCCCTCCCTGTTCTCCTACATTTCCAAGTTAAGATTTTGATTTTAATAGGGATAGTAACTATTGAGTCATAGATTATCGGAAAACTGCAGGTTTTTTTGACAGTGTAATAGTTGCTGGAAAAATTTTTTTAAGCACAGTAATAGACAACATATTTACTAATGTACCAGTAAAATGTGGGACAGTATATTCATTTTTCAGTTATCACAATCAAATTTGGATAAGATTTAAATATACATAAAAAATAAAAACAGTTTCATATGGTTTATTGATTGCTCACTGTAGTATTAGTACGGAACCCTAATAGTGCGAGCTCGACTCGCTCTTGGCTAACTTTTTCTCTTTGTTTTTATTTTTATTATTCAATGGTTTTGAACCGTTAGAGCTTTCAGAAGTGCTTCAGTCAGTATTAGAATCTTCAGAAGGAAATGCTTCATTGAATATTACCTCATCAACATCGCTCTCATCTATATAGTCAAGATAGCATGTTGAAAAATGCTGATTTTTTTAGAATTTTGATTGTGTTCTTGTTATGATTGGAAAGTGTGGGAGAATTGTGAGACATAGACGACGGGTTTGGCTCTTGCCGTGGGGTTGCAGAATTGTAGCTACAGCTATTTTCTTTAATATTTGCCTGTTGAACTGGTTGTACAGGTTGCAACATTTCTAACATCTCATTCTCATCTAGGCTGATATTGTTATCTTTGGTTTGTATAGAATAAGGAAACTGTGAATCTAGAAAATTTTGAGAACAGTTCTCACTTGCCATAGTACAACTATTTTGTAGTTGTTCAAATTCGGTTAACATTGTCCTGTTATTAAAACATTCGTTTTCAACACTAAGATCAATGCTTTTATTATAAGGTAGAATTATTATGTCCAAACATTGATTAGTATTGGGCTGCATTATACCTCCATCGCCTAATTCTTTAAATGACATATCCATAAAATTATGAATTCCTGAAGGCTGATCTTCAACAAGTTCATTATATGTAGTACTTAAAGATGCATTTTTAACTACAATTGTATTTTTTAGGATTTTACTACAGTTCATCCTCAGATCATTTAACCATTCGCGTCGTTTCGACATTTAAAATACAATGTGTAATTAGTGAAATACCTAATTTATACTGAAATTCCCCATAAAGAAACATCCTGCCCACCTGAGACCTATTGGTCTTAAAAGGATCACAACATTATTCTCACTCAAAATTAAACAGATTTGTTAATTTTTTGTTAACTGCATGTAATTTCATTTTTAACAAGTGCACTTATTATTTTACCGACTATCAAAACATAATAGTCATTTCATTTTCACTTTACGTAAAAGTATAGGTACCTACTCGTCAATTAATTTAATGCAGTTCTGCTAAAACATTTCCCTAAAACTATAATCCAAATTTATTTGTCTTTTCACATGGTCAGAAGTGCATTGGCATTTGTATCGCTACTTAATGTAGTGAGTAATTTTAATATGAATAAACCGAATAACTTACCTTCACTAATATTCTAGGCTAGAAAACTTTAATTATATACAACAATGTGCTATACATTGACATGCTGTAACCAAACTAGGCTTGTAAACCGCGCAGTAAACTCCCATCACAAAACAAAATGAATAGTCTACCATCTATGACATTCTCATTTCGCTCTAAATACAAAAACTTTACATTCTAAATGGTGTATAATTCATTCAATATCTAACGTTTCTGACCCACACTACTTGATACTAACAAAAACTGTAATTGGTTCTGTTATGCTGGTATAGATGTTCTAATTAGTGTATCATTTTCCATATAAATGATGTTCTGGCTGTTTGTTTTTGAGCAAAATACAATAATATTGTGGGTTAAATGGAAGAACAGTGGGTTTCACTACTACCTGAATTTCGCCCACAAGTAGTTAATTTATTTATTTCCATTCCATTTGAATGATATATTATATTAATAAAAACCTTTATTATTATTATAATAAAGCAAAGTAAGTAAGCAGGACAAAGCCAATCACATAATATATTCAAAATTTATTGAAGTGTCATTATACACTACCTCATGTACTGTTAATTACCTCTTAGGGTTAGAGCACTTTTACCACCAAACTTCACTAAAAAAAATACTGTAACAAGCTACTACTACCGCGTTTCTCTAATTTAAAACAAGTAATAACAAGAGTCTTTATTACTCACTGTTCACAAGTCTAATTAATAGTATATGCCTTATTTATAGATGTTTTCAGTCCAATTAACAATAAAGCACTATCAATCTAATGAATTTACAAGCACTAATATCTTCTTAAACTAACTTCTTAGCCATAGGTCCATTAACAACACTAACACAACTATTTATTTATTACACTTTTGTCTATTTATGTATTCTACAAGCTGCATGTACATTAGACACATAATATAACATTTATGTATACTCTTGGACTTCCAAAAGTTCAACTATTTAACTTTACACGATATAATTTATATTCGACATTCTGATATAGACTAACCCTGTACTTCCTTCATCGGTCTTATTTATACCCTGGATTAAAAAGAATGTTTCATCCTCCAGTAATTGCTAGAAAATTCTTAGTCCCTGTAGAATATGCAGTGCTTACGACACGTGTGTGTTTGACGAGTTGCCTAATAGTAGCTTGCAACAATACTTTTTTATAATAGTAACTCATTTAATTTGCTTTTAGTTACAAATCATTCCTTTAATAGATATCAAATTAATAAAAACTTACAACTACTAAATATTATCTTAAAATTATTGAATTCACAACGCACGTCTCCAAATTGTCCTTTACATAAAATATACAACTTATAAGCAAATCTGACCTTGATTAGTGTAGAGTCAGATTATATCCAAATAAACGGTTTTTCCATATAAATGTCCTTCTCAAGCAAATATCGTGGCAATACAGTTGCATGAAGGAATGGTCTAACATAACACCAAAATTGGCAAATCTTAAAAATAGATGCTTGTCCATGGAAAGATGCAGAAGAGAAGGAGTTATTCCAAATCATCTATCGAATCCAACCAATTTAATCCAGAATTTAATAGGCATTACACATGGAAGACTAAGCAGAAAAGTAAAGAATTTCAAAAGTAAATTAGAAATGCAAATTCTTAATTTAGAACTAGAAGTAGCACATACAAATATTAAACATATTGAAAATTCCCTTCAGACAACCCTTCCTAAAATTTATTTAAACACCTTCAAACATAGACAAAAAATATTTTATAGTAAACGATTTATACAAATTAAAAAACACAATATTAAAAATTTGTAAACTTAAAACAAAATCAATATAATTATAAACATCTATTTAGTGACAATAGTAAATGGATAGTTAAACTCAGCAATAATGGTATTCTTAAAGATATACTCAACATGTTATCGCTAGGACCCAAATTTAATTTACATATAACTATAAAACAAATATTGTACAGAATCAATTATGGTATATATATATATATATATATATATATATATATATATATATATATATGTACAAATATATATATATATTTCAAGTTCAAAATTGTCATCATTTTAATTTGCATCCCGGAATTAGAGTCCTTGTAGGATGCATACTAATTAAATAAACAATATTTGCAGACCTGAGTCTGAATAAAAGGGAGCATCTCCCACCCCTTTACGTTAATTTAACAGGTTAGTCTGATTGAGCTCAAAGACAGACCCAAATTTTCATCATAATCAAAAACATAAACCTGATAAATACTTCTTTCTACTTATACAAGAAAATGTTACCTTAAAATTAAAAATTTGTTGTTTATACAAATTTACTACTGTCCATTTTTATCAAACAAATTATAAAGATATTCAACACACACCAAAACATCTAAGATCGAACAAAATGCATAATTTACCTGAAGGTTACTGCACTCGTGGCTCCAATGTACATCGTCCTTGCTAATCCCACCATTCCAGCTGGTTTATGTTTACGTCTTCGGAATTCTGACCGCCTTTAAAATTTTTCTACACCACCATTCGTCTAAAAAGGTTTCAGGGTTTCTCAGGAACTCATCTAGATATATCGAAATCTTGTTTTGTGGATCCAATCACGTTTACGAATAACATTTGATTACTAACACTCACGATACATAGCACTTTATTTATCTTCTCAAGTGTACTAATAACTTTTATTGTAGCTAATCATCACGTATTCTACTTAAAGTATCGAATAATCAAAAAAATAAAGAGCAAAACTGTTTGATCGAATAAAATCAAAAATATAAGAGAGCGAAACACCTATAAGCACGGGTTTATATAATGGCCCGCTTGCAAGTCGAATTTGTCCCGCGACGGACGATTTTAAGAAATTCGCATTCTCGTTTCCCTTCCGACGGCTCGGCACAGCGATTCTACTAAAAATTTGAACACGTCCAAGTTGAAATCTAAGAATTTTCCACACGCCTCGCAACACGTCCGAGAACAACTAATTAATTTTACACACCAACTGATATGCTTCCCCTCTCATGTTTGCATCTTATTTCAACCTTAATTGCCAATCTAGTCTGTTCGTTCTATCTACAACCTGTGCTCTCGTTTCACATTTCCCCTCGTTTAACTGCTAATGCATTCCATCTCGCTCGTCTCTATACCACAAACTCGCTTTCTTACTTGCACTCATATAGCTTAAAGTTTAGCGACTAACATATACATCGTTATTCTTGCAAGTGTTCTGCGTTCTAATACGCCGAAGTCTTTTATATAATTTCCCCACGTCTTTATAATTTCTCGTTAGTTTGAGTACTTGGAACGATTAAAATTAAATACAAATTGAACATTTTAATTCTGCTTCTTTTTATAGAAAGTGTCTAGTGAATAATTTAAATTCTTTATTTTTAACGAAACAAATAATTTTTATGCTCCACTGTTTTAATAATGCTTATTATCTAATGAAATTCTATACAAACCCTACATTCTAATTGAATGATTTAAATCTACACAGTAGGCCTTTAATTAAGCGTACTATTTTCCCAAAGCTTTCTTATACACGGTGATTAAAATTATTTGATGTCGTTTATTAATTTTTCTACCCTGGTCTAAATTTGAGTAATATATATATATATATATATATATATATATATATAAACTCAGGTAATTTGCAGTCTGAACTAAGATCTATTTGTAAACAAACTTTTATGAAAATAATAAAAGCTTATTGATCTATACAAATTGAGCTAATAGTTGTATAGCCATTAACAAAACAATAACTATAGTTTCATAAGGGGAAGAAACGCCCAGGTTTTTGCTTTCTTAAGCCTCGTCAGTGTGAATTAGTTTCCAACAACCCTATGAAGTACTCAAAGCTATTATATTGATATGAGTTCAAAGAAATCTTTGTACTATGGCAAAAGTAAATAATATCGCCATCAGGTGGTATAACACCAACACTACTAAACGTGGAAGTACAAAAGTACAAAACTACATCGTAGTTTTATAGATGGCTATACATGTACATTCTGCATTTAAGATTTGCGGAACGTTATAAGCAAAATTTATTTGCAAAAATAACAAACCTTCTCAATAATATGCATATTTTATAAAAATAACTACTGAAGTGATCCTTTAGTGCACTGTCATAAATGTTGCATTGGTGAAATTGAAAAATAATGTTTGGTAACCAAGTTATAAATTTTATGTGTGTTGTTTTATTGATGCGCAAATAGCAGTCACATATTTTATGTTAACGTTTTTATTTACAGATTCGGTTCCCTTTTTGTTTAGTCGCAACTTTTTAGTAATCGATCTTTGGTGAAATGCATTTTGTTGTGGGTTCCTACACCTCCCCTCTTAACATTTCTCATTTATTTCATTTAGATAGATGTAGTGGCACCCAAGATTATTCGTACTTTACAAATCCACACAGGTCTCATCACAATACCGCTGAACTCAAAAATTCCGAAGTCCGAAGTCTTTGAAGAGCTAATATTAATATATGAATAAACTATCATCTAGTGGTGGCTTTTAAACGAGTACATGCTGAAGTTGGGAGTATCTCATCTCATTCCTTAACCACCCTAACAGGTACTCATTCAATTCAGATGTTCAAAGTACATATAAGGTATCGTTTCATATAACACAAGCAAAACACAAAATAAAAAGGAAAAAGTTTATAACAAAACAATCTATCAGCGGATGATGTAGTGTTTGTAGTAATTATTGCGCTTTTAATAATGCTTTTAGATGCTTTTGTTAGAGCAAGAATTGTAGGGTTGATACAGGATAGTTGAGGACAATACGAAACTGCAAGAATTGTTGGTAGGAGCCTTTGTGCTGTACAAAAGGTGTACCAACGCTACGAGTTGTCTGGCCTGATAACCAGAAAACCAGGATCTGGGCGAAAAAGAATCACCTCCAAAGCGATGACCAATTTTTGGTGTCTGTTAGTTTATGGAATAGAGCAGCTTCTGCGGTTTTGCTGTGAAATCAACTACAATAAGTTGGAGATGTAAACGTTAGTAAATAGACTTTGCGCTGCTGGATTGTCTTGAAGAAAAATTGGTTCAGGTCCACCATTGCAATGTCGACCTCTAGTTGTAAGATTAACTTTTGCTCGGAATGACGTTGCATGAATTAATAAAGACTGGTGCAAGGTAGTGTTTTCAGACGAGTCGCGTTTTTGCCTCACTGGGTTAGATGGAAAAAATCCGGAGAAAGATATGCTCGAGCTTGTATTAACGAGCGACTATCATCTGGCGGTGGGTCTATGGTTTGGGTAGGAATCAGTTTATAAGCATGTACAGAGTTGGTATTCATACAGAATAGTCCCCTGACAGCACACAGGTGTATTACCAAGGTGCTAGAAGAGCATGTTGTGCTTTCATGATCAGTATGAGCAAGCATGGCAACTTTATGCATGATAATGCTAAACCTCATACAGTTAGAGTTGTCGGAAAATATCTGGATGAGGTGGAAACTAAGTCTTTTGATAGGCCAGCTCTCGATCTGGACATGAATCCTAATAAGCATATCTGAGATAAGTTGGAACGTCATATTCGTAGACATACACCAGCACCAAGAACTGCCCTGAAGCTGAGGGAATTACTATTACTTAATATGCCTCTTCTGCTTCAAGCAGTCATTTATGCAAGAGAAAAGAATACACGTTATTAGTGATTATGTTTTTCATTTTTTAGTCCCATATTGGTCCTACGTATTTCAGTTAAAATGTAAATTTGTTGCTCTGGCATAAAAAAACCTTAAAAACAAAATGGTTTTAAAATTCATCATTGAATTTTTCATTTACCTACAAAGTATAGTACAATCGTTTACAATTGGCAAGAATACGCTTAAAACAGCAAATTCCACAAAGATATAATTATATGTTGATCTCAATTTTTTCCTTGTCAGTGTAGTTAGGAAGGCTATTAAAAAGATTCGTTTGCAAATATACAAAAAGCTTCAAAAGTAACGATGTGCGTTAATATGTAAAAAATGATCCTTACATTGAGTTCTCGGCCAACAGGACTAAATTCTGCAAAGTTAGTTTCAGTAACTGCTGGTTAAATGAGAGAGGTTTTATATCACCTAATTGTTTACATGTGTAACTTTTAAAACATAGCTATTAGTTGCCTTAGTTTTTATACATTCAGAATAAAGTGTTATTCATAAGGACTTTACTGAAGGGTTTAAATAAAAATGTAATTACTGTAAGATACGTGCAAGTCAAGAAACTGGCTTTGAATTAATATTCATATTGATTTTATTATTGGTCAGTCACTATACTACGATTATTTGTTGCAAAGACAAACACGTTTAAGTATAGTCCTTTCATCTAAAACTTCTGAACACCTTTTATAAAAAAATATCACTATTTTAATGAAGATAGAATAAATTTTTATTATGCTATGGACAATACTTGAAACTTCCATGATAGAGTTTACCAAATAAAATACCGATTCATTTTCATGTGACTACTTTATGATGCAAACAACGTGGTTTGTTAGTATTTCCAAGCAATAAGCTCTTTATAACATTGAACATTCATTCCAGTAATTAAACTCTACTAACTATTAGTATTGGTACTGTTTTATAGTTAATCATTGCTTTAGTGTTTTAATGTGTTTGACTGTGTATAGTACTTATTATTTTAAATTAAACAGAGTATGTGATTCACAGCTGTTTTATCAGTAACAATTTACTAAATGATGACACAGTTAAAAGCCAGCACACAAAAACAGTAGATACCAATTAATATTGCAGAGCTGTTCATTAAGACCCAACATGTTAGACATGCTAAAATACCAATTAAGATATCTTTACTGCTTTTACACAAGTATGTTTCCCAGCACTTTTGAGCTCTACATCAAAGCCTCGTATTATGAAGTTGCTGAAACAAAGTTCCGATGCTTTTACTGCAACTACACCAACATATTGATGTACCATATACAGGCAACATAAAACAAAAAATTGTATACTGCAAAAACTGTTACACTTTTACATTAATACAAATGCTACACTTAGACAGAATTTATTATAACCATAAAAGACTACAAACATAATGAAGCATAAACATGCAGGTACGAGAACTTAAAATTAAAAGTTTATACCCAAAAATAATGAATAAAGAAATTCTATAAGCTGAATATTTTTAATTTTTCGTTATGATCGTAGATTCAAATCTTTGATTCAGGTAGCGGTACAGATGTACCTTCATAGAAGTCCGATTTTGGTCAGCAGCTCCATCCTGACTGTTCGAGCTTCTTCGGAAAGTATATGTTGAGCCCCATCTACATCTTTTTAATCTAACCTTAGGTTCCAGTCGTTGTATAAAGATATCTTCATTCAGGAAACCAATAAAAATAGCAGTTCATTCAACAGACGTTCTATATCCAAACTAAATGTAAAGAGATCTATTGCTGGTGATCTATTTTTTGCTAATGCTATTTCTAGCTCTTGAAAGATGATGAATGTAACTCAGAACAAGTTGTCAGTCATAATGCTGCAGTCAAAATATGTTAAGTATTATATATAAAGTATATTGAAATTGTATACTCATATATGATCATGTGATTCTTTTTTGTATAAATCTATAAATGCTTATAAATAAAAAATGAAAAGATAAAAATATTTATTAATAGACAACAATGTATAATTACAAGAATAAAATCTTAATATATATATATATATATATATATATATATATATATATATATATTGAATGTTATTAGCAGGTTTTAGATAGCTGGATTAACAAAGTGTACTGTTTTCTATACTCTTAGCTTTCGGTTTAATTCAAAACCTTTTCAAAGAAAACTACAAATTAACATCGCCATTATGGGCATCAAGTAGTATAATATGCAATATCTACTAAACCGAGGTTACATGACATTGAGTCATTGAACTATATAAAACTTAAACTATACATAAAAACTTAAAATTGTAAAATATAACATTTAAAATTGTGAACTATTAACAATCACACAGAAGACAGAAAAGAGTACACTTTATTAACCAACTGACCTAAAACCTGCCAACAACATTGAATATACTCAAATCAGCAAAGTCATGATGACATATACACATATATATATATATATATATATATATATATATATATATATATATATTGATAGTTGTTAAGTTGTGACTTCCATAATACACAAGAGACTACCTTACTTTCGCATTCGTTGAGGAGAACTTCCTGGTTGCAATTTTCAAACGAGGGGAAAAAGTTTTTCATTCTTATTTTTATTTATATATGTCAGCCTACTCAAAATACATAGCCACTTTCGTTTATATATATATATATATATATATATATATATTATGTATGTATGTATGTAGATTACTCGTAAGCGTAGTATCTTTTCTATGTTTTTACTTCCAACACTGTTGCCTATATTTCAGAAAGCATTTTTATATTATTATGAGAATATTAGCAGTTGTATATGCTCCAAATAAGAGTTTGCATTGTTTGTATTTAAATTATTTAAATTAATTCAACCGTTCTACCTTATAGTTGATAACATAGCATGCGTGTATAATTTAAGACATGGTTTTAAATATCGGAATCTTATTTTTTCAAAACGAATGTAAATGAGATATTGTCCTTTTGCAACAATGTTTGGAACAAACAAAACGCCGTAAAGCGAGGGTCAAACGTTCGATTTTCGGAAAAAAAAGGGTGCCAATACGAACTGTTTTTTCGCTTTCTTTTAAGAATTGTTTTAAGTAAAATAATGTTGAATGAAAACAATGTAGCACAAGGTTAGAACAACTTGGAACAACTTTCAAAATAACTTTTTTTCAAAAATGGTACTAGCTATGCAAGCATGTGTGTAAATAATTTGTTGCAATAATAAGGGTGCTATGAAACCTGAACACAAGTTAAATTGTTGTTAAATTTTGTTTTTTAATGTTGAATAAAATTTGGGAATTATTTGCTTGTTCCATGGCACACTTATTACTACAATAACAAATTATTATATACTGACGGCAAAAAAATTAAAAAGAAAATTGTTTTACAAAATTCTGTACTTATTTTGCGTTTTGAGTGATTTTTAACAACTTTTCTTAATACTTTTTTTACTCTATCTTAATTGCTAATAACTACATTGCTTGAAACACTACTTTTTACTTTAATCATACTTGGCTGGATTTTGATTATAAATACACCATTCACACAATATGTGCATTGTGCTGGCTGACCTAGGTGATAAAAGTTTTACATTGATTACTTGTAAAATTAAATAGTTACTTAGGTATGAAAAGTTAAACACAGTATATCAACGATTTTGATCCTTCTTTAGGAAAATATGACGTCAAATGTTTGCAAATCATAATAATGTTAAGTTTAAACGATCCACTTATTTTAGTTTGGGGAAATTAGGAAAACTTCGAAAAAATTAAGGGATAGTTTGAATGTACATTATGTTAATGTAAGCCATTGGAATGTAGTGCAATACGAGTCCAAACAAATTATTCCATACTAATTAGCGTACCTTGTGTAATATCTATTGAATAGGGACGAAAACCATTTGAAAGTTGCTTTCGTCCTTAAGCTCTTTCGAAAAAAAATTTCATCTAACTTAAGAGCGGTGGAAAATATCTTTTTATAGGATTCCGTATATCATCTAAAAACATGTTTTTCACACCTTTGGCGATTGTTTAAAAATATTAAAAATGAAATGGTTTGGTTTGATTTGTATTAAACATCACTCTAATGACCTACACTAACATAATATGCATTCAAAGTGTGTCCCTAAATTTTTCGAAATATGTAAGCGGTCTATCTTAACTTCTCTGGACTATATTATCGTATTAATGCCAGACACCCAATAAAACGCTGAATAATTAAAAATATTATTGCGCTTGACCTAAATATTAACTATAAATCTTTCCCATACTTTTTAACCAAATTAATGCTTGGTTCCATGAAGTCTGCTTAAAGGTACTTTCCTTTTAATATAATATTGCTAAAATACGCAGAATATAGCAATTGTTAAAACTCAGTGCCCTGTATGAAATTTATAAAAATTCAATTCACTCGATCAAGTATAACCAGATAACATTAATAGACATGCAGCAGTCTACCCAACTTATATTAAATTAATGTATATATGTAAACAGCTAAATACCATAGGTGCTTACACTAACGAGGCAAGCAAAACCATGTAGGCATTTAACAATTCTCTAAAATCCCAATAAAGAAACATAAACCATGCAATTGTTTCTAAAAATTTTCACTATTCGTAGAATACATATATATATATATATATATATATATATATATTATATATATATATAATAAAGGTTGTTAGTTATTTTGGGATATTATATCCCAAAAATAACTAACAACCTTTATTATATTATTACTTGTTACTGAAGTGTGTGTTTATATATATATATATATATATATATATATATATATATATATATATATACATATATATATATATATATATATATATATTACATAAGAATGTTAAACATTAATGTGGAATACAATTCAGCTGTACTAGCAAACATAACGTTAATATTACACTGTTTATAAAATAAGAAAGATCGTTAATAAATAGTCATAATAATTTAAATTTTAAATATCCCTATTATTTAGGGATAATTGTGTAATTATCTGGCCCATTAGATTCATTTCTTCACCACCTTTATTTAAAACT
Organism: Platerodrilus igneus; assembly: GCA_036346225.1. Taxonomy (NCBI): domain Eukaryota; kingdom Metazoa; phylum Arthropoda; class Insecta; order Coleoptera; family Lycidae; genus Platerodrilus; species Platerodrilus igneus. The sequence continues at coordinate 2,324,806 of JARFIW010000910.1, forward strand.
TTCTTAACTGGCTCTCTATATAAATGTTAAACTGCAATTGCATTTTAAGATATGCAGTGAGCAACGTTGTCGCATTTACTGCACTTTTTGGAGGTACTAAAATAGCTAACATATAACGGAGGTTGCACAAAATGTTTTTAATAAAATAAGTTACCTGGTGACTATCCTCCTGCAGGTATCTGCAAACCAGCCCATGAAGAAGATGCCGTCTAGTATGACTCTAGTTGATGGAACTGCTGCCAGGTTGCATCACCATCACTCTCGGCACGTTATTCAAATTTCTCCTCATTTATAATAAACCCAATATATCCAAACTTCCAAAATTTCGTGTCAGATTTCGATTTATAAAGACCCCATCAATAAATTCTGCATTCTTCATTTAATTCCAAATTTGCATAATTTTCGTATGCTTCAACACCAAAGTAGCAGTAGTTTTGTACTTACATTACAAGCTTCGCTCTGAACTCTTTATTCATCTTTAGATTATAATAAACTGACTTCACATCACAACACATTGTGCAATTATAATTACTTATATAAACTCACCTAATGCATTCACAACTAGAAGAAATTAAGAGAACGACACCCTCGTTTAAGATGGTTATATAGGGATCATGCACCCCCACTCTATTTACCAAGTTGAGCACGTAAAACCACAATGGACGATACTCATTCTATGTAAAACACCAACCGTCCACTCGTTTCTCAAAATCACCGGCCTAACCTTCGTCAATTTCAACATAAAACTTCCAACGGTTCTAAATTTCTGCTGAACTACGATACACAGACAACTAAATTTACTCGGAACACCTTTAAAAATCGCCAACGGTCAAAGCTTTTCAGCGAAAACTAGTCTTAACAAACTCCAACTCTAACAACATTCACGCCTCCAAACTAACCAAATTATATTTCGTCTCCCTTTCTCCTATACATTGCTCTTTCTTACTTGTGCTCCCTTCTTACAAATCCCCAGTTGTATATCACCCTACCTAACTTTGAAACTGTTGCGTGTATATCTGAAACGTCCAATCGTATTGATCCCTTTTTCGCCCTGTCTTAGATCAATACAAACAATTTCCGCCCCACTCTATCTACAGGCTATAGAACCGTCTTTGTTATCGTGTTTGCTACAAAGTCTAACTGTTATTTACTTTTGCATCACTGTCCTTCCTATACTTTACTAAAATCCATCTTCGTCTGTTAATATCGATCTGTGTCAACCTGTAACGTGCATTTGTATTCTTAGAAGTTATTGATTTTCTTACCTTAACCAAAATAACCTTGTGTTTAACATGCTATATTTGAAGGGTTTCGTTTGTCCTTAAAAATATCGATCCTCTGCTATCGAATAAGCAAAGCTTTTATATTTTCATACACTATTTTAAATAAAAGCGTTACTTTCGCCTAGTTGTTTTTATACTATACTTCCCTATTTTATAAATATTATGCTGTCCTTATTAAATAAATGAATGTAACCAAAATTAAATTACCCCAAATTCCTACTTTATGTTGACTAAGCGCTATTTTAATCGTTTAAAATACCTAATTAATTTTCTCGTAAATAATGACTACATACTCTAGCTTGACCTATGACCTATGCATTATTAACCTACATATTACACGATATTATCCCCCTATTTCGAATGACAAGAGCAAGTAACCCTTAGTTCTCCTCATTCAAATATTTTTAATTAATTTGTATGTACACTAACCCTATTCTATCAATTATAAACACCTAATCTAATTATTTTTATCTACATCTACACGGATTTATTTAAATCTAACTCTTTTTATCCTTAATAAGATCCTCCTAATCTGCCTTACTACCTTGAACTTAATCTTTTCCCCCATCACTATCATGCTATACTTCATTATTCCCCGAAATACTAAGTTCCCCCTGTCTTTCCTTCTATCTATTTCAGACAAATAAGGTACTACTTTCGAATTTTCAACTTTTCTTCTGTCTCGTAACCCCATGTACCTTCTAGAATTTCCATACATTTGCTTCAACCACTAAGAGTTTTTTAAATTTAATTTTACACAATCTAACTTATCCCTGAATTTTAAAATTATGCCGTTCCTTAACATTTCCGCGACTTCCTGTTTTAACAGATTCTTGTATGCTGCGAGCATCGAAAAATTCTTTATATTAACAACTTCCAACCTATTTAACTTTACCACCTTATACGTAACCTAATGCTATATTCTTCAGTACTCCTAATATCCCTGAATATTCTCTTTGTAACACTTGCACCTCTTCAATTTTCCCATCTGGACATTTAAAGCATTTACCATATTACTCTCCTCTTCATCTATGTCCAAAACATTTACGTTTAAGCCAGCGTCATCCTCAGTGACCATATAACTACCATTGCGGGCAACACTACGTACCTAACCTTTACCAAACTCTGATCACACTCAATAACAATACTCATCTTCTTCATGCAATCTACCCCTAAAATACTTTTAAACGTCCAGGAATGATGATGAACTCCTGCTGTTCACAGCTTATCAATCCAATTTCTATCTTCAAAATCACTATACTATTTACCACAGAAAACCTTTTCTTATTAGGAGCTATTAAATGACTCCTTTTTATCGGCATAACCCTATTCTGAATTTCAGTTTGGATCTCTTCAACGAATTCCTCGGATACCAAACTCGCCTCTGCTCCTGAATCGAGCAACGATCCCACATACCTATTTAAAATTTTGATTTCAACCACCAGCAAACAAATTTTTTCTTCCTCTTCTGGTTCTGCTTCATCCTCTATATCCATAAATTCGCGGGGATGTTCATATTTATAGATGTCAAGTTCTAGTGGTTTGTCTTGACTTAAAAATCCTGCCTAGCTCTGGTCTCCCCACTAGGTCCCTGTTGTCCTTCCACCACTTGCGCATATGTCCTTCTATTCGTGTCCTGTACCTCTGCTCTTTCTCCATTATTCCCACTTGTCGATGTCCTATTTATTTCCGGCGAGCTATTTTGCCTCCGGACTCCCGGTCTTGGAATAGCACCCATTGTACTGCTATTGCTTCTAAAATAACTTCCTCGTTGTCCCCCAATGATTCCTAAAATTTTGACTTTGGTTTATCCCTCTTTAATTATAAAAATTTTCTCTCCTATTATCGAATCGTACTAGATTTATGTTTCTATCTCTGCTCTCCTGAGGTTTTCCCGAACTAACGTCATCATACTTTTGCAAGTACTCCAAAAATATCTCCCTATCCACTATATTCTGTAAAGCAACATGTTGCTTGATCTCTACTTCAAAATGTCTGGACAAATATTTAATAATTTGCCGATCTGTCAATGGTGGACTGAGTTGCTTCGCGATATTGTATTTCCTAATCGCGTATTGATCACGGGATCCTGCAAACTCCCCTTTATACTTCCCTGTTATTAGATCATCCCTAACCTGATCCTGCCTATGATCACTCCAGTAATGTTTAAGAAATTTCTCCTCAAAATCTAAGTATAAGGTTATAACCTATCCTACTAAATTATACCAGACCTCTGCGTTATCTTTTAATAAGGCCTTCACCACGTTTAACTTAGCCTGTTCATTGCACAAATTACACACCAATGTCCTAATATTATTTATAAAGATGTGTGGGTTCACCCTATTGTCTCCATAAAACTTCATTTGTTGTTCAACTGAAAGATTACCAGAAAAAATCCTTGGGCTATCCCCCGCTAAAGCACTAATATTCTGTTTGATTCCTGTAACCTCTCTTTCAAACCTGTCTATCTGATCTCTACAGGACTCACTCACCTCAGTCATTTTACCGTTTATCTCCTCTTCACAAAAGATCCTCACTTCCGTCTTTAATTGCCCAATTTCATTCTGAATACTTTTTATGTTCCTCTCACTCCGTTCAACTCTCATTTCAACCTCCCCCATTTTTACCATTAAACTATTTTTGAAATCAGAAAATTCCTTGGTTGATTTGTCTATTTTTTCGCTAATTTGCTCCACTTTTCTTTTTAATTCTTCACCCATTTCTCTAATTTCCTCAAACTTCCGGTTCGATTCAGCATTCTCTAGTATTCTTATGATCATCTCATTTCCTTGCTCTCCCGATTCTGTCCTCGACTGATCCCTACTACCTCTGGCTTCCTCCATTTCTTTTCCTGATTTTTCAAAAAAAGCACTATCGTCACTTCCAATTTCCACTCCTTCACTACTTAGCCATTCCTTTCTTAACATCCGTTTACAGCACACCACCCATATATCCACTAATTCCAAAAAAAAAATAAAACTAAACTATTACCAAAATTATTTACAAAACAATCCACCCTCTCCTCTGAGGTCGCCATTTTCCTAAAATAAATTTATTTATCTGTAATCGAAGTCACGTTGGGCGCCATAAATTGTCGTGAAGTTTATGCCGGAACTCTCAAACAGATCCAATCGTGCCCTATGCTTGGGTCGACATAAATTACTGTGTAGACTTTCGAAACCATGGAGCCCAACAACTTGGGTGCCATAATTACTGTGAAGTTTGCTCTGGACGCTGGAAATTTACTTCGGTTGCTCTCTATCTCTATTATAAAATACGCTTATGCAACTAACAACTGAAGCTTACCTGTACTGCTCAATCTAATAACTCCTGCTCACCGCCTCGATGCTGTAATCTACAACAAAATCACCCCCTACACTCATACTCAAAATAACGCAACTCACAAAATACATCACACTCTATTTACATGAAATAAATATTACAACAAAACTCGTTTCATTATGTACAATTGTGTCCTTTGGATAATCAACAATTTCCTTTTCAAAATGTACTTGGATTCGATAACCTCATTAAACAAATACCCCATTAAAGTAAGAGGGTTATCTCCATTCCTGACGTTAACCCTTGTCTTATTATGAACTCTTACAAATCCACAGTTGTATATCACCCTACCTAACTTTGAAACTGTTGCGTGTATATCTGAAACATCCAATCGTATTGCTCCCTTTCTCGCCCTGTCTTCAATCGATACAAACAATTTCCGCCCCACTCTATCTACAGGCTATAGAACTGTCTTTGTTACCGTGTTTACTACAAAGTCTAACTGATATTTACTTTTGCATCTCTGTCCTTCCTATACTTTACTAAAATCCATCTTCGTCTGTTGATATCAATTCGTGTCAGCTTGAAACGTGCGTTTGTATTCTTAGAAGTAAATTGATTTTCTTAACCTAACCAAAATAAGCTTGTGTTTAACATGCTATATTTGAAGCGTTTCGTTTGTCCTTAAAAATATCGATCCTCTGCTATCGAATAAGCAAAGCTTATATATTTTCATACACTATTTTAAATGAAAGCGTTACTTTCGCCTAGTTGCTTTTAACCTATAGTTCCTATTTCATAAATATTATGCTATGTCCTTATTAAATAAATGAATGCAACCAAAATTAAATTACCCCAAATTCCTACTTTACGTTGACCAAGCGCTATTTTTATTATTTAAAATACCTAATTAATTTTCTCGTAAATAACGACTACATACTCTAGCTTGACCTATGACCTATGCATTATTAACCTACGTATTACACGATAATATATATTGATGAACAGTGCCTAATGACTTCTAAAATAGATACATAGCAAAGTAAGTGACTTCATATATACTGTTGTTACTTCCATTTTTGGAAGTCACAACGATTTGCATAATTTTTACAGTTTTCAGACCATTAGGGTATTTTTAGTCATTTCCCAAAATTATAAACATAGTAGCCTTCTTATTTTGTTTATAAAAACGATGACTACCGTATCATGACTAAACTATATGAACATTACAAACAAGAATTTTTCAAATTCCTGAAAATCCGGTGGCAATGTGGCATTGGTACTGCAGAACTATGTTTTCTAGACATAGAACGGCTCTAAACAATAAGTTAGGCATTGCAAGAAGAAGAGGAAAGGTATGCAAGATTTATACTGAAGGACTATGTTTTATAAGCACAGTTTCTCAGGCCTAAAGAGATGTGTGGTGGACATGTTTAGCAAATGAGAAACGATTTTATGACGGGGAGAATAATACGTGGGAAAACGTGCTTTAAATGGGGACTTGATTTCCAACTACCAAACGACAATGATGTATCGAACGCGAGTTCGCAAAGTGTCATTCATTTACGGTCCCTGATTATTTTAATACCTTTTTGTGTTCCCTAACGTTGTAACTTCAACGACGCACTTCACCACAATAAATTTGGATCAAGAAACGAAATAGAACTTTACAAAACCCTGATCAACTTGAAGACTTTCAACGATGATTTCTGACTAAAAGCAACGATCGAAGGACGTCTTGGCCCCAAGTATTAAGCCAGGTATGCCTTTGGTCTTATTTTTTCTTGCTTTCGTGTACCGTTTGACAGAAATAATTCGAGACCAAATTTGAGGGCGTAATAAGTTACACCGGAGGTTACACCATAATTGACGCCGCAGATAAAACATAATAATGTTGGGCATTGTTATAAGAGGAAAAGGATATGTACACCCTTGTCAGTACAGTAAAAGATTGATTCTGGGAGATCCGGTGGTGATGCGAGATTCATAGGGCAACACAATGTTTTTCTCGCTGTAGAACGATTCTGGAAAAAAGTTTGCCAGCAAAAACTCCTTTACATTTTTACTGATGAATCATTTGGAGACGAAGCTGTCCTTTTCAACTAATATTTGGAAAATCAGAACAATGGTTAGAGAGTGCTAAATCTTCGATTTTAAAAAATGGAGTACTAGTGAAAACACGTTTTTGTTTGTTTCTTTTTTTGAAAAATAGATTAGGGGTGGAGTTGTCGTTTTGGAGCAATGTTTAAAACTAGAACAATGTTTCGTGAGTGTCAAACCTTCTATGTTCAAAAAACAGGTGCCAATACAAAAAGAGTATTTCGTTTTTTTGGAGAAACCTTACAAATAGTATCGTGTCGAGCAGAACCAATGTAGAATTTCAGAATCATAATCTTTTATAAACGCGCCGCTAACTTCACAAGCATTCTAAAGATACATACTAATGTATATAAATTTAAAAATGAAAAATTTTCAGTAGAATTTGAAATTAGGCTTTTTAATCGATTTGTAATAATTTTCTTAATCCTTTTTTGATCTATCGTAATCATTACTATGATTTTACTTAAAACACTACTTATTATGTTAATCATTGATGGTTAAATTTTGACTTCATAAAACCCGATTCATACAAAAAGAGGAAACGTCGTGATCTACACAATTGACAAAAACACACTGCATAACAAACTTTCGTAGAATTAAATGCATTATAAATACATGATAGACGTTAGTAATAAACTTCCTATCTAGAAATACCGGATGAACACTAAACAGCAAATAGAGAGCTATCAGCCATGTTTTAGCACTAATATAAACCGCTTTCTAAGAGCATCAAATTCTCTATTTTGCGGTTGATTTTATTGTGTGATGTAATACATAATGTTGTTCAGGTGACGATTATGTAGATGCAAAAAATCAGATCCCCAGGAAAAATGTAAAACTGTTTTGCCAAAGTGTAGCTTTACAAGAACCTTCGTAAGTATCACAGTCCTCACTTAGCTGGTATAACAGATTTACTGAACTTTAGGAATGGATTTGTAATAGTAATTTTTCAAATACTTTGGTGGAAAATGTTTACAATGATGAACAAGTACAAAACCTCAATGTACCGGTATATAATGATAATATACAAGACAACATCAGTTATAATACCGTTAATAATATTAAAATTGTGTGACAGAAATAAGAACAAACAATAGCGAAGGGGAAAACAGGTTGTAAGCATGAATGATAGTGCAAATTACAGTAACATGTCAAACCCGGTAATATTGACATTTATGCCCATTAAACATACAACTGACCCGCACTCTACAGAAGAATCCTTCAAAAATTGTAAAAATTGTGGAAGTATTTGTAATTGTTCCCATATTTCAGAAACTTGTAGTAAACCTTCCACTTTTGAAATGAAGAGTCGTTGCGATGACGATAAAGACCAAAACTTCGACATAAATGATTATACTGATAAAGTTCAAGAAAACATTTGTAATAGTTCGTACTTTTCCTCAGAAGAGCGGTCAGTTGATTTAAATACTGGCAAATGCTTGAATACTGTAAAAGAAGATACACCCAAGGCAGAAAGAATAGCGAAGGAACAAACTCGCAAACTTAGGCTTGTATGATACAATTTTTGTAACAATGATATTGCAACAAAGAATTATATGAGACACTTGCAAAAAAATCATAATAATGAAATCGAAGTACAAAACATCTTGGAATAAAAAAATAGTAAAGTAGAAAGAAAGCTGTTGTGCTGTTTAAAAGTGAAACCAATTTTGATTTATATATAAAAGGTGTTTTAAGACCTAACAGGAATAATAAAAACCATCCACATACCAGCGCACCGACATATCAACGAATCGACGCATCGGCGCGCTCACGCATCGGCGCCTAGACGCACCGACACGCTAGTACATCAGTACGTCAACACATCGATAAATCAATACATCCATACATCAATATAATAATATTTCAATATATGAATACACAAATACACAGCAACATATCAGTACATCAACATATCAACACACCAACGCATCGTAGCATCGACGCATCGGCACCTCGATGCACCGGCCCATCCACACATCGATACACCGAAACATCCATACAGACGTATCGGCGCACCGACATATCGACGCACAGACGTACTGATACATTAGCAGATCAGTGCATCAATACATCAACTCTAGATCACATCAACACCAATGCATCCACACATTGGCGCACCGACACATCCACACTAACGCACCGAAGCATCGGCGTGCCAACGCGTCGACGCACATGGCGCATCAATGTACCGGCGCATCTATGCATCGAAACATCATTACATTAGCACATCAGTGCATCAATGCATCAATACATCAATAAATTAATACATCAATATATTAATCTTTCAACATATCAATACACAACAACATAGCGACCTAGCAACATATCAAAACATCAACGCATAAAGTTACAGCACTCTCTCAGAAAACATTATAAACTGTAATATAGTTGATATAATCAGTTGAAGATATTTTGCAGTCAATGCTGAATTTTAGTCAATGCTGAATTTTTATAATTCACATTAAATGACCTATATAAATTTATAATTAAATCTTAAATTTATGGCTTTGAAAAATCTATATTTCTTGTAAATAACACGAAAGTATTGTTATTAAAAGCAAAACAAGCCAACTAAAAAATTAAGGTAAAAATCGGATGATGCCAATCCTTTTAAGACTCGTGAAAAGGAAATAAAAGATTAGATCAATCTTTGTTAACCCAGAAGTTCTGAATAAATCGTACTACAACAGTCAATACTTTTCAGATTCTTATAACAAAATCGTTTCTAGATGCCGTCATAAAACAGTGCTCTCAAAAACTAAAAATTAAGGTACTTTTTTGTAACACCGTGGAGTTGTGTAAAATTTTTTCAATTAGATTTTATAAGCAAAAATAACGTTACTTACCAGAAAATATATTAATTAATCAGTTGTTTAAAACAAGCAAGTAATGAGACCATCGTACTTTTGAATCTTTTATTTAATCAAAAACCCTTTCAAATTTATTTTTTAGCTAAAAATCGCAATTGTTTAAGTAAATCTGTTCAGAGAGTATTGTGAAACTCAGAGTAACAAATAGAGCATTTAACCTGAAATGAACCTGTAAGAAGATCATTTATTCGATATGCATATCTATCTATACCATGAGATCACTTTATCTAGAGAGCCAAGTTTGTTTAGTCAACACTCCATTTAACTTCTTAAGTACCTACAAATATATCTAAGAATGGTAATATATTTTCATAATATGCAGAACCAACTCAAAACAAGGCCGTAGTTGCAATAAATAAAACGCCGATATGTAATAGAATTTAGTAATATCCCTGTATTAAAAACTTACTTTTATAATAAAACTCATTTATAAAAGAAGATCTCCGACATTTAAAACTACATCCTAAACCACAGACGCATGCTATGCTAATCAACTATAAGCTAAAACTGTTGAATCAGTTTAAGTATAAACAATGCAATCTCCTAGTTGGAACACAAACAACAGTTAATGTTCCAATAATAATATGAAAATACTTTCGGAAATATAGGCAAAAGTAAAAACGTAGCATAGATATCACGTTTACGACTCATTTATAGATATATAAAAGGAAGTGGCTACGTATCTTGAGGAGGCGAACATATACAAATGCAAATTAAAATCAAAATTTTTTTCCCTCGTTTGAAAATTGTAATCAGAAAGTTCCCCTCAATGAATATATGCCTACAAAATACAATTTGGAGTTTTGGGAAATGCGGAAGTAAGGTAGTCTCTTGTGTGTTACGGAAGTCACAACTTAACAACTATCAATATATATATATATATATATATATATATATATATATATATATATCATTTTAACGCTATATTATTAACAATAGGAGTTTTCCCTTCCTTTACAATTCTCAAAGCCCTTATTATTGCTACTCTGTCTAATTCAGCCTCTGATGGCTTTTCATTATCTAAATAAATATGTTTAGCCTGGTCTTTGAAGTTTCCCAATACTTTTACTCTGTAATCGACAGTAGTAGAAACTGTATTTCCAGTTAGAATTAAATTTTCTAAACATGGTAAATCTCCAATATAGCAAACTTCTTCAATACTGCTCAGTTGATTTGAATTTAAATCCAAAGTATGTAAAGAATACAATTTTGCTAAACCTTTCAAAGAAGTGATATTATTTTGAGACAAATCTAAATATAATACATTTCCAAGTTTCAAATGTAAGTTATCACAAGAAATTATTAAATTATCTGATATGCTCAAATCAACAAGCTTTGATAATGATGACAGATCTGGTATACTAGATATTTTGTTTTGATTTAATCGCAATACTTTTACATTAGGTATCAGTTTTATAGATTCATCGATTTCTGTTAAATTATTGTTTGAAAAATCAATTTCTTCTATAGAATGCCAAACCTAAGAATTAAAATAGTATTTAAATTCTTTAAATTTTTTCCAATCGTACCTGGTTAGTTTCAAATATGGATTTATGTAGGACATCACATTGTAGTATCTGAGAAATACTTGTTACAACTGTTTTGTGCACAATGAGTTTATTCAAAGTCTGGCGTAAATTTCCCACGGAATATATGCTTTCAAAGTTTATACCTTTGATTTCCAAGCTTTGCAGTGACTGTAAATATACATATTAATATTCTAATATACTTAAATATACAACAAATATGATTAGCATAATGGATTGCTACTTAGTTATAAGTTCAAAATATTTTTTCTAATGCGTGTGTATGTGCATGTGTGCATGCATGCATGCGAGCATGCATTTATGTGGGTGGATGCATACGGGCATGTGTACGTACATGTGTATTTTTGACTTTTGTAAATATTACTTTTAGGGATTGTATGGTTAACTATAGGTTTGTAATAAATCCTCTTACTGAGGTTTCCAATTTTTCTTGCTCTATGACCCACCTCATTCTCCCACATTTTGAGCTAGCCCAAAATAATTTTTTTTTAATTTTTATTCTACCCTTCTCCCTGTTTTGTTGCAGTATTCGGTGTGGGCGATTTTCTTTAGTTACTTTACTGCTTTCTTACTTGTCTGCATGGAAGACCATAACCAAGTGGAATGTTTATAAATGGTGGCTTTTCATGTAGCCTTCATATGAATGCTGTACAATGATGACTCAATTACTAGCTCGATTTGGAATGATCATTTAGGCTTTGCATAAAAGTCTTCCAACTTATTAACTAATATAACAACGAAAATTAGTTTGCCTTGTGTAATTATTAATATTCACACACACACACATGCATGCAATGCACCCACATGGATGCACTCATGTGCACATGAATGCATGCATGCATACACGCATGCACACACACACACACACACACACACACACACACACACACACACACACACACATTGATGTAATCAACCTTTTATAATGCGATGTAAACAAAGCATCAATTTGCATATAATACAATATAAACATAAACCTTTATGCATATATCGAGAATAAAATCTTATAATCTAAATAACAGGTGCATATATACATACAAGTATACTTACACAATGTTTCCAGTCCTAAATATATACAAAAAAAGAAATAGACATAATATATACAGTAATTTTTATCTACTTTGTGAAGTGCACTTCGTAAATTAAGAACGTAACGATAAATTTAAATAACGTAACCCTAACTTAAATTAACCTGGTGTTTACTTACTCTAATTTAGAATTTGTTAAGCAAGTGGTTGACATTAACATTAATGTAAAAAGAAAACCAACAGTAAAAAGTGCTCTAATGCAAGCTTTGGTTCAACTAATTGTAACTTGGAGAATAATTACATAATTATTTGTGCACTGTGAACGTAACTTTGTACAGTGCAATCTGTAATTTATTGGATAATCATGAATATGAAACTACAGAACCAGCAAAAGAAGTCTATATCTTCCACAGTAGCATCAAAAGAAAAGTAAACAGAATAACTGTACCTTAGAACAAGATGTCTACCTCTGGTAGCATCTTAAAGAAATTGGAAATGTGAACTGAACTCGTCGATGGATTGGACACTGGATCAACAAATTTAACTAGGTTATAATTTTAAGTACCACAAAGCGAGTTCGCATCACGACTCGCAACATTTCTTTCTCTAAAAGAATGTTGTATATAATAGCATGTTGTATGGAATAGAATAGAATAGAATCGAATAGGCCTCTTTCAAAAGCTCAGCTTGTATTTATATTATATTGACCAATGAGGGAAAGTAACGTAAAAGAATTTACAACAATTCACAGCGATAATGTGTGAAGTATGCTGCGAATATCTGTAAAAGTATATTTTCCAGACAATAGATGCAAAATATTCCTAAAACAATTAAGGCAAGTAAAATACACTATAATGATTTTCATTGAATTTTGCATGTTTTCCGCATGAAAAAGCAATGTCTATCTTAAATGTTCATGCAAGTACACAAACCTGCTTTCAGCCCCATGGAGTAAAACGTATAACAAGTTGCCTAAGTTATAGAAACAACAGCGATTTGTATATGCCATAATGGAAATTTATTATGCTATGAAAATTGAAAACAGATGGTGTATAATACAACACAGTTCACTTTACCACAAAGTCATCGGAGGTTATGTTCAGGTATTTAAACTTGAGTACATTTTCGTTATTTGTTTATTTGTTAAAATAAGAGTGTTAAACCCCGGTTGTTTATGTTTTAATTAAGTTAAATATTTTTGTTACAGAAAGCATTTATATTTGCAGATGTGACAAGGATAAATTACTTACTTTTGGGGTTTTATTTAGGATAAAAGTTTATTAAAAATCACACATTATTTATTATATACGCCTTATTCTAATAATTAATCAATTATACAATGATGTGCAGGATTCAAGAAAGAACAACCTTGTGATATTTGTCATTGGTAATAAAAAAAAGTGCTGTAAAATATTTATTAATAGTATAGAAAGAGAATAGTTTTGATTTTGTAAGTAATAATTTTCGTTCTTTTTAAGCTTCTTTGGGAATTAAACCACTCATAGTTTTTAAAATGATCTTTATTTACATTTCGATCCATGACCTAGGATCCTAGGTCATGAATCAAAACGTAAATAAAGATCATTTTAAAAACTGAATCGAAACGTAAATAAAGATCGTTTTAAAAACTATGAGTGGTTTAATTCCTTAAGAAGCTTAAGAAAAATGCTAAACAAACCACAACAAACATACAGGGAGTATTTATTTAATAATTTTCGATTTTGTAAAAAATAATTTTTTTAGTTTTACATACAACTTTTAAGATTTGGGTTGTTTATATTTTATGATCATATTTATTTAGGTATAAACTTGTAAATAAAAGATGCACCATAGATACTCATATTGCCTGTAGATATTTTGAATTTTTGTGGCATACTTTTTTCTGCCATCGGCTATTTGTTAAAGAATGCAATAATTGTCAAGTCCTCGAGTTTATTCAATACAAATATTCAATACAATTCTAATTACGTCTAATTTTCTGAATTTGCAATTCGTAGTCTCGTTACGGTATAGTGGTGTTAAGTTGCTTTCGAGCTTGGATTGCTTGCAACATATACCTTATGCATGTGGAAAAGATTCAATTCTCATTTAATTTGAGTACTCAAAATTTAAAGGAAATATTAACTTTTGGCAGCAGTAAGGTGTGCCTGACAGGTGCAAAGTGGCTCTAATGGGTTTCCTGTTGAGTGTGGTATGTTAATTTTGTAGTTTGGTCAACAGTAAGTTTAAAAGTTTTTAATTCTTTCCAGTAACATTGTGGCATGTTTTTCTGCATATTGCAGTTCCTATGAAATATAAAATATTTGGCAAAGTCCTTGAAGTTATTTGTCATAAACAATTTGTTTTAGTTTTGACGTTAACTATATCGGGATCTATATCATATTGATTGTAAGTGGTGTGATCTCATTTTCAAGCAGTGGTTGCCCCTTAAGTGCAACTTGATAGTCTGACCAATGGTAAGTCTTGTAAATTTTTGATTTCCTTTCGGTGATATCATGTATCTTTTTAGCAAAATCCCTCCAGCATATTATGCTAATTTTGAACTTGTGCATAGAGGTCTGAAACAAAACATTGTGCAATAGTTCAATTAAAGTTTTCATGCCCTTTGTAAAAGATGTAGAATTATCTGTTCTTAATTATGATCTCACCAGCGATAACATGTACCCATTCAGTTTATGTCATGCTATGTCATTCGATACTATCAATAACATCTAGTGTAAGTGACACTGTTTTATTTCTTCGTTTATTGCGTAGAGATAGAAGACAGTCATATTGAACATTACGTTTTAGTAATACCAACTGATTATTGTTTATCTATTTAATTATAGATTATTAATAACTAGATATAACATTAATAACTAGGAAAGGTCTAAGAAGCATACACCCGCCCCACCCCTGCCGCGTCGGGAGGAACTACATCAAAAACGCAAAACATCAATCCCATCCTCAGCCAGATCTTTCAAAGCCAAGTTAATGTAAATTTGGTACCCTCTGAGTCCACACCAGAAACCAATTTGTCCACAAGTAACAAACGTTTGAGGGAAAGCCCAAATATTAACAGAATCTGATCCAGTAAATATTTTAGACAAAATAGAGTTCATGTACCAAGACTTAATGAAATACATTGATGAGGAACTAGACACATTCAATCGACTATGCGTAGGGGTAAAGAAAGAGCTTAAGGACAAAATATAAAAACTTTTATACATCTAGACAGAACTTGCAGGTGAACATAAGTTCATTGAAAACCAAAACGAAAACCTACACAACCAAATAATTGAGGCAAAACTCGAGTTACAAACAGCCAAACAAAATGTCAATGCTCCGAATTTTATAATATCAACACAGACATACGACAGTGCTGTGACACAAAAACCGAAAGCTCCAAAACAAGACGCAATATCAAAAGCCATCTTGAACTAAAACACAACAGTGTTCATAACGTCAAAACGTGGTGAAACACCTAAACAAAATCGAGAAATTTTTTCAAAAACAGTAAACCCACCGAAAGACAAAATTAAAATTAGAAACATCCGAACACCAACAAAGCAGTAATTATAGATACTGATAATGAAACCGAGGTAAATAAAATTTTAAACCACGAAACCTTAAAACAAACCCTAAATTGCAAAAAACCACGCAAGAAAAAACCCTTAGTTATCATATACGACATACCAACATACCTGAAAGATCAAAACGTAACAGATTTAATTTATACTCAAAACCTTGAACACCTAATTAATTAAGAGAACTTTAATAAAGACTTTCAACTTAGTTTTAAAACAGAACCGAAAAACAAACCGACTCAACATCATGTTGCGACGGTAAGTGGTAATGTGAGGAATATATTAATAAATCTAGGGAAACTCTATATCGAGTATTGCTGTGTTACATCAAAGGACTTTTTATTAGTACTCAAATGCCTATGGTGCCTCGACTTAGGACACATCATGAAACATTGCACACGCACCTCCGATACATGTGGATACTGTGGGGAAGAAGACTCCAAACACAAAAGAGCAGACTGCCCCAAGCACGGACAACCCTCAGTTTGCAAACAATTCTTACAAGGTAACAAAAAGTGCGTTTCTAACCCTAAAGATTTCCCAACCCACAAAATGTTAATGGACAGACTCATACAAAAGACCAACTATGGAAAGTAAACCTAACCAAACAAAACATAAACCACACTCACAAATTCAAAGGGATAAAGCAAAGGCAATCACATATCAACAACAATTTCAACAAACACTACAAGAGAACATGTAAACAGACAAAATAAAAACCCACCCACAAACAGAATACGAACCTACACTCAGACACAACATTCTCACACAAACACAAGCCACAATCAGAATGCAGCATACACACCTATTATCCCTAACAGACGACTGAAAAATCAGAATTGGCCAAATATATGCCATACACTGTGTAACTGTAATGAAAGAGCATAGACAACTAGCTGAAACCTTACGTTTACATGTACTTTTTATACAGGAACCTTATCTGGTGCATGGGAAGATTCCAAGCATGCCAGTCAAGCCATGGCAAATACATACAGGCAGAAACCACAAACGGCAATGCTCATTTTTGACCCCACATTGACAATCACAACAATCCAACGAAACAGCGGAGAACACTGTACATGCCTGAAGGTTTCAAACAGTCTGATTGGAAAGTGGATCTTGGTAACAAGCTACTTCCAATACAGACTGGACACCCAGCCGTACATAAACAACATACGCAACATATTCCACAGTTACAACAACAAACCAATAGTTATTATAGCAGAAGTAAATGGAAAATCCCCGATGTGGCACAGTTCCCTCACAGACGTATACGGAGAACGAGACGAAAACTTGATTAACGAACTACAACTCGAAGTATTCAACCTTCCTAATAACCCACCCACATACACCACACATGCAGGAACAGAGACAAACATAGACGTTACACTGACAAATGAGCTGGCGTACAACTACATACAAGACTGGCAGGTATTAGAACACCAAACTGTCAGTGACCACAACCTAGTCAGGTTCAACATCGACATGACAACCAGGCCATTTAACACACCACAAAACTTCACCAAGGTACAATGATACAAAATACGAAATGCAAATTGGAGCAAACTGAGGAACACATTTGTATCCCCACAAGACATAAGATCAGACGAAAACGTCCACGAGTATACAAAACTACTCACCAACACAATTAGGTTGACAATGGAGCAGGTGCTTCCTATCTAGTTGACAGGCAACAAATTGTTAAAATTGGTAGCTCAGAATCCAGGATCATTCAAGTTACATCTGGTGTTCCCCAGGGCTCGCACTTGGGACCGATTTTGTTCCTCTTGGTTATTAACGATGTTGTTTCGGTCTTTCCTTATTCCTCATGTTTGTTGTATGCAGACGATCTTAAAATTTATTCTGTAATTTACTGCCCCGATGATTGCGTTAAACTACAGAAAGACCTTACCAGCTTTGTTAAGTGGTGCTTAAATTATTATTGATTATTTTTTGGATAAGATACCAATAGGTTCATTTTAGTCTGTTAGTGATCTCGGTATTTTATTTAACTATAAACTTTCCTTTGCTGAACATGTTGATAATGTCTGCTTAAAAGCATTTAGGATACTAGGATTTCTAAAAAGACACACCTTACTCATTTCTGATACTAGAGCGATTTCTACTCTATACTTCAGTTTGGTTCATAGCATTCTTGAATACAATACCGTTATTTGGTCTGCTACCTATCTTAACCTCATTCTCAAACTTGAAAACGTTCAAGCAAAATTTGTGAAATATTTACTTTTCAAACATCGCATTCCCTTTTTGGAAATTCCGAATCCTATCCGTCTCCAATTGACGGGTTTGAAATCTCTAGAGTGCAGACAATGGATAGCTTCAGCAATTTTTCTACGCAAATTAGTGAATGACACCATTGACTGTCATCACTGATTAGCTCCTATTCAGTTTCGGATCAACTATAGCCTTATTCGAAATACTCGGTCATTTGTCATCAAGCAACATTGTATAAACTATGACTTGAACACGTTTTTAGACAAGCTTGCCATAATCTATAATCGGCACTTTACCAAATGTGGTATCTTTCTTCTGAACTCTACTTCCTTTAAATAAACTGTTAATAAAATCTGTTAATTTGCAAAAATTCCTTCTAGGCAAACATATGCTTAATCTGTTAGTACTGATTTCAATTTAATTATCTCTGTAGTGTACTCAATTAATAAAAATAATATAGAGCGTTTATTGTCTACAACATAGTCTGTGTGTCATCTCTAGTATTATTTAGTAACTATTATTACTTTTTTCTTCTTTTTGTATGTATATTATTTCGTAATGTTGGTCATTTAGAAACACTGTTTCTGAAGTGCCATGATATTTAAATAAATAAATAAAATATAGCGCATGATATACAAGAAACATCCCGTGTATAATACGGCATTTAAATTTCAGATTTAAACACAAATTTAACCTTATTAAATTACAGACAAGTGGCAGGGATATTTCGAAAAGCTTTTAGCTCGATTTCAAACCGTTTTCCTTTTCTTTGTATTAGAGGAGATAAGACTTGAACAAAACAGAAATTCCAGGTAGTTTAATTCCCGACGTCAATTAGTGGAGTAATAAACAAGTTTATGACTTCTAAAAAGGTCGTAAAACTTGAGTGTACATAGAATTGGATAGAGTTAGCGATCATTTGTTATACAAATAAGGAAAACTAAGTAACAGAGAAAGGTGATTTGAGTGCATAGATAGAAGTGAGATGGAGATAACGTGTTCATTAGAGGCGTAGCTTAGATGCAAGTTGTGTTTTACTTGGGGTAAATGCCAAGGCTGTTTTGAGTATCAATTTTTTAATTTATTATGAAAACTATAGTACAGGTGCGAGTTGTTGTTCATTGCAAGTGATTTTCAAAGAAGTGTTTTTAAAATTGTGTACGTGCGAGTGTGAGTACGAGGGGTTTTGCAGAAAGGCCTAGTGGATGTAGAAATTTTCAGAAATTGTAGCAGTCTTTAGAGGAGGGGAACTTAAATATAAATAGCTGAAATTTGATGAGAAGCTCTCTTAATTTTTCAACATTCTTACGCTTTTAATCTATTAGTATACTACGAATTTGAGACACCGATATGCTTAAATACGATCGCATAATCCTTTTGAGCTATGATAAAAGCAACTTGATTTTATTTTGCACTTATTGTAAAATACATGTTGGCGCCTGATTAGTTTGGTTTATTATCGAAAACTATGGTTATAGAAGAAGAGGTTTGAGGTGCCACAGTAGTTTCGTTGACGATAGAGAACCTAATGATAAATCTGGGTATAGCAGTAGTTGGATGAAGCAATCCGAGGTAAAGTTGTTCATGCATGCAGCAGTTCCAGACAGCAGACTCCTTGTGTAAATATGTATCTCAGGTAACTGTGCTTTATTGTTGTACATGTGTAAATATGTAAATTAATGACTTTGTGGATTGGGTGTATAATTGTATATTAACCTAAAAGGACAAAATAGGGAAAGTGTGTGATGGAATATTTTAATTTGGGTTATTTTTAATATTTTTGTGTGAATAATTTATGGGATTGGAAGTATTTTATATTATGTACAAGGTAAAAGGGTCTGTTTGAGTACTGGTGTGCAAATTTTAGCACTAAGCACTAAGAAGTGTGTTGAAGCCCTATTACTTTTTTTTTATTTTATTAATTAAATATTATATGGTGTAAATATTGATTTTGAAGAGTACTGTTAAAGGCGCAAAAAGGAGGGGATGTATATAATTTCAACTTAAGGTTGGAAAGAGTAAAATAAGTTAGATTATGGCATGCCATTTTTACATTAATTAGATATATGGTGTAAATGTTGATCTCGAGGTGAACTGCTAAGGGTGTATATTAAGGGGTATGTATATAATTTTTAAATGAGGTAAAAGAGCGAAAGAGGAGACTAATTTTGTTTTGTGTTGTATATTCAATTTAGTTGGAGTGTAAATAGATGTTGTCTATTTTCCATAGTAGAATTTTTCGAGTAGATAGTTTATTTTCAGGAAAGTGAGTAGCAGTCGTGGCACATTTTATAAGCAAAGGCCCAAGGACGAGAAACAACAGAAGTTGCAGCAATAATGGCACCTAAGTTGTAGGAGTTGCAGTATTAATGGCACCCCGAATGTGAGGCTCGAATTAGGATAATTCAATTTATTTCAGGAAACTGATAACCAGGAGGTTAAGGGTTGATTGTGTTGGAGAATTTTTTTTGTTGTATGTGTGTGTGGTGTTTGGAACGTATGTTGAGAAAAAAGTGGTTGAGGAGTCAAGGAGTTGAGATCGAAAGTAGTGTCAGTGCTTTGTTTGATAAACCGGAACTGAAAATGGAAGCGGAAGCAGTAAGTAAAATGGATCAGTTAAAGACAGAATCGGAAGACCAAGAGAGTGAAATGATTGAAAATGTTAGAGAAAATGACCGAAACCTTAAGTGGAGTTAGGGAGGAATCAAACCAGAAGTTTGAGCAAATGACTGAAACGTTAAGTGGAAAGATAGATAAGGCAACTAAGGAATTTAATGACTTTACAAATAGTTTGACGGTAAAAATGGAGGAAGTCAAAGTTCGTGTAGAACAAAATGAAAGGGGTATAGCTGGGATTAGACAGGAAATAGGATAGCTGAAAACGGAAGTGAGAGTTTTTGTGAGGAGATTAATTGTAAAATGACATAAGTAACTGATTCATGCAGGGACCAGTTAGGCAGATTTGAACAGGAAATGAGTGGAATTAAACAGAATATGATCGGTTTAATGGGAGATGAACCGAGATATAACAGTAATAACTTATCCTTGGATCAGCACATAAAGTTTTATGGGGATAATCGAGTAAACCCGCAGTATCATTATTAATAGTGTTAGGGCATTAGTACATAATTTATATGATAAACAGACGAAAATGGATATAGTAAAGGCTTTATTGAAAGATAATGCGGAAGCTTGGTTTAATCTTGTGGGACAGGACATTGACTCATATTCCGGACTTTGAAGGGATATTTTTAAAGCATTATTAGGGCAATCACAAACAGCATCAAGTGAGAGATGATTTAATCACTGGGAAATATAAGGAGGAATTTTCAAGGTCACGTGAACAATATGCGTTTAGGAAATTCAGTGTAGCAAAACAATTGAATCCTCCATTAACTGATAGACAGATCATTAAATATCTATCGAGACTTTTGAGATCGAAGTTAGACAGCATGTCGCAACAGAATATTATAAAACGGGAAACATTTTTAGAATATTCACAAAGATACGACGACGTAAGTACAGAGAGATCGAGGGAGTACCGTGATAAAAATGTAAATCAAGTTAGGTTTGAAATTGGGGGAGATAATTTCTACAATAGGCGGAACTAATTTTAATAGACCACAATTTAGGAATAATTAGGAGTCTAGGGGAAATAATTACAGGAGTAGCAGTGGCACTAGAAATGCGAATCAGGGACCAAGTGTACAAAGACAGAATAGCTTACCATAAATTTTTAGAGTGCAACCTAGAGCAGCTAATAACAACAATGAAGTTAGGGGCAGACAGGAAGTAAGTAGGACTTATGCGGAAGTATTAGAGAGACAAGGGGGACAGAATAATGAGAATCGTGTGAGACTTCAATAAAGGACAAACCACTAGAATTAGTAATCTGTAAATATGAATATCCACAGCAATTTATGACAATCGAGGAGGAAGTTGAATCGGAAGTAGTTGAGAAAGTTACTGTTGTTTGTGATATGTGTCATTTCAAGAAAAAGTCTTCCTTAGTAGTTAACTTCAGTATTCAAAATTAAAACCTTATTAAAGTCAGGTTGGTGATTATATTTTTTGAATGACAGGCCAAGGCACATGAATCTTTTCCTATCACTCCAGTCACTCCCATGTTGAACAAGTCTGGAACCATTGAGATGTCACTACAGGGAATGGAATAAATGATATTGGAATTGTTAAGCATAGGAGTCCTGTCTTTGATAACATAAAATAAATGATTAATTGTGAAAGGATTATATCTAGCAATTTTGACAGAGTCATTCTGTAGGACATTTATTAATTTAAAAGTTGTTTTTTATCATAGGAAGTTTCTTGTATGTAATATCTTTAGAGGGTGTCACATGCGTGGAAGCTGTTTGTGTGGACTATGTTAAAAATTAGTTTGTTGCTAAACTCTTAGGAAAACCATTATTGATGGCAATTTCTGTTAAGAAATCTCAATTTTTAAGAAGTAAAAATGGATGCAACATTTTTGTTATTCTAGTAAAGTAATTAATATATCTCCCAAAACTTGTAGGTTTTTTTGTACCAATCTAAAATAATTATATTTTCTGTGTTTCTAATTAGTTTGATATCCAGAAATGAGATTGTGTTATCGTGTTCTCTTTCTAAGGTGAATTGTATGTTTGTTGAAGTTATTAAAAATAGCTAAAGTTTCGTTAACTAGGTTTTCAGGTATTGCACCGATGACATCAATCACATACTTCTTAATAAAAGTAGGAGGAGTGGGTAGGCAAGGAATAACTTAATCAAAAAGATAATCCATAATTATGGTGGTAATGATAGGGCAACGTGGGGAACCCATAGGTGCTCCAAAAACTTTTAGGTAAAACCTGTTATTAAAAGTGAAATAGGTGTTGTGAAATATAAAACATACTGTTTCAGTAAACAGTTTTAAAGTGGAGTCGCAATGAAATTTTATAGTACCCCACTTGTTTGTAATAATTTCTAACACCAATTTCAAAGGGATGTTCGTGAAAAGAGATACAACATCTAGGGATATCAAAACAAAACCGCCAGGAATGCAATAATTTATTTTTATTGTTATGTAATATGCGAAGTTTGCGTAGCAAGGCCAATAATCTACATATCCTGTTGGATAATTTAGGTTTTTCATAAGTTTTATATACTTATTGAACATTGGCTTAAATATCAAGATTATATTCAAATAGGAAATTATAACTGATATTTTATACACGAAACATAGCTAAACTTTATTACGCTAGAGATACCGATTTTTAAAATTTTTTCTAATTTCAATAATCTTTTTCAGGAATTAAATTTCGAATTTTCTCTTATTTATAGATGAATTGCAAATTGTATATTTTATGTATCTATCATTCTCCCTTGTTGGATGCTTTCTTTAATTTTATGGATACAGTATTACAGTACATTACATTTCAGAGCAATGAAATCATTACAGGAGACTTTAACATCAATTTTGGTGATGTATCTGATAAGTGTCAAATCATGAAAGCTGTTATTCAATATTTATGATTTACAAATGCAAGTTTCGCAGGCCATGTGAAAAACAACTATTTCTTCTTCGTTCAATGACAAACCTAAATTCTAGTTTGTGCATTAATGCTACCATAATATCCAATGATTTGTAAGATCATGAATTTGTTTATTTTAATGCTTGCCTAAACATTTATAATAATCAAATATCATTATAGACGTGTATATAAGTAAAATAAAAATTGTTTTACAGTGCTTTGTTCAAAAATTAGCACTAAATCACTAAAAACTAATTTAAATCTTAAATTTCAATCACCTATCAATGATAGTCAATTTAGGCATCAACAGTGAATACATAATTGTAGTATATATTTCACCAGAAAATAAACTACAGCTTCTTAAGAAAATCTTAGAACTGATTGAAAATGCTATGTACGGGAAACAATGTATCATATTGAGAGACTTTAATATTCCTAAGTATTATGCCTATCATTCATTTAACCGTATAGTATCTCCAGACGAGGCTAAAAAGCTCAATGGCTATAGCATATAACGAGCATAAACAATATGTTGTATACTAAATTCTCACAATGTCCTGCATAATGATTAGTAACGTAATTTCAGTTTCTGTGGAATGTGAAAATAACAGTCTTGTTACTGAACATGAGTAAGATTCATTCTTAAGTAGCAGTTTTACATATTATAAAATAATAAAGGAAATAAGTTCACAACATCATGAAAATTTTAATTTTAAGAAGACAAACTTCAAAAGATTATATTTAAACATGATAAAAATAAATTGACAAGAGATTTACACAGTACTAGAGCAGAGCCTTTCTATAGAGGATTCACTAAACAATTTTTAAATTAAAGTATATGGTGTTTTTCAAAAATGTGTCCCCATGGCAAGACACTCCAAAAGAAAAGTATCCAGTGTGGTACAATAATATGATAAAAGATATTAGAAAAAAGTAGGCACCGAAAATGTCACAAAAGATCAGATAATGAAGCTTTGAAATTACAATGGGATTTTTAACGATGTTCTTTAAAAATAAGAAAAGCTTATAATACTTACATGGAAAAGTAAAATCTAATTCATCTGTTTTTTTTGGGATTTCATTAAAGAACTAAAATGAACCCCTGGTATACCTGAGGTAGTACTGAATATTAACCGGGGGAGTCATCAAAAGGATTGCAAAGTGTGGTTAAGGACTTTCCAGATTATTTTAAGGCAGCGTATAAATCTTATGTGAATATTAATGTCAATATTAATCAGACGATAAATAGTAATTTTTGTTTTAAACAAATTACTACATATGAAATTAATGTAGCTGTTAAAAGGATACATGAGACAAAGGTAGTGGGACCTAGCAAGGTTCCGATATATATTATAAAGGGATGTGTAAATGCTTTTCTTGAATCGCTAAAGTATATATTTAATTATTGCTTAAAAACAGTATATTTCCATCAATATGGAAAGTTAGTAAATTTACCCCTACATATAAAGCAGGAAACAGAGCAGATGTAGAAAATTACAGATCCATTTTTATCAGTTCCGCTTTTTCAAAAGTTTTTGAAATAATTATTTAAGCAAGACTTTTCTCTCTAATAAAAACCTTTATTATTGATCAATAAGGTTATTATCCACAAAGTCAACTACAACCAATCACATTAACCATATCCTATTTGTGCATAACTCCTCTCAAAGTGGAAAACAGTTTGATGTTATTTATACAGACTTGGCAAAAGCTTTTGGTACAGTTTATTAGAATGAAATAATCCAAGTCTTACATAAATTAGATGTGGATGACATTAATATTATTGTTAATATATCTAAAGAAAAAGAAGTTATATGTTGAAGTTAAGGGATGCAAATCAGATATCTACATTGCAACATCTGGAGTCCCATAAGGGTCCAATCTGGACTCATTACTGTTTCTAATTGTAATAAATTCCATAATAAGTAACCTAATAAGTTCTGAAGGATTGATGTATGTTGATGATTTCAAAATTTTTAAGACCATACATAGCATGCAAGATTACAAGTCCTGCAAAACGACTTAAATAATGTGGTACATTGGTGTAACCCATGCCACTATACATTTAATATTAACAAGTGTGTGGTAATGACATATACAACAGGTAGATATCTTATAGCATATGACTATAAAATAAAAGTTGCAGTATTACATAAAAAGGCTAGACAGTCATAAAGATCTTGGAATTATATATGACAGTAAATTACTATTTAATCAACATATTTCGACTGTAACAAGTGAAGCCTATAAGATTAAATGCTTTACTGTAAGAAATACAAAATACTTCAAAGACTCTTCAGCAATAACATCATTACATAATTCACTTGTTGTTCCTAAACTTGAATGTGCATCGATAATTTGGAATCCACAATATAGAGTAAGCTATTAAAAAAAATAAATAGCTATTTTTTGAAGTATTTGTACTATAAAAAGCACATACATGTAAATTATAATAATTTACACTACCTTTTGTTGAAAAATTAGATTTCTCAGTCTATAAAATCCTTTAGAGAAACATTGCATCTCTATGGAACGAGTTAATCATCTAATTACAAAAATTTTGGCGTAGCACAGTATCATCATCTTGAAAATTTTGAACAGGTTGTAAATGGTATGCTTTCTGACGATCTCTTCATAATGTACGTAACACTTTTGATTTTGAGACTTGTATATTTTAAGTCTGAAGTTGTTTACTAGCCCCTCGTGAACTTAAAAGATCATTTTCCTCAAAACGATTCAGTATCTCTTCTCGATAGCTTTCAGCTCTGGCACCTATCGCCCTATGATTTTTATTTAAACCAACTTCTCGAAAGAGACAATGAGTTTCAGAAAAAAAATTGATAACTGTGCTGTCTTCTGTTTAGAAATCTTGCATATTCTCTTGATGCCTCTAATTCATTGATAGTGTTAATTCAAAATCCGTATGTGGATATTCTTTAAAACACGTTTCATTTACCTCAAAACAAGTTTTGCTGTATGTATGTAGACCAAAAAATATACACTTTAAATAACTTCGATTTTGAGCTATCTTCTTTAACATATGCAAAGCTAAAATTCATACTTTGTAGAATGAAAATTAAACTTTAGAAATGCCACAATAAGCGTCATTTATTTAATAAACGTAATACGCTGCATTTACTGAAAGGTAAATTGCATAAAGTAATCAATTCTCATTATGAGTTTTTAATAAACCATAGCTTTTTTTCAAAGAAGTTAATTCCAGAATTTTCAAATAACTACGTTAACTAAATAAAATAATACATAATTCTTTTCAAGAAAGGTTCTCAAAATTATTAAATCAACAAATTAATTATCTTGTATGAATAAACGCCTTACTTTGAAGAAATGCTACTACCTGGAGGATATAAAATAGATAAGAATGAGCTCTAATTATAGTACAAAAGTCGTGGAAGAGAGACAGTAACGGCTGGATTTAATGCATTAACAAAGAATGGAAGATTAGGACTGTAATAACTTTTTACGATCGCTATTAAACAGATAAGGAAGCAAAATTGTGAGTAATTATTACATCATGTTGTGATTAATGCTTCGAGAATACAATAAAAAAAATCGAAACATAATGTATTGAGTTTGTTTTAGTATATAAAGGCGGAAGTAATTAGGGAGTTATGCATTCATTCCTTCAACAGCAATAGTTTCGAGTAATTTGTAATAACTCATTCATTCATTGATTGATTGTGTCAGCACTTCATATATAACATAGAAATTAAAATATACGTTATGAAGCATAATTATTTTAAAAAATACAACAATTAATCGTAAATAATATTAGTACAAAGTTACATGCTAATTTTAATTTATTTAATAAATGTACTTTACAAACTAACTGATACTTCTACATCTGAAGATTGATTAAAAATGGAAATTTGAAATGAAACCGGGAAGTTTTTGATGCAGTTAAATTTCGAATAGAAACCGTATTTTAAATAGTATATACAAGCCAAAACAGCTAGCTAAAAGAAAAAATTTAAAGAATTTAACAGCACATACAAGTTTATTTCAAACCTAGAAACTCAATTGGTATATTATTAAGTAGGTTGAGCTAGAATAAGTTTTAATTTTTTATGTATAAAATTTATTTGAAAATTGATGATTTCATTACAGCAACTTTCAAGTTAGAGCTCGAGGTACTTTGACCCTTACAAAAATTTCTGTACAGCGTCGTTGATCAACCCGAGTAATAATAATAATAAAAATATTTGAATTATCCAGAAGATGCAAATTTAAATCATTCAAATACGAGTATCAAACAGAATACTTCATAATCAGTTCAGATTTTGTAGAACTCTAAATTAAATCAAAAGATATTTGGAATTAATCATTATTTGATTAAATACAAAAGCTAGAATCTCATCTAATGTAAGATTTCTAAGCAGAGTAAATTATATTCAATGAAAATTAATAATTAAGTGTTACTGAGAAGTTTAGTAGTATATAAATGTAGTTGGAACCTTGCACAATCTTAAGTTCAAGGAAATTCTTGCCAATAAACAGTTTTAAAAAATTGCATTGACTAGGGTAAGAAATTGGAGTTCAGCATTGGAGCCAAGTAGCCAGATTTACAATATGTCAATGTGCACTTATTTATGCGCTGCGACGGTCTGTCGACCCAATACCATTGATACCAATAAAGCACAAATAACAAAAATATATTGTTTGTTTTTTGATTGATAGAAGCTAAAGCAATGCCAGTCAGGTTAAAAGATTCTGAGAGGTCTTTTAACTTAGACAGTATTTTAGAGTGATATTTTAGCAGTATTCATCAAAAGTAATCAAGGTATTCAAAAGATTGATATTGATTTAACAGAGCAGGTGGCATTGTATAAGGGCATGATTGAATAATTTACTTAACGATGACAACAAAAGTGATCACTCCAAATTTTTAAATCATCACTGAAAAAGATGGACACGTAGGTGTTGGAATTTCTAACGTTTTGTTTTAAGCTGCATATTACATTTACTTATGATTAGTTGTAAATATATTAAAGTTTTATGATATCACGTTTTTCTTAAAATTTGTTATTGTTATAGTGCAGTGCAGGAGCCCTCAACCTTGTCTCAGCCTAGGACTCCATATAATAAAAATCTGATCCTGGAGAAAGAAAGTCCCTATGATAAAGGATAGAAGACTCACTATTAGTAAATTGTTTCCAGTCTGCTGGATAGCCAGGAAATCACTTAATGAGCAATAAGTAATTGAAGCACGAGATTACACTATTTTGTAGTTT
This sequence comes from Platerodrilus igneus, assembly GCA_036346225.1. Taxonomy (NCBI): domain Eukaryota; kingdom Metazoa; phylum Arthropoda; class Insecta; order Coleoptera; family Lycidae; genus Platerodrilus; species Platerodrilus igneus. Next base: position 2,353,479 of record JARFIW010000910.1, read on the forward strand.
CGACATGAAACGTTTAAGTGTACATTTGATTAAGTCATATAATTTAAAACCTACTAAAAAATAATAATCAATTTATATGCAGTCTAAAAACTGAATATGTTCTATTAATAATTTCATTTTATAGATCATGTTGAATGTGAGAATATTTTAATTTTTAAAATATAATTTTTAGGATGGCACTAAAAAGAATATAAAACCAGTGGCAACACCATAAATAATATGAAACTGAGATGCCAATATAAAGAATAAATTAAAAACTGGATCACTGATAAAAATAATTTAAAAACAGTGAAACCGCTATCAATACTTATGAAGTCACTCATTAATTACACAAAGTATAAAAGCCAAAAGAAATAATTTATATTGAAAGTTACTAAAGTTTTGTATACACTGGTTTGAAAGATTAGTCAGAAGATTATCTAATCTATACAAGACACATTTAAAGATTAGTTCTTATTTTGTGTAAATATATATACAGGGTGAGTTTTTAGTGTGGCAACGGTCGATAACTCCGTTATTATAAAAGCTACGTAAACCAAATTTGGAGGTATATTAGGCATGCCTAAAGTGCACATTTTAAAAATATTTGGAAGCATACAGGTTTCATAATTACAGGGCATATTAAACATTTTTTTAAATGGAACACCCCATATATTATTACATTTTTGAAAAGCCCATAAAAAGAGATTTAACTTGATATCAAATTGTATCTGTCTATTCCTTTTAGTTTTTGAGATATTCAACTGTTTTTAAAAAAAATGACCCTGATTAGATACATTGCCACTGCACTAATACACAACTTATGTTAATTTTCAAGATGCAGAAAATTTTACCATATGCCATAGTATATTTGTAAATATCACTTTTTTGAAATTTCTTCACAGTATACAAGGTGTGTCAGGTTTCGCAAAATGCAATTTAAAAATTTTTGTTTAAATAGCACCCTACCAATTTTATTGCTATAATGGATAGTTCATTAAGTGTCCTTTCATTTTTTTAAGCATTCCCTATACCTAAATCCATTACTTTCTGAGATAGTTTTGATTTTCTTCAAATTTTATGGATGTTTTTAATTTACATAACTAAAAATAACTTACTATTGGAGAATATTATAAAACAATTAATACATTTTGATTAACAATCAACTACAGTTATCCAATAACAATTTTCACTAAAGATATAACAACCTACAATAATACGCTATCAACAGAATTCTGCCAGATCAACAATATGCATTTTATAGAAAATGTTCAAACAAGAACTCAGGCAGGCTTTGAAAAAAATAACTATTACATGTAAAGTGTCATTTAGGTTTATTAATTGTAGTGTGTTGTCATTTAACACATTATCAGTTCTGTTTTAAATGTAGTCTTTGAAGGAGTTTTCAAAATGAATTTTACAGTGGAAGAACAAATAACTATGATTTGGGTATTGGGAGCAAGTTCAAAAAATTTCCTACTTGCATCAAGAATATACCAAGAGAGATATCCTGTTAAATGACAACACACTACAATTAATAAACCTAAATGACACTTTACATGTAATAGTTATTTTTTTCAAAGCCTGCCTGATTTCCTGCTTAAACATTTTCTATAAAATGCATATTGTTGATCTGGCATAATTCTGTTGATAGCGTATTATTGTAGGTTGTTATATCTTTAGTGAAAATTGTTATTGAATAACTGTAGTTGATTGTTAATCAAAATGTATTAATTGTTTTATAATATTCTCTAATAGTAAGTTATTTTTAGTTATGTAAATTAAAAACATTCATAAAATTTGAAGAAAATCAAAAATATCTCAGAAAGTAATGGATTTAGGTATAGGGAATGCTTAACAAAAATAAAAGGACACTTAATGAACTATCCATTGTAGCAATAAAATTGGTAGGGTGCCATTTAAAAAAAAATTTTAAAACTGCATTTTGCGAAACCTGACACCCTGTATACTGGGAAGAAATTTCAAAAAAGTGATATTTACAAATATACTATGGTATATGGTAAAATTTTCTGCATCTTGAAAATTAACATAAGTTGTGTATTAGTGCTGTGGCAGTGTATCTAATCAGGGTCATTTTTTCTAAAAACAGTTGAATATCTCAAAAACTAAAAGGAATAGACAGATACAATTTGATATCAAATTAAAGCTCTTTTTATGGGCTTTTCAAAAATGTAATAATTTATAGGGTGTTCCATTTAAAAAAATATAAATTTAATATGCCCTGGAATTATGAAACACCCTGTATGCTTCAAAATATTTTTAAAATGTGCACTTTAGGCATGCCCAATATGCCTCCAAATTTGGTTTACGTAGCTTTTATAATAACGGAGTTATCGACCGTTGCCACACTAAAAACTCACCCTGTATATATAATCTCAACTGTACTTGTTGATGGTAATTAGAAGTTCAGTCACTTTATTTAAGTAAAATCTCTTTGTGAATTTCAACACTTGGGATATTGTAAAGGAAAAACGTTTAGATATGTTACATTTCATTGAGGTTAAATTTCTTACTTTTGAAAGATTTGGAATGGATAGATGTGTTGAAACAGGACGCTATTAGACTTAATTCCTGTTATGAGAATAATTCAAAAGAGATTATGCAGAGTTGCAAAAAAGAATTTAACAATTTTATAAAGCTTTTGAAATGTAGAAGTATATTTAAAAGAAATAAAATCTCTAACAATTACTGATTTTGTTGTAAATTTTATTGGGTACATATATACGTTTCAATTATAGGTTATTGTACTATTTATCTTACGAATATAAATTAGTGGTAGGCATGTTTCTGAGACTAATAGGCATTATAGAAAGTGAACAAAATAAAGACTTTATTTGTCTATTACTTGTTAAAAGAAATATGTAAGGATCATAGTAAATACATTTCGTTCTATTTTACTTTAAAATGATACGAATATACAGTCTATTCCAAATTAACACAGTATCATTGTTAATTTTGTTATCATTTGGAGCTATGAAGTTGGTTAAATTAGCAAACAAGCATAATTATTAAAGTTGATTAGAATAACATAAGAACATCACTTTTTGGAAATATTGATAAATATCCTCATTTTTAAAATCTTAAGATAAAGAAATATTGTAGCTGGCTACTACTACCGCGTTTCACTAATTTAAAACAAGTAATAACAAGAGTCTTTATTACTCACTGTTCACAAGTCTAATTAACGGTATATGCCTTATTTATAGATGTTTTAGTCCAATTAACAATGAAACACTATCACACTAATGTTATTTACAAGCACTAATATCATCTTCAACTAAATTCTTAACCATAGGTCTATTAACAACACCAACACAACTATTTATTTAATACACTTTTGTCTATTTATGTATTCTACAAGCTGCATGTACATTAGACACGTTCACATAATATAACATCTATGTTTACTCTCTTGGACTTCCAAAAGCACAACTATTTAACTTTACACGATATAATTTATATTTGACATTCTGATATAGACTAACTCTGTACTTCCTCATCGGTCTTATTTATACCCTGAATTAAAAAGGATGATTCATCCTCCAGTAATTGCTAGAAGATTCTCGGTCCATGGAGAATATACAGTGCTTACGGTGCTTGTGTGTTTGATGGGTTGCCTAATAGTAGCTCGCAACAATATTAATAATTTTGCAATTTAATCAAGGTAGTCATGGATTTCAGAGTTTGGCAATTTTCTACCATTCTTATGTTCAGTTGTAGCTGTTAAACACATTGTTAAAATAGTACTAGTGCGTTAGAGTGCTATTGCAAAAATTTTCCTAATTGATTCAGATAGAAAACATTTTCTAATTTTGTATACAAAATTAACAGAAAATGAGAATTACTTTATGAAGAAAAGATTTAGAAATAACTTTATAAATAGTGAAAACATTAAAACAAAGCATTTCCAAATAGTTCAATTAAAGATTTGGTAAAAGGCAATAACTTATTTTTGATACTCCTTTATAGAATGTTAAGAAAACAGATTGATTCAAATATTGTCCGGTGCATACTTTAAAATGTGGAAATGGGGATAGTCATCTAAGTTTTTGCAGTTGAAAGTCGCTTCTTGTAGAAAAAATTCTGGCTTCACAAGAAATATAATTTGAAGCAATAGATAATATTTCTAATTCTAGAATGCTTAACTGTAAAAACATCAATTACTGGTCTCAAGAAAATCCACTGTTAACTAACACATCATATCCACAAACAAAGTTTAGTTTAAATGTTTGATAGTTTAATTGGTAATAAAGTAGTTGGTCCTTTGCTTTATTATGAATTGTTTACTATAGCAAGCTATATGAACTTTATGGTATAGTTGTAGAAAAATATCTAGATGATGTTAATTTAGAAGATCGCTTACTATAGCAAGCTATATGAACTTTATGGTATAGTTGTAGAAAAATATCCAGATGATGTTAATTTAAAAGATCGCCAAACCATTTACTTCTTACAAGATAGAAGCTACCACTCATAATTTTCCTTAAGCTCGCACAATGATAGAGACTTTTTGAAAACCCCGTGAATGGGGACAAGTATTTCTATAAATTGGCGATTTCCATCACCAGAAGTGTAGCCTTTAGATTTTTCTTTTGTGGCAACGTAAAAAATAAAGTGTACAAAGAAGCATGTGTCAAAGTATGTAAATTAGAAAATAGTATTCGTTTATGTGTTTATACAATTAAGAGTAGAGGTATTTCAATTGCTATATGGAGCATCCATAAGAGAATTTTAATGTGCATTCAAGAAAATTGAGACATTTTTTAACATTTTATGTAATTTTAAAGTATTTAATTTGTTTATTAACCTGGCATTAGTCGCTATATAGCACTTTGTGTTACGTTCTTTAAAAATTTGTTATAATTACTCTGTTAGAACAGGTAGAATCCCTCCCACCCGTTTTATCCTATATCTGACTCTTTACTACAATACAGCAGTGTCACTTTGAAAATACTTTCTTTAGTTTACTTGTTTACTTCAAGAAGCAATCCTAATTATGCAGTAATTATCTTTCATTCAAATTCTGGTATAATAAGACAAAAAAACGATTTTCATTTGTTCCGTGTAGTTCCTGCACATGAATATTTTCATTCTTAGTGATGAAATTTTACATTTCTTACTCTCTTTTCATAGTCATTTAAGTATAAATTAACAATTTCAACCGCTTTCTCAAATTAAATGATTACTTATTCATCACCCTGTAGGATTTCATTAGAGTATGTAGTTAAAATTTAAAAATGTTTCAATGTATTTTATTTTAACACAGCGTTTAAATGTGGTATTCGATTATCAGTAACATTTGTTTTTGGAAATCTTATATGAGGTATGTACGTATTTTCTACAAGGTTGTTTACGCACACAAATTTTGATCCTTTAAATTTTCGCTTCGCTTATCTCTACACAGCATTATTAATTGACATCTTAAATTTCTATAATTTTATGCAAAAGTTAGGTAACTTCCCTATGCATCGTTCATAGGTCCTTGGATTTGAAGATAGATAGATAGATAGATATATATTTGTACCCATATAGAATGGTAGTTACACTTATCCCTTTAAATAATACAATAAAAACTTTAAAAATACAAAGTTACATCTAAAATAAATAACAAATTACACATTAACTAATTTAAAATAACATACTAAAAGTACTAGTCAAAGACATCCTCCAGAAATTCCTCTATGGTATAATAACATCGTTCGTAACAAGGCTAAAAGCGCACTTTTAAAAGCAAAAGATTATTTAGGTCTTTGATCGAGGCTGGGAGTTTATTATATAAAGTAGGGGCCATATACCAGAACGATCGTTTAAATCGTGTTGAAGTAGGTCCAGGACAATGTATAGCGTTGGAATTTCGGGTGTTGTAACCATGAACAGAATTTGTTATGGGAAAGTTAGATCGATACTTGTAAAATAATAGGAGGGTATCACAAATGAATGCTGAAGCATAAGTGAGAACGTTAAGTTTTTTAAATAATGGTTTGCAATGAGTATACCTAGAGGTTTTGCAGACTATCCTAATTGTTTTCTTTTGCAGTTTAAATATTATTTTAATGTTTTTGAGAGAGCTGTTGCCCCAAAAAGCTAGTCCATATCGCATTTTTGAGTCAAATAATGCATAGTATGCATTAAGAGTGCCAATTTCCGTTGATACCCTGGACACAGATCTAATAGCGTAGCAAGCAGAAGCTAAGGAATTAGCAAGCTTGGTTACATGCTCATTCCAGGTAAGGTTGCAATCAACCGTCAGACCTAGAAATTTGGTAGAAGTGGAACAGTTTAAATTACTGAGCTGTTTCATTTCTTTAATGCAATTCCAACCCTTGAAGATCATGGAACAGGTTTTTTCGACGTTTACCGAAAGCTTATTTATCTTAAACCAATTATTGGCTGATGACATGTCTGAAGAGATGTGAGATTCAAGTGAAGTGATCGAAGAAGATTCCCAACTTAAGCTAATATCGTCCGCAAACAAGGTGACAGATGCATATCTGATAGAAGTTACAAAGTCATTGATAAAAATAAAACAGTATAGGCCCCAATACAGAGCCTTGAGGCACACCTAGTTTTATTTCAAGTTTCGAAGATACATTATAATTTCCATTTCGAACTGATTATGCGTTCTCCAAGATATGATTGGAACCAATCATTGGGGATACCCTTACTCCATAAAAATAAAGTTTTTTAATAGTATCTCGTGATTTACAGAGTCAAAAGCTTTACTTATATCTACGAATACAGCAAAAGAAAAGGAATTTACAGTATTTATACTTGAATACACATTAGTGAAAAAATTATAAATAGCGTCCTTTGTTGATTTTTTCGCACAAAACCAAATTGATTTGAAGCGAAAAGATCAAATTCATTAACAAAACTTAAGAGCCTAGATTTGACTAATGTCTCGATAATCTTTGAAAAACTGACAACAATGATATTAGGGAAATTATTTACCACAAATAAACCTCCTTTGTGTAGAGGGATGACAATTGCGTGTTTAAGACAGTCTGGGAAAATCCTAAAGAGAAAGAGTCGTTTATGAGATCAGAAAGATGAATTAGAATGTTCTCAGGAAGATCGAGAAGTATTTTTGCAGGTATATTATCAGCACCAGAGCAACTTTTATTTTTAAACAAACTAATTACTTCCCTTACTTCTTGATAGCTTGTAGGACGGAGCATGAAATTATTAGGGTTAGATTGTTTATTTTATACAAATAATCGCTTGAAGCGGCAATGGAAACATGATTATTAGATACTAGGGAATAAGCTGCATTTACAAAATGTAAATTTAAGGTATCCGCTACCTTATCATCAAGACAGTTATTCAAAGATATGGCCTTTATAGCAGGATTAGTTCTTCCTGTTACCTCATTTATGATATGCCATAATTCTTTTTGTTTGCGTTTTGATATCAAGATTCGTTTAGTCATTGTAGTAATTTTTGCTAACTTGATTACAGATTCAAATATTTTCTTATAATTTAAATAATAGTTCCTTATAAATAATGAGTTAGGATAATGCTTGTATAAATAGTGTAAATATTTTTTATTTCTTGCAGAAATACGAATACCATTTGTCAACCAGGATTTATTATGCTTTTGTTTATATTCTTGAAGTGGAAATGACTTTTCAAAAGCTATCGAGAGGGCTGAAACTAGTGCTAAAAAATTTTGATTTAAACTCGGTAATGTCTTAGAGGTGTCAATCTGAGAGCATAATATTGCAAATTTAGATTTAGTTTTGTGATTAAAAACACGTCGTTCAATACCCTTTGAGCTATCCAGGTATAATGAAGTGAAAGAGAAATTAAGAATTCATGGTCAGACAAGTCATTGCTTATAGGTTCAGAACATAGGATCGCAGAGGAATGAATATTTGAAATAATGTAGTCAATACAAGAAGCGGATTTTGAAGATAGACGTGTATCGTAGTGAATCTCCATAGTCATATTATACAACAACAATAAACGCTTAAAATTAATTAAATTTCTATCAGAAGAATTATTATAATTTAAGTTAAAGTCACCAGTTAAGATGACTTTACTATGAACCGAAGTTGCATTAAGGATTGTATCCAGGGCATCAAGGAAGTAGTCAATGTTACCAGTAGGTGATCGATAAATGCAAAAGATATGTAGATTATTAAATTTAGAATAGACATGACTAACCTCAAAGGTGGATTCAACTCTCAAGTGATCAAAGGTGGATTTGCTTTCACAATTAAAATTAACAGTACTATATATTGCCGTGCCTCCATGTTGCAGAGAGTTTCTGCAAAAAATATTAATAAGATTATAGTTGTCAATATGTATATATTCATTGGGATTTAACCAATGTTCCGTTATGCATAATATGAAAGGAAAATTTAAAGATTCTAATATAATGAATAAGCTATCAACCTTGTTACGCAAACTACAAATATTAAGTAATAGAAGTGAAAAGGGAATCTCTGGCGAATGCTTATTTAAAAAAACGATTTGCTATTAAAATCACATGTACTAGGCTAAAAAGAGTTATTTTTGTCAGCAGTAGTGTTTAGTGAATCCTCATAAGTATTAATATAAGAATCTGGTAAGGATTTAATTGAATTGGTACAAGTATTATCAATACTAATTTTAATGCTCACCAGGCTGTTTTTGGTAGCAAGAAAATTAGGAAAATACGAAGTGAATTTATTTGTACTTTGCACTACATGTTGAAGAAGAAAACTTTCCGTTATATTTCATGTGAAGTCCATGACGGGTGAAATGATCCACAGATAATATACTATTAATATCAAAGTAATTAAACACAGCATTCGAAGATGTGAGAAAATCATATATTTCAAGGTTTAAGGAATGAATGATCTGATTCAACACTATACGGCCCTTCCAGAACGGTGCGGCAATCAAGTGAAGGTTTGTGCAATCTGCGATATTCTTTAATAAAGACAATGTTGCAAGAGGTACTTTAGAACCTTTCAAAGCATTGCCAATGCCACCTAGTATAATAATAGAATCAAGTTTAGGGAAATCACTGAGTACTGCTGACACATTCATTATAGACTGTTCTAATGTTGCACTGGGTTTACATTCTCAATAATTGTGTAGGAATCAGACCCTAATAGAGAATATAGAATTTCAGAAAATCGTCTAACATGGCTATCACCAAACACAGCAATTTTTCGTTTGTAGGTAGATGTTATTGTTCTGATATTACACTTAGGTACTTCATTTTCATTAACAAATGGAGCATTCTTAGTAGCTGCATTACAAAGTTCTTCTTGTAGCGAGACATTATAATTTTCTTTGCAAGAATTTGAACTAGGTACATAATGTAATTTAACACCTCGATTTGTACCACGTGGATGGACATGTGCCGGTATTTGATTTGTGGTCAACTGCTCATGGTCAATCTTTCCCAAATTTTCCTGCTCAGTTTGCAAAGCAACACTAACTGAACAGTTGTCATCCCCCCATTTATACTCAGTTTGAGAGCATACGTTAACACAAAACTTTTCCTTATGCACATTCAGATAAGGATCAAGACCACTAGCATCAGGTGTTTGCGTAGCTTTATTAGTTAGTGCCAGATTTTCAATTTTTTTATTATCTTCTAGTTTCATTTTGAGAGTTAACAGTTCATTTTCAAGTATCTTAGTTTTATGGGAAAATTCTTTTATTTGTAGTTGATTTTCTTTATTTGTATTTGATAAGGAATCTTCCATATTAACACTCTCTTCAAGACAAGTATCTAGTTGAGCGGTGAGACGTTGAATATGACGTCCCAGACTGTCACATTCAATTTTCAGATTTTCATTCTCTGATTTTAGATTGCATATATCATCAGCTAATTTGTTATATGCATCCAGTGTAATGGTCATCTTTGAACTATTGCAACAGCTAACTTTAAAGTTTTCAATTTTGAGAATTTTTTATTTTCGATTCAAGACAGCTCTTGTGATATATAGCATTACAGTTTACACAGATATAGTTACTATGGAACTTAGTACGACAACAGTTAAATACAAATCGTTCAGACATGATACAGTATAGGATACTTTGACGATGGACACAAAATTGAGAAGTGAGGAAAGGTAAGTGAATATAAACTCTTCACACTAGCGGGGTCCTTCGCAGTGTCTAACAAGTTCAAAGTAAAAACTGGACCACGGTAGGAATTACAGTAGAGTAACAAAGGTATATATGGGTACAATAAAAGGATGAATGATGTAACATAAGTTATAATAACAAATTGAAGATTGTATGGAATGCAATAATTCATAAAATAGATGATAACAGCCACAATAAAATAAACAAGAATTGATACAATTAAAAGGTGAATTATTGTATTCAAAATTATTCAAATATTAGGAAATTTTAGTAACATTAAACCTTATCAAGCTGTTCAAAAGATAATACATATGGACAGTATTTAATGAATTTCCAGGTGTAAAATAAAATGACTTAATGAAGGTCAACTAATTTCTATAAGAATTTATATATGCTTTAGTCTTTTATGAATAATCAATCAGCCTTAAGTACAAAGCTGATGAAACTATTTTCATAAAATAAAGCACCATAACTTCACAATGTGATAAACTTGACACGTATTTAAAACTATTTTTTACCACACAAAACAAGTATCAAAGCTGGAGCACATTAAACACAACACTTGTTATTCAATCCAAAACTATTTCAAGTATAGAAGTAGAGAAGTATATTCTTGTTTTTTTTAAAAGCGCTGCAACCGGTTCTGCCAAGCACATGTTAATCGGGTTTTCCCCGTTATAGGTTGCATTTCCGTTGGTGAGAATAAAACCATAAGTTGGCCGTGCGGTATATATATATATATATATATATATATATATATATATATATATATTGCTGTGATATCTCTCAGCCCCTACGTTTTGGACGTACATAATTATGCTGTGTTAACCCCTGTTAGTCCCTTGTTGTTATTTTAATATTTAGCCCCACGACTTAGGTAGACCATAAAATGCTGTGATATTCTCTTATACCACTCAAGCACTTGTGAAAATGTTAATTTATAATTTTCTTTTACCTCGACTAGCTGATTCAATTAAATAAAGCACTTCTACAATACACAGTATAATGATTGAATATTTACAACCCTTTTAAATATCTTCTCCCTTTTTAAATCATTTACATCTGTCAAATTTTTAGAAAATCAAGCCAGCAAAACGAGCTTTTTAGTAACCTTTAAAGACCTATTGAAACGTTTCAAGATGTCTGTGCTTTTCATAAATTTACACAAGAAACCCCAATTTGTCGGCTCTTACACTTTAAATTATTATTGAGATAAAACAGTTTAAAAATAAATCATATCTAAAATATTTGAGATAAAACAGTTTTAAAACTAAGTCATATCAAAATCGTTATTGGTGCGTTTATTCCAATGAAAGGTTTTTCATTTACGCAATAGAATATTTACCACCAATTTCCTTGTACAGGCAGCATTCTCCAAAATTGTATTTCTGATCGTAGTGGCTCGTTATTTAAAGTTCTAACAGGAATCGTAACATTATTTTAATTGTAATTTAAGATTGTCATGGTAGTTTTCGGATGTTAATTAAGATGGTAATTAAGATTGTAATTCAGATGGTAATTGAGATGGTCATTGAGATTGTAATTCAGATGGTAATTGAGATAGTAATTCAGAGCCCTGTTTTATTTATTATTAGAAATGGTATAATTTCATAAATCTTATCTACTTGCGTCTCAGAAGTACGGCATTCTTTGCACAATTATACACTCTAGAATTTCACTGTTAATTTAATTTGTTATTCACGTAAATATTTAGCACTTTCAAGTATAGTAACTGCCCAGTTTCAAAGTATACTAACTCGATATTCAATTTTCAAGATATTTATAGGATCGGCCCCCCTTTTGTTTGTAATTCGTTGGCTTCACGTGCTAGGCAAGGCCAAGCGTATTATCATTTGTTATTTTGGAAAGTTTACCAATTGTATGTATTTTAATTGCATGATGCGGTGCTCTAGGTCACGTAATTTAAATGTTATACCTCACACCTACTTCAGAAATCCCAGGAATTTTCGTTCATATCGATCACGTAGTATTGTTTGTTGGCCTTATTCTAATCTAAATCGAATAAATTTGGTGTTTGTTTATTTCCTAATAAATTGGATTTTCGAACAACTGTGATTCTTTTAGATCACGTACGCTTTTAAATAATGCATATTTCTGCGTGCGTTTACGATGATATCTTAACACACTTTTTGAATGTTTATCTAGCCAATTCATCCAGGTTTTTCACTGATTTAATTTCAATGCGTTTCGTTACATTTTTAAATTCTAATCTTTGCTAGTAGCTACTCTTGGATATGTGTTTTAATCATTTGTACTGCTATATACAGTGTGCTCTCAACTAATAATTTTTATAACGACCTATTTACTCTTTTAATATCTATAATTATATGTTTTTGTTACTTGGACGTTTCTCTTGTTTATTCTACGACCTCTATGACTTAATCTACCCCTAAATTAACCCTATAATTACAGCATTAATATATATATATATATATATATATATATATATATATCGGATGATTCATTTTTTTTAGGAAACAGTTACTTATCAGGAATTACTGTTAAGACGTGCTCGTGGAAACTAGGTAAATTTATATATTTTTTATAACTATTTTTAATATAAGGCATAGTCAAATATTTAAAAATTGGACTAAATAAGTGACAAAACAATCCATGATATATATTTTTAATTAATTTTGTTTTATGTAAATATTAAATTTGAGGATAAAAATTAGTTTGAGGTAATTAAAAAATGTATTAATTATTTTTGCATTGATTACTTTTTTGTTACGGTGCTCATTGTGGACTATTTTCTTTACTTACCTTACTTTTTTTCTTGTCCGCACCGAATACTGTAACATAAATTTTGACATACTCAACACGGGGCTCAATTTTGAAACCATTCTTTTTACATAAAGTTTGCCCCCAATTTTTTTTATACATGCCCTGTTTCGTCCCAATGAAAATTTCCTACAGAGAGCGATTTCAGCATGGTGGGACTGTCATTTATTGTAGAAATTCTGTTGATTCCACTTACATCATTGCTTACAACCATTTACAAAGTGAGATTAACTTTGAATTTCACTCATCTATTGCTTAAAATTAAGGTTTCATATATTATGTATTTATCGCTCGCCTTAAGGGTAACCTCGATATTTTCTTTAATTCATTGGATGAGCTGTTACATTCAATAAACACTTCTGGTAAAATTATCATTGCGGGTGACTTTAACATTAATTTCAACAACTCCATGGACAGGCATGTTGCCAGATTAAAGCTTATTTTTACATTATATAACTTAAAAATGTTCAACACGACACCAGAATTGGTAATAAATCTTGTTCTTGTATCGATTACCTTACTACAAATTTCGGTTCTGAGGTAACAACTCATATTTCCATCATAAACAATGATATATACGACCACGCATTCATTCACTTTATTGCTGACATACATGTTGCCAACAAGAAGTCATATTATTATACTCGCAAATATACTCCCAAAAACATCAACCGTTTTAAAGCTCTTTGCCTACAGATTAACACACAGCCCACCACATTAGATCTTAACTATAAATTTCAATTCCTTACAGACAATATTGGCAAAATCTTTCAATCTGTTTCTCCTCTCACCCCAACAAACATTAAAGACAAAAGCTGGCTAACTCCAGGTATTAGAAACTCAGCAAAAAATTAAAAAATCTTGCATATACTATGCAAGCACTTTCACTATTCTACTTTTCTAAAAACCTATTATAGAAATTATAAAAAAATATTCAAAAAGTAGTAAACTTAGCAAAAGCTAACTTGTATTCAAACCGAATCTCACAGTCAAAAAATATACAGAAGCAAACCTGCAAAGTAGTCAGAGAACTCACCGGTAGACAACAGTCACATTCTATGGAGACAAAATTAGGAAACATTAAGGTTGAAAGTGTTGCTGAGGCTTTAAATACACACTTTACTACAGTCGCCAATAAGCTAGTTGCGAATAATAATTTACCTGACGAACTTGCAATTGACCTGCTCCATAAAAATAAATCAATGACAACAAAGTCTTTTATGTTCTATCCAACAGATCAACATGAAATCTTAGCTATAATTAAATCATGTAAAAATAAAACTAGTGCGTGTCAGGATAACCTGCCCGCTAAAATTCTCATGGAACTGCCAAATCAGGTTCTTTCTTATCTGGGTGAGTTCATCAACGATCGTTTCAAACTGGACTTTTCCCTACTTGCCTTAAACATACAATAGTTGTACCGGTACACAAAGGGGGGTTTGCCCAAATCCTCAATAGCTTCAGACCTATCTCATTGCTCTCCACCTTTAAAATAATAGAATTAATAATTAAATCTCGCATACTTAGCTTTGCTATCAAATTTTAAATCTTTTCCCTAGAACAGTTTGGTTTTATGCCTAAAAGATCAACCATTGATGCCATGTATAATTCTTTAAATAAAATCTATACGTCCCTAAATAATAGGAAATTGTCTATTGCTGTTCTGATTGATCTTCGCAAAGCATTTGACTGTGTCAACCATACAATCCTTCTACGCAAACTAGAGTTCTACAGCTTTCGCGAAGTGGTTAATAACTGGTTTCACTCGTATCTATATGGCCGAACCCAGGCTCTCAGAATTGGGTCAAGCAACAATTATCTCTGGTCAAAAGCCAGCCCGATTATTTTAGGTGTACCGCAGGGTTCAGTCTTGGGCCCTATTCTTTTCTTATTTTATATCAATGACTACTGTAAAATGTTAAATACAGCGACCTGTACGTTATATGCAGATGATGTAAGTCTCTACTGGGACTTAACTAGGTCACCCACTATAAAATCAAAAATAGAAGATGATCTTGAATAAACTGAGCAATGATTTCAAGCAAATAAGCTCGTAGTTAATCAACAAAAATCAGTCTGTATTGCATTTAAAAGAAATGCTCTACATGACATGCTTGTTAATGATCACTCACTAAACCTAGTACAATCTTCAAAGTTTCTGGGTATAACAATAGATAATGAGCTAACCTGGAACACACACATAAAGTTTCTGGCTAGCAAACTCTCATCGGTCTGCTTCGCTCTCTCAACAATAGCTAGGGAACTCCCTAATAGTAGCACTTTAATAAAAGTATATTATGCGCTATTTGAATCACGCGTTAGATATGGCATTGCCTTCTGGGGATATACTTCACAAGAAAATATGCTAACTATATTTATACTGCAAAAACGAGCAATTAGAATTATCCACTTTTTCTAAAGTCAAACATTCTCACATATTCCGCTCTTTATATTTATGACACATTGCTTCTTTTTCACAAAAACATATGTAACCATAAAATTACCAGTACAATTCATAATCATAACACTCGCACTACTAACAACATTTATAATCCTTTGCCTTCTACCACTCTTATAAAAAAATCATTTATATACATGGAACCTACGCTATACAATAAGCTACCGGAAGATGTTAAAACCGTTAATTCACTACAAAAATTCAAAGTGGCACTTTTGGCCTTACTACGCAGACATTGTTTCTACACAGTGGAGGAGTATTTATTGAATATTGCTTGACGGTATAATGAACATTCAAGTAAGACACATTTATATATACATATAAATTGTATTTAATTGTATATAATGAACTACCATGTAACCATGGGTCAAAATAAACATCTATCTATCTATCTATCATTGTGCCCGTTTTATTGTTCCTTTTCCGCTATATGGGGATTTTCAGTAGGTTTTGTTTTACGCTGAATTACCAGAAAATGTGATTTCGCTGACAATTCGAGTTTTAATTGAAAACACTGGTACAAATTCGATTAGTATTCCTATATTCTATTTTGTTGCTCATAACTATTTTTTTTTTGAATTAAACTTTTTTCTTCAGGTATATTTTAATTTATTCTGTTGAGTTCGATATTCTTTTGAGTTAAAATGATGAATCATAAGATGGATAGCCAGAATTGGAACATCAGGAAATACTTTATGTTGATTCAGAACCTAAAGATGTTGGTCAGACAGAATCGGAACGTGAGGAAATGTGCTATGTTGAGTACCTGAAGTAGGTGTATACCAAAACCAGAACACAATTTGGAAAAAAATGAGCCAAATATCTGTTAACCTCAAAGATATATCAAAATCTGATGCAAGTGAAACTAAAAATGATTACAATACTATAGTTACTGCAAAACATAAAGTAAGTTTTGTAGAAAATAAAGTTGATGTTGCTAATTCTGAAGACACTTCACGATATGTACCAGAACTTTTACTTGTGCGATCTGAACAGGTAGATCAATAAAATCTAGAACATGAAAAGGTATCCCTAGGTATTTGGTACATCAGGGACCTCAAATCTGCCCATCCAGCAACCCTAATGTTCCTGATCTGGCTTCGTTTTCTACTGGCAATACAAACGTCTCAAACCCCATTCTCTCTGCATCTCCAGATTTCTACACTGACTCAGCCCTACCTTAGGACTTGATTTTTGGACTTTGTTCTTTTTGTTATAATTGCCTGGCTTTATTGGTTTACTTTCTTTTCTTTTATTTCTCACCCATTCAATTCCATGTGGGTCCAGATTAGAATAGCCCCAGGCATGCCTGTCGTAATAGGCAACTAAAGTAGTTCAACACCCTTCGTACAAACACACACACACAAACAAACACACACACACACACACATATGTGCATGCACAAACAGCATTTAAATATGGTATTCAATTATCAGTAACATTTGTTTTCGAAAATATTAGATGAGGTATGTACGTGTTTTCTACAAAGTTGTTTACGGACACAAATTTCGATTCATTAAAATTTTTGCTTTGCTTGTTTTCACACGACACTATTAATTGATATGTTAAATTTTTATAATTTTACGCGAAAAGTTAACCAACACTCCCTACGAAGTCCTTAAATTTGAAGTATATTCATGTTGTTTTAAAAGCGCTGCGATCGGTTCTGCTGAGTAGATACTAATCAGGTTTTTGCCATTATCGGTTATAGTTCCATTGGTGAGAATGAAACCATAAGTTGGTTGTACGATATATATCTGGGATGATTCCTTTTTAAGAAACAGTTAGTTTCGTTTGTGTAAAAATTAGAAATATCCTCTCTTTTAATAAAAATACACTGTGGAATATTTTTAGTGAAACTGCCGTAAAATTGCCAAAATCATGGAACTACTGAACTCGATTTCCTACCACACACCCACAGGTGGCAATTGTATTACCTAGAAGCAAACACGTAACACCTTTTGAGTGAGTATAAATAACTTTATGTAAAGATATTTTCATATTCAGTCAAGGAATGTCGACTACAAAAGTTGTTGTGTTCGAACTATGAATTATCAGAACTTTCAAGACCATGCTTTGATAAACTTAATATAGGAACGTTATGCCAAGCTGTAAGGCTTGCTGTTTCTTCTCTGCATCGTTTTGATGATTTCCTCAGAAAATGGGCCTGGATTTTCTCTTTTTTAAGTTTTTTAAAGGTTACACATCGCACAACTTCAGATGTTCTGGTGTGAAAATTGAACTATGCTAATGCAACAGCTTTTATTGGTTGAATATGAATTAAAAATAAGACCAACATTGACTGTCCATAAAACTTTCTATATAAAAAATTTAGAATTACACTACTGTACAGATGTGATGTTATTACATAATAATTTTTCATTGCAGCTGTTGCAAAAGTGTGTGTCCCTAAGCTGATGTAAATTAACGTATTCCCTCTATTAATGATAGACATCAACGTTATTTAGTACTCTTACAGTGGGTGTTTTTTTTTAAATATCTACACACGGAAAATATGCTTTGCTTTATAAAGCGTAAAACTGATATTTATTAAATGTGTTCTGCGATAAATGCAATGAAAACTTGTTCTTAAAAGGTACAGAATAATTATTTACACATGGCTGAGATGAATCGCTTTTGTATTTACATTTATATTCCTTTCAAGGTCCTTTCATTCTGCAATAAATGCAATACAACTCTCATTGTTTAGAAGAAAAATATTCACACACGGATTAATAAAAGAATACTAAAGTATTGTTAAGATTAGGATTTGTTTTTTAAGTGGTATATGTTCTTAAAGAGTGTTATTTCACACAGTAATCTTATTTTATGTGCTGATGGAATACGCATTAGTTTATACAGGATAGGAAAATTAAATATAAGGAAATTTTACTTTTCTCTATTTTCTTCGTTTGGGATTTTTTTATACAATTTGGTGCTCAATGACCTCTCATGACCTTATTATGACATCAATATATATATATATATATATATATATAATATATATATATATCAAAGAATGAAATTTATTTGCAAGTGACTCAATATTAGCCGCAAGGGCATCCTGTCGACGCGTTTCGCCCTAATTGGGGCTCATCAGGACAGGAGTAGCAAAGATGTAATATTTAACACAAATACATTATGGGAAGTACAGCATCACCTAGCCCACAATTTGTGCCTTCGTGCTGTTTCACCTGACTTTGCAGGTTTTATCAACAGTCGGCACGGAGGAGATCCGGTTCAACTGCCTTTTTCCATAGCCAAAGATTATAATTATAAAGAATAAGTAATTTTAATGAGTCTTAAAATAATATCAAAGAATGAAATTTATTGGCAAGTGACTCTTTATTAGCCACAAGGGCATCCTGCAAAGTCAGGTAAAACAGCACGAAGGCACAAATTGTGGGCTAGGTGATGCTGTACTTCCCATAATGTGTTCGTGTTAAATATTACATCTTTGCTACTCCTGTCCTGATGAGCCCCAATTAGGGCAAAACGCGTCGACAGGATGCCCTTGTGGCTAATATTGAGTCACTTGCCAATAAATTTCACTTGCCAATAAATTTCATTCTTTGATATTATTTTAAGACTCATTAAATTTACTTATTCTTTATATATATATATATATATATATATATATATATATATATATATAATGTAAGGAAAAGTCAAATATTTAAAAAAATTGGGTTAAATAAGTGACTAAAAACAATCCACTATATATATTTTTTATTGATTTTGTTTTATGTAAATATTAGGTTTTAGGATAAAAATTAGTTTGAGCTAATTAAGAAATTTGTTAATTATTTTTGCAAAGATTTTTGTATTGTATAAATCCTCTGGGATATGTTTTGAATAAATACTGTTTTCTATGCAGGTTGGTTTCCTTTTTTTGTAACTTGTTTTTTTAATTAAAGGTTTTGTAAATAAAATTTCTTTCTTGACGTTTTATTTTTCTTTGTGACCCATCCCACTCTGCAACTTTTTAGTTAGCACGTTATTCTTTGAATTTCTTTTTTGTTGAGGTATTCAATGCAGGCGTTCTTTGCTTACTTTACTTTTCATTCTTGTCTATACAGAATTACCATAACATGTTATTACAAATCTTTTTTTACGCAAACATTAAACAATGACTAGTAAAAATTAATTAGGTCAGAATTTATTTTTTGTTCAAAGTAAGCGATCGTAAAATAAGTTTGCATGTTTAACTTTTTGTTTGCAAGCCGTATGCTCTATCATTGTAGTTGACAAACAAAAACCAGTTTCATTTACTTGGAATCTAGATAGAAATTTAAGTATTTATGGTTTATAAAGTATTCTGTCTATACGTTGCTTATGATTTTCATTTCGTAGATTTAAGTTGAATTTGTAAGAACTTTCTTAAAATGTTGCTTATATCAAGTATTTGTTTAAAAATTAAAAGGATGTTAATAACCTATCAAAGTTTAATGCTAGTAATATTTTAATAAATACCAAAACTATGTATTCAAAAATCTCTTCTAAATTAATTAATCTTGTATAAAAAGTAAACAATTACGTTGTAGTTGAGTCTAGATAAATATGACATTTTAAATTCTGACATTTGGATAGAACGCTATGTAAATTTTGTTTAGAAAATAACCTTAAATTTATCGATTCCGAATTTGTGATTGTAAATAATAGTCAATTAAAACAGATGATTCAAACACAGTATTAACAAATTCTTGTACAGTAGAGCAAAAATTTAATTAAAGTAGAAGTGAGTTAAACCATTAGTGGTAGATCAAAAGTGACACATTGTTGAGTTTGTAATGGCTTTCCTTCAAAATATTTTCATTCTTAAATATAAATTTTATTTCTTGCCACCAGCTAATATAGTATTGATGCATCAATTAATTTATTATACACCATTTGCAGTTAATAAAATTCCAATTCTGTGACACACCATATAACAAATAGATACAATGTTATAATATAATATTTAGATAAAGTGGTACCATTATATATAATTAACTAGTTAACATATTTATTTGAATTACTGTGCTTGCAATTTTGATGCATTTCTTTGAATTTTCACAGCCCCTAATTCCCAACTTGGATATAGTGTAACCAGTGACTAAAAATTGAAAATTGCTAAAAATAATTTGGTAAATAATATATTCTATAAATTATAATTAAAAATTAATTTAGAAAATCTTAATTAAATAATTAACACTATCGATTATCAATAATAACAAGCAATGTTGAATCTGCAACTTTTTGTTTAAATAGATTGGTAAAACCTGAAAATATTAGTGCAGTGAATGAGCAAAGTAAAATGATTAAAAAAAAAGTACAATTATTTGACAATAGTGATGAAGTTGTTTAAAAAACAAGTTAACGAATCTGTGGGTTCAAAATAGCTAAACTTTGTTTTGCTAGAAACTGACTTTTCAACATTATCACAAAAGTGTATCTGTTTGGATTGAAACCGGTCTCAATACATTTTGCATGCATACAATTTAAGTTGAAAACGACCATATCCTCCTATATTTGCATGTGTTTTGTGTGTATGTGTGTGTATGCACTCATACACATGTGTGTTGTGTATTATGGGTATGCATGTGTGTAAGCATATGTGAGTGTATGTGTGTGCATGCATGCATATGTGTGCATGTGTATATGTTGGTCCATGCATGCATTCGTGCATGTGTATATATGCATGTGCAACATGCATTATTATAATGCAACTGTATTAATTTTATATATTTTGATTTAATTTTAATTAATATATTTGTATAAATAAATATGAACACAAAGTGATTTTTTCAAAGAAAATTAAAAAAATCAATTTTCTTAATCCGATATAATATATAGACCAGTTTCTTTTACTTTTGTTGTATTCAGTTATTTCTAATGTCAAAACGAACGTTTTTAAAGCATCAAAATCTCTGTTAAGGATTATAAAATAATCATTTATGATACCTGCTTAAACTTCCCTATGAAGTTTGTCTAGAAGTACATTTCTTTAAGTAGTATGCTAAGTTATATCAATTAATTACAGCAAATAGTCTATATGTTACTGTCACTTTGTGAAAATAATTAATACGAATGAATATTCTGCAAGTCCAAATTTTGTATTTTATGCATACCTTAAAAGAAGATAACTCAAAGGGAAGATTATTTGGTATTATATTAGAATACCGCATAGTTGATGCAGATCCTTCTATATAAAGGTGATGCAACTGCAAGCAAAAATCTAGCACATGACACAAATCATACCCATTGTCATATTGTTCAACTTCTGGAAACGGATTTTTAACAACTTCACTGATGGCATGCATCTAAAATATAAATTGTCACTATTATAAATGATTAAAACTTTAGATATATACTTGTAATGCATTAAATGTATAGCTTTTTGTAGAAGACAAAATGGACTCTGCTTCAAAATAAAATGTAAGCGCAAATCCTTGTAACAGAAAAAATATATCACATGAATGAAAACCAAGAAACTGTACAAATGTTCTTGGCATAGTTCTTTTTAAAAAGTTTAAAACATTTCTTAAATAAGTTTCCAATCCTTGTCGTCTTTCTTCAATTAACACTGGAGATTTGTTACGAAGTACCTTTTTAGGAGGTCGTATATCTTTGGTAAGTCCATAATTGGCAACTAACACATTATGCAAATCCCAAAAGTCATTATAGCGGTGTTCAGCTGTCCATTTCACATTGCCCACTGTAATCTCTATGCTATAATAAGTAATTCCATTAACTTCATGAACTTCCGAAATATCTATGGTAGTTTCATTTTGATGTAGCCAAAAACATGCCATTTTCAGGTCTGTGAAGCGTCTGAAATATGTTGTAGTGAATTGTAAATTTACTGAAGTTACTAGTTAAATTCTAATAACAGCTGGTTCACACATTAACAGTATATAATATAAACATTTCATGGAAATTGTACAATTAGTGAAAAATATTATGTTATAAAAGTTTACTGTTTATGAACTACTATAAATGGTTGATATAACACACGGATTTCTAAAAATATTAGAAAATCTGGTAATTCAAAGTAAAAATAACAAGTTTATGGGTAACAATTTATTTTTATCAACACTTAAAATTTGATTATTTCTCATAATTTGTGTAATTCATTCACAGAGTTATATTTTTTATATTTCATTGAATAATATTAACTAATCTCTAAAGCTTAAATTATTATTATCATTAATATTTTGCTGGCAACTTTGAAAATAATGAAATTCCCATGCAACTTAGAGATTTGGAGACTGGCCCCTTTGATAGTTAAGAATAGCAAAAGAAACATTATTAAAGAAAAAAATTCAAAAATCTGTTGGAACTAATCTTAACTAACGGAATTGGTTATGATGGTGTACCTATTGGTTTGTCAAAAACTGTCTTAATTTATTAATTGATATTACATAGTTTAGTTTTAAACAAAAGTTTTTCATTGAAAGGATATATTAGGGTGAACTTTATTTATACTGATGTATATTCTTGTTTACGCATTGATAAAACTTCGATTTCAATGGAGTTGAAATTTAGACACCATCATTACGACTGCTATTTACATATCACACCTTAATACCTTTAAGAACATCTTGAAGGTTGGTGGAATTGAACGTGAATGAAGGATGCAGCCGGCTAAACAAGTTAAGCAGCGCCGATCGCTTCAATGACATTGCTCTGAATTATTACAATTGATAATGTTCCCAAATATTATAGTAAAACAAATATTTGAAATGTACAAATAAATTTCAAATAGACAACAACTGACGATTCATATCGTTCATACCGAACTGCTGCCTGATTACCAGTGTAAGTTATGAGCATGCGGGATGTACAGTTAGGAGCAATACACAACATATAATCTCTACATTAAGCATCAGTTTATATGTACGAAAATTTCTTCTCAATATATGTAATTAAAAAAATACACACAATTAAACAAATTAGTTTAACTTAGAAATTGTTGCCTCTATATGTCGTGTTCAATCAATAATTTGTGATCTTTAAGCTCAATGAGACACGTTTTTCTATTATCTGGTCAAGCTCGTTTTACACAAATTGTTTTTTCATCAAATAGAACAATTCTAGGAGGCGTTCCAGAAAAATTCAAAAATAAAAAGTAAGGTCCAACCTGTTATACATGAGGTGTGGTTATAAAATAACGAGATTAATGTTGTAACGTTTTATATTAAATTTATGCATACTTAATTATTATCCCCTTCAATATACACCTCTTCCCCGCGATCACTACACCGCTGCATGCCAGTTTTCCAAAGTTCAAAACAAGTGCTGGAAATCGTCTTCTGTGAGCTAGTGTATGACACACACTGGTTTTTCTTTCACAGCTTCAACAGTCTAAAAATCTTCTTAATGCCGATTTGACCTTGGAAAACAGATAAAAGTCATATGGTGCCAGATCAGGTGGATGGTCCAACACTGGGATGTCATACTTGACTAAACATATCTTGACAAACAATTCAGTGTATGCCGGTGCCTTATTCTAATGAGGAACTCATGACATTTTTGTCCAAAATTCTGGTCTTTACCCAATCTTTGTCAATTCCTATTGTTTCAGCAATCACACAAATAGTTAACCATCAGTCAGATTGACTCAGATTACTAATTTTTTAATATTTTCGTTCGTTTTTAGTGAGGAAAGGTGTTCCAAATGTGCATAAGCTTCAACGTCTTCTCGGCCAATTTGGAAACACTTAAGTCACTCTACGGTAAGATTAATAATCACACATGTCTTTCCTATAAGATTGACTTAACCAGAATAAATTACATGTGATATCACTGATATTTATCAGATTATTTTGGTTTTTCATTCTTAGTTCTGTTGATATTATAAATTATAACTTGATCCAAAACATTGAAGATGTCTGTGCTTCAAAAACTGATGATAATTTAGCATTACAAGGATACTTTTTAATCTTAGCTTGACAGTACAACAATATTAATTGACAGTGACAAAAGACAATAGAATCAAAATTTAAATGATAAGAAGAAGCTTTAGTAAAGTGTATGATCAAACTATAGTTAAAACTTACCAAGCTATCCATAGATTTTAGCTTTCTTATTCAACAACATTAAATCAAGTTTATTGTCATGTTTGCTGGCTCTTTTGAGATAGAGGGAGCAAAAGCTTTAACAATGCTTGGTGTAATAGTATAACTAATGATTGGCAAGAGTTAACAAAAAAGAAATAGTTAAGTATGATTCTTCTGTGGTTCACCTTATTTCTTGTTTAACTTATGACCACTGCAAAAATAATAAAACAATAATATTACATTTTGCTAAAAACTACATTAAAGTAAAAGTAGTTGCTATTCTATCTAGAACTATAGATGCTATTTTAACTTTAACAAGATCTAAAATTCCTTTTCAGAGTCACAATGAAAGCGGAATAGAGGAAATTTCTTAAATATTATTGATTTGTTGGCTTTGTATGATCCATTACTAATAGCTCACATTGAAAATGAAAACAATCCAATAAAACATTTTAGTCCAAAAATACACAATGAACATAGTACACTTTGGTCGACTTCTTTATTACGACAATCTTAAGTGAAACTAGACAAGTTTCATTTTTTCTCTTTTGCTGGATACTATTCAAGATGCTAGTAGAATAGATTAATCAAGTGTTGTAACAAGATGTCACAGCAGATTTGGAAAATAAGTTAATTATTTTCAAAACGTTTACAATAATACTGATTTGAAAAAGTGTCATGGACAAGTTTATAATGGAACTGCAAATATGAGTGGTAAAAAGGGTCTTCAAGTGTATGTCAAAAATCGGATTTCAGCATCTGCTTACACACATTGCTCCGCACACAACTTAAATCTAGAGTTAAATTATGCTGTTAATAATTTTGAAGAGGCTTTGTCTAACTAGATGGTCAAGATCTAATTGCGTGTTTTCCTTAAGAACGAATTTGGTTATTACTATGAAATGTCTCGAAAATATAACTCTTCTATCAAATAAGGCATCTAAAAGAAGAGAAGTTTATTGATTAAAAATAAAGTGTTCCTTTGAATTCATGATGATTCTGATTTTCCAAAGTAAAATATTATCGTATAATAATGTAATTTCAAAATAGTTACAACAACCCTCAATTGATTTGTTAACAGTCGCATTACTTTTACGTACAACTCAAAATAATATGATTTAATTATCATCATCATTAGGTTTTCAGTCCTGGAACTTCCTTCCCTTGCTATTTCTAAAACCTCTGTTATTAACTTTGTCTGTTCATGCTCTCATCATCATACATCTGAAGCATCACATTAAAAAAGGCTTCTACCTTTTCCTGTCTGCTACTCCTACTGTACAAAAAGTTAAAACAACTTGATGGCTACCGAGATCTCCCAACACTTAGACATTTGCCAAATTAATAGTTTTCCAATAAATCCTATCACAAAATCAACATTCGTTGAGAATATTGCAAAACCCATGCCTGTAGTTGTTTATAATAATTATCAGGTTTAAGTACAATTACTTTTTTCATCATTAGGTTTTCAGTCTTGGAACTGGTTGGATGCGTACTTCCATTGATTTATATTCTGAACTAACCTACACATTTCCTGGAAATTTTCACAGTCTATATCTTTCACCATCTATGTGCAATAGGTCTACATCTACATATATATATATATATATATATATATATATATATATATATATACTTAGAATTTAATGTTTAGGCGTATCGACCTCTTTTAATAAAATATCAAAATTTTTCAAATGACTAGACTATTTCCAAGTGTTTGTTGTGTTTTGACAACTTTAACAGCGATCCAAAATATAACATGTATTAATAAAGAAAACCTCATAACTACAATATCTCATTTCACAGGTTTATCATTGTTATTAACAAATGCTTTCTGCGTTACCATGTTTGTTTTTCTTGTTACTCGTGGATGGACAAGATGTAAAAGGATTAATTTTGAAAACTCCAAAATTAACTAGTATGAAATTGTCCAGATATTAGATTATGGTTTCTGTGTCTCGGTTTACGTTCCGTGAAGCTACGTTTCTGTTCCATATGGTTAATTTTCCAAATCCTTGATCCTCTTAAATGCAGTAGATAAGTGTAAATATTACTTAGTTGTTGCGTATCAAGAGGTCACTGTGCACCACAGTTTGTGAGAAAAAGCCAACCCAAACAGGCAAGTAAAATTTTCCAATATCCAAAATTTTACCCTGTATAATATTTTTAATAAGATAAGCATATTCCCGTAGCACATAAAATGAAATCGCATGCAAAATAACACGCTTTAAGTACATATAGTGTTGTGAGATACCATTTAAGAACAAAGCCCAATTTTTAAATCCATGTGTAAATAATTATTCTTTGAAAAAATATCTTTAAAACAACTTTTATTGCATAAAAAAGACTATAAACGAGTCTAAGGTTCTATCTGCTTTAAGAATACTAAATAACTTCATATCAAGCTATCTTCTTTAAGATCATTCAAAGCAAGTTGCAGACTGAGAAAATACCTGCATTTATTGAAAGACAGATAGTCCAGAATCTTCAAATTTATTTAATATAAAACGAAAAATACTGCATTCCTTCAAAAGTATTCTGAAAGCTATAAATCATAAGCAAAGAACAAATTAATTATCTAGTATGAATGACCGGCCTAAATTGCGAAACAGATAACATTGAGAAAGACTATAAAACCAGATAAGACAACGAGTTTCAATAGCTCTAATTATTACAGAATAACAGATGGAAAGTTTTTATGGTCGCTATAAATTTTAAAACTGACATCTCATTAAAGAGACAGGAACGCAAAATTGTGGATAATTGTTGCATCTTGCGCATGTGTCATACTTCTAGAATGTAATCAAATGATGCCGTATTAAGATTATTTTATTATATAAAGACGGAAGAAATTAGAGCGAATTTATTCATTCTTTCGGCATACATTGAAGTTTTGAACATGTTATTAGAAATTCAATCATTGAGAGATAATTATTTTGTGAAGTACAACGATTTATTGCTTCAATATAAATAATCTTGGGGCAAGGTCACTCGCTAATTTTAATCTATTAAAAATAAATTTACTTTGTAAAGATCCATTGTTTAGAATGCTAGTTACATATCCCACAAATCAATTATATGTATAATTAAAGAGAAAGCATTGAAACTTAAGTTAAATGCAACAATGTATAATTGTAGGACAGATTACAAAAGGTTAATGGAAGTTCATAAACCAGACATGAGAATGGATGTGAATACATTGTATTCCAGACGTAACCTGACTCTGCAGATGCAGGTCACAATAGACTATAAAACACTTATTATCAGAATTAAAATTGTTACTTTGTATTGTATAAATGAACAAAGAAAATAGCAGACATGAGCTCTGCAAGTTCCCACAAGCAAAGTGAGGGGCAGGGAAACCATAAATACCCTAAGGAGCCCAAGATAGGAAGTCAGTCTCAAGCTCCTCAATTTTAGCATTGTTGGTTGTTCAAGCTACTCAAAATTAGTTTAATTATATTTTATTAGTGAAAGTAATACAAAAGTAATGTTTGATTGTTTAAAAGCGTTAATGAACATAACGCAGCCATTTGTTTGTTTCCACTTGTAATTTCTGTTTTAAATAAATTTGTTAGAAGAGTTTTTGGAAGAATCTTTTTAAAAAGACGCTCCAAGAGGCCCAAAATCTAACTACCTTCAGGTGAAGCATTGGAAAATCACGTGTAAGGAGTACTTCATCGATTTTTTCTGTGGATTACTGGTTAGGTTTTCTGGGGCCAAAACTGTATGTAACAAAGTATAATGCAGACTTAGGTGTAACAAGAGCATTATATGCTATAAAGAAATTCAGTGTGGCAAAACAATTAGATCCTCCATTAGAGGACACACAGATCATTCAGGAAGTTAGACAATGTGTATATAGCTTTGCAGAATATTGTACATAGATGCATTCTTCAAATATTTGCAAAGATATGATGTAATAGGTCAACTGAAGAGAATGGAGAATCTTTATTCTTTATTCTTCTGTATTAATAATAATATAATTACATGTTTGTATTATTCCGAACGTTGCAAAAATGGGATGATCAAGTTATTAGTACATGAATTATGTATATAACTAGATTCAATTTCCTTAAATGCAAGACGTAATTGAAAATCATTAACAAGGGCCAAGCTTCAGTAGTATTAAGTATAACATCATCTAAACAATTGGGCTAGATAGCTCAATTGGTTAGAGCACTGATCCGGAGAATCAGAGGTTGCAGGTTCAAATCCTGCTGTAGCCGTTCTTTTAGTGGTTTTCAATTACTAGTTCGATTTGAAATGGTAATTCAACTTTAAATACAAAGTTGGGTTGTCGTTTCATCTTAATAACTATATATATATATATATATATATATATATATATATATTGACGTGATAAGGGGTCATGAGAGGTCATTAAAACCCAAATTCTACAAATAAATCCCACTAAAATATAATAGAATCAAAAAAATAAAAATTTCCATAAATTCATGGTTATGACCTCTATAATACAAGCATACTTTTATTCAATGATGCACAAGCGAAAAATGCAATTGCCCATGTACAAATAATCACCCTGTATGATATAAGCGTATTGTAAATAAATAGCAACAAGGTAAGTTGTATATGTAAGAATAATTAATTGTAAGATACTGTAAAATGCATTCAATGCGAACGTAAATCGATCATTTTAAGATAAATACAAAGCTATTTATTTTCACTTACTAATTATCAATACTTTTTTGATAAAAAAGCTTTTCATTTGCTGTAAATAGCATAGAATAGTACTAGCTTTACGAATTTGGATAAAAATAAGTAATTTCGTGTATTTGAAACCCCAATTCTAAACTTAATAGGTGTATTAAAAACACGTTTTGATGTTAAAAGCAAATATTTTCTATAAAATGCAATCCCTTTTGCATTAAAAAGCAATTAAAGTTTAAATTAATTACCCGGTGGATTACATAAATTTATTTTAAATAGAGACTCCACAATTGGTGAACTTTCTTTCAAGCTCCATAAAATATTGAGAGACAGCTTTGGGTTAGCATCAACAAAACCAATGACAAAAACCCAAGCGCTTTTCAAAATCTGTACATAAGTATTGGCCAATATGAACCCTTTATGAATACATCTTACTACATTTTAAGATTCTATAACTGCGGCCTTAGGAATATTATTTTTATTGTGAATTTGAAGAGATATGTAGGAATTTGTCACAGCTGCTGCTATGATATCAATTTCATCTAGTCTCTTACTTCTTTTTTGCACACATTTTTAAAGATCCATTCTGACGTAGTGATCGTTCAAGTTTTGTAAATAATATACACTGTGGTCGTCTTCGATATGCGCATAGAAGTGAATAGCCATTTAAAGCTGCCAATGAATTTTTTATTTCTAATGTAGAAGACAACATTTGTTTGTTCTTCATTCATGAATTAAATTATTATTACAATAGTATTACAAAATAACACTGATAGTTAACTGATTGACACATGTAGGAATAATAATAATATAAAATAACACTGATAATAAATTGACAATACGAGATTACCTCTTTAACACTTTGCTACCGATTAAAACAGTTTGCCACTTCATTGTTTTCATTAATTTCCATGACCTACTGCAAAAAAATGTTAAGATTGCTTATATATTTTTATTTACAATCGAATTTCAAAAATTGAAGAAGTGTCATATGAGATTTGAAATGTCAATCAGTAACAAAAAATCTAATATAGCGTCCATAAGAAAAAAATTGACTATTGTATATTAAAATCTAAAAGTGTCATGCGAATTCTAATGTCAGTTATGAATTCTGCATATCCTAAGATACCCCTATACTGATTTTCAATAGAATATTTCTGTAAATATAATAGTTGTTAAGAATTTATAAAAAATAATTTTTCAATCTTTCCATGATATTTCAGGAACCATTATCAATATCGACATACCGAAAAGTGTTATTAAATGGACCTAAAAAGATGTACCTGTAATTGAATCCAATTTGTATCTCTGTTGGTTACTAATATATATATATATATATATATATATATATATATATATATTTTGTTACGTTAAATTTCCAAAATCAATTGATTTTTGCATGCTGTATATAAATTTTAATTTCCAACTATCTTGTTTTACTTCTAATTAAAAAACGCCTACTACAATTTTTAGCCCAAGCAAGTTTACACTGTTTATATTATTCCAAATCATATGAACAAGCTTGATTACCTTCCAATTGAAATGAGTACTTAGTTAAACCTCCGATAAAATTTCCTTAAGTGTTTAGTTCAACGATAAATACTTGGAATGTATTCTATAATAGTTTGCTTTGTTAGTCGTGTAATAAATTCTCTGAAATAAACAAAAATCCGTTTATTATTGAACTATTTGTAATAAGTTCTTTACACGTTGCCATATAAATTTTTTGAAATATGTTCTAACCACCTAACATTGTAAAATAAAAGCTTCTAATGGTACTGAGAAATTCTATCAACATGGTATTTCGCTATCATACAAGTGTTCAGCTCGCTCAAGTTTACGAGCAATAAAATCGTCCCCTCACTATTTCACTATTGGAATTGTAGTTCAAAATAATAAATCGCTATCATTTCTGTAGGAGATAAGCAACCTCACTTCACTCCATTATGCTGCAAGGAGGGTTGCATACTACATCCTTTTCCCATATGGACAAATTCATAGAATTATAGTATATTGAGGCTTTTTGCTTTCTTTAATTGGCAATTGCTTGCAAGCCGTATTCTATGAATATTTTGCACCTGCTGTCTGGAAAACATCTAACAGGTGCTGTTTACAGAATATTTAACATTTTATCATTGGGAACTGTTATTGAAACGAAAACGTGTTGTTTTCTATTCCTATAAATACAGAATGAGCTTTGAAAATGAGCCTATTACATAGTGTCCTTTTACCATAAAGACTCTCCCTAATATCACAGTGTAAATTAAAATGCATTGTTTTACTTAGTGTTACAGTCAAACTTAGTTTCATAGAGTATCCAATCCATTATCAAGTGCAGCACACTTCCAGGTCCACTATGATGGTACTAGAAGCAGACAACTACCCTTCTTAAAGTACATTTACTCTGTTTACTTTTTCTTGATGCTTCTGTGAAATATGACACTTCTTTTGTTGGTTGATAACCACGTAAGTGCTTTAGCTTTTCTTATTCGTGGTTACACTAAATTACAGACTGTGCTAAAAATTTACTTTTCCATAATAAGTGCACAAGTGATTACGTGATTGGTTTTAAAGCAGCATAAATATAAACCAAAGCTCGCCTTAGAGCAATTTTTACTCTTTTTAAATTAATGCTAACGTCAACAACTTGTTTACTAAATTATAAGTTAGCGTAAGTTAACACTTGGTTCATTTCAGTTAGCTATATTATTTCTTTTATAAAGTGAATTTCATAGAGCAGGTAAAAATACTGTACATATTATGTCTAACTTTCTTCTTGTATATATTTAGGGTTAAAAACATTATGAAAGTGTATATGTATATGTGATTTTTAAGATTTTACATGATTTTACACACGATTTTAAATGTATATTTCTGTTGTGTTATATGCGACTTGACGTTCTCGTTTCTATTATGTTATAACAAGACGATTACGTAAATGTTCAATTTGATCTCTGTAGATGTATTCAACTAATGTAAGAAAAGTCATTAACCTCTTGGTTGTCAACGTTCTAGCACACGTGCCTAAACAGCTGAAGAATATCTGCAACCAACATTGCAACTCATAGAGTTACGTGTAGATATGGTGGTCTACATTTCATATAGAAATTCATAGATTGTAGCATAAATCCAATTAATAATGTGATATTAAGTAGGACCAGAGATAATCTTGGAAAACAAATATTTTGATAACCAAAACAACACTTTCAAACTTATTAAAGCAAATGCATATTGCAAGCATTTTAACCTTTAATAACAAAAACCCACGTTCCATACTATCAAAATAAAAATATTTCTAATGCAAGTGTTTTGATAACTAAAGACGTTCATAAACTTATCTAAGAGGTGCATGTTGTTAAAAATAAATTTCCACCCCATTATAATGTTTGATAAATAAATACCAGCTTTCACTTTGTAATAATAAATCCTAGATTTTCACGTTATCAAAATAAGAATAGATTCAAAATATTTAACTTTGTAATTGAATATTTACTAAAATCCTACCAGATGTTTAATCTAATAATCGTTTAAAATCGGAAAGGCAATGCACCCCTACTAAACATGTAAAATAACCATATAAAGAAGAAGAGATATCAAAGTTTACATTAAATATGAGCCACATTATTTAGGTACAGGGATGGAACGTAACACAATGTATACATGCACTACACATATGTTGTGTTGTAGTGTGTTCATGCCTTAAGTTGACATAGTTTAGTATTTGTTTCAAATCACTAGTTATGAATTATTACTTACTACAAATTTAAATATAAATTAATTGCATCGATAATTTTATAATTGGTATATGTAACACAGTCAATGAAAGCAGTAGAATGACTATAACTACAATTTTAAAATAAGCTTAGTTGATTTGAAAGAGGTTAGCTAATATATGTAAATATGCTTAAAATTTGTGCAATTTGCAGTTTTACAATCTTTTTGCAAGACATCTTTGAAAGTATTCAAACACAAGTTATTTCTTCAGAAGAAGTAGTTGGAAAAAGCTAGCCTATCTATTTTCCTATTATATAAAGGTAATGTGAAATCAATTTATGATTATTTGATGGTTCTACAAAACAGACTTTGTATATGGTTTTTTGTTTATTCAAACACCAGCAATATAAGATTTATATAACGATTGAAATAATTAGCACACAGTATAATATTAAATTATGTAAAAATTTAATAAAATAATAATTTCAGACTACATGAACACAACAAGAATCTAGGCACCAACCAATTTTTGTAAAACGCTTAATCTGCAACAATTTCTTATTATGTGCATGTTATCAATATCGTTTAACTTAATTTTAAACTACATATAAATAAACACACTACCACTATGGCCCAAGAGTAAATACCCATTGGGTGGGTAAATAAAATTTGTATAATAACCTAGCATTTACCAAATATATACAGGGTGAGTTTTTAGTGTGGCAACGATCGATAACTCCGTTATTATAAAGGCTACGTAAACCAAATTTGGAGGCATATTAGGCACGCCTAAAGTGCACATTTTAAAAATATTTGGAAGCATACAGGGTGTTTCATAATTCCAGGGCATATTAAACTTATATATTTTTAAATAAAACAACCTATATATTATAACATTTTTGAAATGCCCATAAAAAGAGCTTTAATTTGATATCAAATTGTATCGGTCTATTCCTTTTAGTTTTTGAGATATTCAACTGTTTTTAGAAAAAATGACCCTGATTCGATACATTGCCACTGCACTAATACACAACTTATGTTAATTTTCAAGATTAAGAAAATTTTACTATATACCATAGTATATTTGTAATTATGACTTTTTTGAAATTTCTTCACAGTATACAGGGTGTGTCAGGTTTCGCAAAATGCAATTTTTAAAATTTTTTTTAAATGGCACCCTACCAATTTTATTGCTACAATCGATAGTTCATTAAGAGTCCTTTCATTTTTGTTAAGCATTCCCTATACCTAAATCTATTACTTTCTGAGATATTTTTGATTTTCTTTAAATTTTAAGAATGTTTTTAATTTACATAACTAAAAATATCTTACTATTGGAGAATATTATAAAACAATTAATACATTTTGATTAACAATCAACTACACTTATCCAATAACAATTTTCACTAAAGATATAACAACCTACAATAATATGCTATCAACAGAATTCTGCCCGATCAACAATATGCATTTTATAGAAAATGTTCAAGTAGGAAATCAGGCAGGTTTTGAAAAAAATAACTATTACAATTAAAATGTCATTTAGGTTTATTAATTGTAGTATGTTGTCATTTAACAGGATATCTTTCTTGGTATATTCTTGATGCAGGTAGGAAATTTCTTAAACTTGCTCCCAATACCCAAATCATATTTATTTGTTCTTCCACTGTAAAATTCATTTTGAAAACTCCTTCAAAGATTACATTTAAAATAGAACTGATAATGTGTTAAATGACAACACACTACAATTAATAAACCTAAATGACATTTTAATTGTAATAGTTATTTTTCAAAGCCTCCTGATTTCCTGCTTGAACATTTTCTATAAAATGCATATTGTTGATCGGGCAGTTGATTTTGAGGTTGTATCTTTAGTGAAAATTGTTTTGATAAGTGTGTTGATTGTTAATCAAAATGTGTTTTATAATACTCAATAGTAAGTTATTTTTAGTTATGTAAATTAAAACATTCTTAAAATTTGAAGAAAATCAAAATATCTCGAAGAATGGATTTAGGTATGAGAATGCTTAACAAATGAAAGGACACTTAATGAACTATCCATTGTAGCAATAAATTGGTAGGGTGCCATTTAAAAAATTTTAAAATTGCATTTTGAACCCTGACACCTGTATACTGTGAAGAAAATTCAAAAGTCATAATTACAAATATCTATGGTATATAGTAAAATTCTATCTGAAAATTAACATAAGTTGTGTATTAGTGCAGTGGCAATGTGTCGAATCAGGTCATTTTCTAAAACAGTTGAATATCTCAAAACTAAAAGGAATAGACAGATACAATTGATATCACATTAAAGCTCTTTTATGGTATTCAAAATGCAATAATATAGGGTGTTCCATTTAAAAATATAAGTTTAATATGCCCTGAATTATGAAACACCCTGTATGCTTCCAAATATTTTTAAAATGTACACTTTAGGCATGCCTAATATGCTTCCAAATTTGGTTTACGTAGCCTTTATAATAACGGAGTTATCGACCGTTGCCACACTAAAAACTCCGTTATTATAAAAGCTACGTAAACCAAATTTGGAGGCATATTAGGCATGCCTAAAGTGCACATTTTAAAAATATTTGGAAGCATACAGGGTGTTTCATAATTCCAAGGCATATTAAACTTATATTTTTTTAAATGGAACACCCTATATATTATTACATTTTTGAAAAGCCCATAAAAAGAGCTTTAATTTGATACCAAATTGTATCTGTCTATTCCTTTTAGTTTTTGAGATATTCAACTGTTTTTAGAAAAAATGACCCTGATTCGATACATTGCCACTGCACTAATACACAACTTATGTTAATTAATTTTCAAGATTTAGAAAATTTTACTATATGCCATAGTATATTTGTAATTATGACTTTTTTGAATTTTCTTCACAGTATACAGGGTGTGTCAGGTTTCGCAAAATGCAATTTTTAAAATTTTCTTTAAATGGCACCCTACCAATTTTATTGCTACAATCGGTAGTTCATTAAGTGTCCTTTCATTTTTGTTAAGCATTCCCTATACCTAAATCCATTACTTTCTGAGATATTTTTGATTTTCTTCAAATTTTAAGAATGTTTTTAATTTACATAACTAAAAATAACTTACTATTGGAGAATATTATAAAACAATTAATACATTTTGATTAACAATCAACTACACTTATCCAATAACAATTTTCACTAAAGATATAACAACCTACAATAATACGCTATCAACAGAATTCTGCCCGATCAACAATATGCATTTTATAGAAAATGTTCAAGTAGGAAATCAGGCAGGCTTTGAAAAAAATAACTATTACAATTAAAATGTCATTTAGGTTTATTAATTGTAGTGTGTTGTCATTTAACAGGATATCTTTCTTGGTATATTCTTGATGCAGGTAGGAAATTTCTTAAACTTGCTCCCAATACCCAAATCATATTTATTTGTTCTTCCACTGTAAAATTCATTTTGAAAACTCCTTCAAAGATTACATTTAAAATAGAACTGATAATGTGTTAAATGACAACACACTACAATTAATAAACCTAAATGACATTTTAATTGTAATAGTTATTTTTTTCAAAGTCTCCCTGATTTCCTGCTTGAACATTTTCTATAAAATGCATATTGTTGATCGGGCAGAATTCTGTTGATAGCGTATTATTGTAGGTTGTTATATCTTTAGTGAAAATTGTTTTTGGATAAGTGTAGTTGATTGTTAATCAAATTGTATTAATTGTTTTATAATACTCTCAAATAGTAAGTTATTTTTAGTTATGTAAATTAAAAACATTCTTAAAATTTGAAGAAAATCAAAAATATCTCAGAAAGTAATGGATTTAGGTATAAGGAATGCTTAACAAAAATGAAAGGACACTTAATGAACTATCGATTGTAGCAATAAAATTGGTAGGGTGCCATTTAAAAAAAAATTTTAAAATTGCATTTTGCGAAACCTGACACACCCTGTATACTGTGAAGAAAATTCAAAAAAGTCATAATTACAAATATACTATGGTATATAGTAAAATTTTCTAAATCTTGAAAATTAACATAAGTTGTGTATTAGTGCAGTGGCAATGTATCGAATCAGGGTCATTTTTTCTAAAAACAGTTGAATATCTCAAAAACTAAAAGGAATAGACAGATACAATTTGATATCAAATTAAAGCTCTTTTTATGGGCATTCCAAAAATGCAATAATATATAGGGTGTTCCATTTAAAAAAATATAAGTTTAATATGCCCTGGAATTATGAAACACCCTGTATGCTTCAAATATTTTAAAATGTGCACTTTAGGCGTGCCTAATATGCCTCAAATTTGGTTTACGTAGCCTTTATAATAACGGAGTTATCGACCGTTGCCACACTAAAAACTCCGTTATTATAAAAGCTACGTGAACCAAATTTGGAAGCATATTAGGCATGCCTAAAGTGCACATTTTAAAAATATTTGGAAGCATACAGGGTGTTTCATAATTCCAAGGCATATTAAACTTATATTTTTTTAAATGGAACACCCTATATATTATTACATTTTTGAAAAGCCCATAAAAAGAGCTTTAATTTGATACCATATTGTATCTGTCTATTCCTTTTAGTTTTTGAGATATTCAACTGTTTTTAGAAAAAATGACCCTGATTCGATACATTGCCACTGCACTAATACACAACTTATGTTAATTTTCAAGATTTAGAAAATTTTACTATATACCATAGTATATTTGTAATTATGACTTTTTTGAATTTTCTTCACAGTATACAGGGTGTGTCAGGTTTCGCAAAATGCAATTTTAAAAATTTTTTTTAAATGGCACCCTACCAATTTTATTGCTACAATGGATAGTTCATTAAGTGTCCTTTCATTTTTGTTAAGCATTCCCTTATACCTAAATCCATTACTTTCTGAGATATTTTGATTTTCTTCAAATTTTAAGAATGTTTTAATTTACATAACTAAAATAACTTACTATTGGAGAATATTATAAAACGATTAATACATGTTGATTAACAATTAACTACACTTATCCAATAACAATTTTCACTAAAGATATAACAACCTACAATAATACGCTATCAACAGAATTCTGCCAGATCAACAATATGTATTTTATAGAAAATGTTCAAACAGGAAATCAGGTAGGCTTTGAAAAATATAACAATTACAATCAAAATGTCATTTAGGTTTATTAATTGTAGTGTGTTGTCATTTAACAGGATATCTCTGTTGGTATATTCTTGATGCAAGTAGGAAATTTCTTAAACTTGCTCACAATACCCAAATCATATTTATTTGTTCTTCCACTGTAAAATCCATTTTGAAAACTTTTTCAAAGATTACATTTAAAACAGAACTGATAATGTGTTAAATGACAACACACTACAGTTAATATGACATTTTAATTGTAAATGTTATTTTTTTCAAAGCCTCCCTGATTTCCTGCTTGAACATTTTCTATAAAAAGCATATTGTTAATCTGGCAGAATTCTGTTGATAGCGTATTATTGCAGGTTGTTATATCTTTAGTGAAAATTGTTATTGAATAAGTGTAGTTAATTGTTAATCAAAATGTATTAATTGTTTTATAATATTTTCCAATAGTAAGTTATTTTTAGTTATGTAAATTAAAAACATTCTTAAAATTTTAAGAAAATCAAAAATATCTCAGAAAGTAATGGATTTAGGTATAGGGAATGCTTAACAAAAATGAAAGGACACTTAATGAACTATCCATCGTAGCAATAAAATTGGTAGGGTGCAATTTAAAAAAAATTTTGAAAATTGCATTTTGCGAAACCTAACACACCCTGTATACTGTAAAGAATTTTCAAAAAAGTGATAATTACAAATATACTATGGTATATAGTAAAATTTTCTGCATCTTGAAAATTAACATAAGTTGTGTATTAGTGCAGTGGCAATGTATCTAATCAGGGTCATTTTTTCTAAAAACAGTTGAATATCTCAAAAACTAAAAGGAATAGACAGATACAATTTGATATCAAATTAAAGCTCTTTTCATGGGCGTTCCAAAAATGTAATAATATATAGGGTGTTCCATTTAAAAAAAATATAAGTTTAATATGCCATGGAATTATGAAACACCCTGTATGCTTCCAAATATTTTTAAAATGTGCACTTTAGGCGTGTCTAATATACCTCCAAATTTGGTTTACGTAGCTTTTATAATAACGGAGTTATCGACCGTTGCCACACTAAAAACTCACCCTGTATATATATATATATATATATATATATATATATATATTTACCCAAAATATGGGTATATACTGCCCAAGTATTTTTAGAAGTAAATATTTTATAAAACCTTTAAATATGTCAGTCAGTAGTGTTTATAATTTATTGTGATGATTATAGGGGATGTACTCAAGAATTGCAGGAAGTTACTATGTGTCTTTAAATTAAATACATTGGCTGCTCTGATTTTAAAACCCATTCTATTCATATTTATTAACTGACAGGGTTCAAGTGTGTAGGAATTCCCTTTTGTGTTTGTCTTGTGTGTGTTTTTAAATTAAACACATCAGCTAGTCTGCTAATTTTCTGTGTTAGTGTATTGTTGAATATTTCTTATCATAGTGCTAAAATAAAATCAGTTTAATAATTACAAAATGGGAAAATATAAAGACGAAGTTTAGAAACTATTTGACTTAAAAAGCGATATATAAGTAGACTGCAAATTTTGTAGAAAAAAATACATATTCACCAATGTTTACAAAATGAAAAATCATGTTTTAAAATATGTCAAATGCCCCCATCAAGTAAAATTATTACAAAGCCAGAAGGTGTTTTTGTAGACTTCATTGATACAAAAGCAAGCTGTCATACGTCCGAATAATTAAAAGAAAATATTACTGAGATAATTGAAAAAAAATGGATCTGAAAAGCTTTTTTTGTATGATAGGGGATACTGCATCAAATATGCAGAAAGCTTTTAAACTTATTCAACATAGTTATCCTCATTTGATTGTTTTAGGATTTGGCACACACACTACATTTACTTTGTGGTGATATTTTAAAATGTGAGTCAGTAGGTAAATTTATTGTAAATTTAACTGAAATTGCAAAAAAAACAAAAATGTCCATGTATTAAATGCTTTATAAATGCAAATTAATGCGGAAAGAAATTGTAATGTTCTTAAATGTCTAAAATCTTTCAAAAAGCTAAAGAAACTCTGCAACAAGTGGCTGGGAAGGAGGAAGCTGCTGAAGTGCTACCAGCAAATGTAAAACGCAACTTATTACATGATGAAGCCTTTTGGGTGCAAACTTCTTATTTCAATTGTAGAATGGATAAATAAAATTCAAGCAAATGATTCTTGCATTCATAAAGTTTATGATACAATGTCCATAAATAAAAAAAAAATTGATTGAAATTCTTCCAAACAGTCCACTTACACGATCTGAAGAGAAACAAATTTTTTATTCCGTTATTGCTAGAAAAGAAAAAGTACTTCGTCCTATTCATTTTGCAGTGGTTTTATTGGACCCATCACATCAAGGCTGAAATCTTACTCCAGAGCAACAAATTGATGAAATGGAATTTATTTACAAAACTGCAATTAATATGAACATGGATGTACAAGACATAATGATTGATTTAACAAATTACCGTGCTAAATTTCACTTTTGGAATAGAGATCCTTTGGACAGCTACAAACTCTACGGATCCAGTGCTTGGTGGCGATGAATTTGTGGAACAACATTATTTTCAAAAGTAGCTGTTAAAAATATTAACTGCTCCAGTTTCTTCAGGTAAAACAGAATGAACATTTAGCACTTTTGCGTTTATCTATAATAAAAAGCAAAATCGACTAACTACACAGACAGCTGGAAAACTGACATATTTAGCTCACAATTGGAGACTACGAAAACCCAAAGCAAATACCTCTGTTATTTCTGATGACACAGCTGAAAGTATAACATCGATAGTGACGGTAGTAAAAGACGTACATTTACCTGACAAGAATGACTAAACAAACGTAGAACCTGCAATCTGCTATCGAGGATACAAACAACGAGCATTTAGAAAGTGAAACCGAATCTGAGACAGCTGATGTTTTAACTTCTGACGAAAAATATGCACCT
The DNA here is from genome assembly GCA_036346225.1 of Platerodrilus igneus. Classification (NCBI taxonomy): domain Eukaryota; kingdom Metazoa; phylum Arthropoda; class Insecta; order Coleoptera; family Lycidae; genus Platerodrilus; species Platerodrilus igneus. The sequence goes on from JARFIW010000910.1 coordinate 2,394,362, forward strand.
ACTATTGATAATAGTGATAATGATATCACATAATAAAATGTTTTTGTAGATTTTAATTTTTGGCAATAACTTTTAATTTTAATAAATATTATGTTAGTTTTATTAGGGAGATTGTTTCCATGTTTTAAAATTTATTCCCAAGACTAATAATTACAACACGAACTAAATTTATGTATTTACCTAGAATTTATCCAATATTGAGTAAGTGCCCGATATTTACTCTGGATATTTATCTAATTTTTATGTACACGTAAATTCCCATTACTGATCACGGCAAGCACATATTTTGTTATCATGGAACTCTTCCACAACAAATAAGTAAATTATTGAAGGAATTAAACAAGACTATTTGGTGGAAAAAATCTAACCCTAAAAACAACTGTTTCTGCTAATCAAAATAAGATCATTATATCTTTAACCTACTTACTAATAGGAAGTGTGGACTTTATCAATAGTGGAATTGCATATTATAATAAAAGTCCATTAACAATTATAAAACACAATATAATAGACACTGTTTTGATCTATTTGAATAATAAACATTCTTTATAAGCGATGAACCGGTTCTGGTCAATTAACTGTATTACTCAATATTTGTTAACTTGCACTATACCAATCTAAATAGTCAAATCTAAATAAAACTTTTCAAATAATTTAACAATAACAAACAAATACAACAGACTAATATAGAAGGCATGCAATTAAAATATTATGCAAGGAATTACCTTCATTTAAAAAGTACAGCACTGGTCATTGCAAAACTCAAGACAAATTTATTTTAATTTTTAATAACCCACAGAATTCCAGTTTAATATCTGTCAGTTTCAATAATGCACGTCATCTTATTTCAGATGTCAATTTGCATTTAAGGCGTAGCCGACAATTGTAGGTTTTAAATGAATCATAAAATGTAGTCTATTACACGAAAGTGTAGCATAGATAACCATCCTGCGCGTTATTGGTACTAACTTGAGAATGATTTATGAAGTGAAAGAATTGTTTTTAAGAATAACCATTATAAAACATTTACTCCCGTTAATAAAAATACGAAATAACTTCACATTTATGCTTTAATTCGTCGTTGAACACCTAGTGAAATTAAAAGTAGATTATATACTATTGACTTTATTTTAACAGGAATCGATTTTTAAAATAATAAAATGTTATGGCTCCCAAGAAAGACTTAAGCTTTATATCAAAAACGCTATATAGGTATATTAATGATTCAGTTTTGTATAAAGTTTTATTGATGTAAAAACAATTATTGCATGAAGTTCACTACCGTTTTTTACTATTAATGTTGTGTCCGCTTATTATTTATTATGTGTACGCTTTTGTTTATTAATTTATCTCTGGTTATTGTAGTAATCCTTAAGGGTTTTTAATGTATAAATTGATGTTAACATAGAACTGTTGTTTTCATACAGCAGCTGCAATATATCTACCAAAGAATATATTTTTACTGCAATATCTGGTGTGCTTATACCGTTATGAATGAAAGTATGGTGTTTTATATTATATTGGATAATTTTTAGGAAGTACGGCTTAGGCCCAATATAAAAATGTAGTGTTCTGGTTGTTTTAGGTCACCTTGTCAATGCTTTGTTGTAACAGAGATAAGATTTGATCATCATCATCATTAGATCTTCAGTCCTGGAACTGATTAGACGGGTACCATAATTATTTCCTATTCTGAACTAACCTACACATTTTTTGAAATTTGCACATTGTGCATCTATCACTGTCTGATCTAGGTCTACATCTACCTCCTTTTTCCTATCTCTGCTTGCAATACATCCCATACTATTCCCCAAAAATGCCTTTGAACGTACTCTGCCCTTCTATTTCTCCCATTTTTTTTCGCACAGATATCCTTGTTTCCCTACTATTTCTATAACCTATTTGTTATTATCTTTATCTGTCTATCCTCATAAATCTGAAGCACAGCATTTCAAAAGGCTGCTACCGCTTTTCTGGCTGCTTTTCAAACTGCCCGTATTTCAGTGCAATGCTCCACACATATACTTTCAACAATTTTCTTCTTATTCTATGTTTGTTGTTTTTCGTCATAGACGCTGTTCTTTCTTGTTAAATGTAGTTCGGTCCCCTTCTATTGTTTTACAATTATATACTCTTTTTCACCGACATTCAGTGTTTGTGAAGGGGGTAAGCAGCCTGTGGCTGCCAAGTTTCCCCAGCACTTAAACATTTACTGATTTAATATTTTTTCCAATATATCTTTTCGCAGAGTCAACATTAGCTGCAGATATTTTACAACCAATATCTGTAGTTGTTTATAATAATCATCAGATTTATCTGCGCTTATTTTTTCGTCATTAGGTTATCTATCTCAAAACCGATAGGACACGTACCTGCACTTATTTATATTTTGAGTTAGCTTACATCCCTGAAATTCTCACACAGCATGTTTACAGCTCGGTTCCCCTTCTATTGTTTTCTAACTTTAAGTCCTATTTCACCGAGATTCAGTGAAGAGGGATAAGCAGTCTGCGGCTGCCAAGATCCCCCAACACTTAGACGTTTGCCGAAATAATAGTTTTCCAGTAAATCCTTTCACACAATTAACATTATTCGAGAATATTGTCCAACCAATATTTGTAGTTGCTTATAATAATCATCATGTTTAAGTACAGTTATTTTTTTCTACAGCCTACATCTTTTACTATTTGTGTGTAGTAGTCTGATCTATGTCTATCTCTTCTTCTCTTTTTTCTTATCTCTGCTTCTAATATATTCCGCACTATTCCCTCATGCCGTAGTATGTGGCCATTATCCTATCTCTCCCATTTTTTATCGTTTTCCACATATCTTTTTTTACCCCTACCATTTTTAGTACCTCTTCGTTCTTAACTTTGTCTCTCCATGATATCTTCATCATACGTCTGTAGCACCACATTTCAAAGGCTTCTACCTTTTTCTTGTCCGCTTCTCCTACTGTCCAGGCTTCACAGCCGTACAGTACCGTGCTCCACACATATGTTTTAAGCAATCTTTTCCTTGTTTCTATGTTTGTTGTCTTTGAACACAGTAGCTGCTTTTTCTTGTTAAATGTAGCACGATCTTGTACTAATCTTTGTTTTATATCTTTTGTGCTTTTCCCATCTTGGGTTATTTGGCTGCCTAGGTAGCAGAAATCCTTAACCTCTTGTAAGTTCGTGTTACATATTCTTGTTTTTGATTTATTTTCCACTCCTTTGCATACTAGTACTTCAGTTTTATTTTTGTTAATTTTCATACCGTATCTATCTGTTAGAACTGTTTCCAATTCATAAAGAGCAGCTTCTAACTCTTCCTTGCTAGATGCTAATACCGCTATATCATCTGCAAATCGTAGCATATCAATTTTTGTCCCTGCATAGTAATTCCAAATGTCTTGCTACATTTGACAGTATTTATTGCCTCTTTGATGTAAAAGTTAAAAATTAATGGAGATAGGGTACATCCCTGTCCCACCCCTTTCCTAATGTTTACTTCTCTACGTTCCTGCTCTAATTCTATTACTGCTGTTTGCTCTTTGTATAAGCTATGCACTATTTGTGTATGTTTATAATTCATTCCAATCTTTTTGAGTTTTTCGAACATTTTTTTCCATTTTACATTGTCGAATGCTTTTTCCAGATCTACAAATATACACGCTTTCCGCTTTTTGTATTTTCTCCATTATCACTCTCAGAGCTAAAATAGTCTCCCGTATTTCCATGTTTTGCCTGAAACCAAATTGGTCTTCTCCTAGTATTTTTTCAGCCCGTTTTTCCATTCGTCTTTGAACAATTCTAGTTAGTATTTTTAACACCTGTGCTGTCAAACTTATTGTTCGAACATTTTCACATCTATCAGCGCCTTTTTTTTGGTGTAGTTACTATGATGTTACGTTTGAAATCTTTGGGTACCTCGCCTGTCTCATACATATAGCTTACAAGTTGGAAGAAACGTTCCGTTACTGCTTGTCCAGCGACGTTTAGAGTTTCTGCTTGCACCTTATCTGTACCCAGCGCTTTTCCATTTTTCAGACCCTTTAATGCTAATTCAAATTCATCTCTAAGTATAGGATATCCCAAGTTATCATTTTCAATGTCTGATTCCTGTTCTAATGCAGTTAGTTCCTTTTGTGCATATAAATTCTTTATATATTCTTGCCATCTACCCACTTTCTCTACATCTTCTATAATGACGTTTTCTCCCGCGTCCCTTATATTTTTGCTATACGGTTTTATATTCCTAAAATTGATTCTAATTAGTTTGTATGCTTCATCTGTCTTTCCTACTTCCATCTTAGTTTGTACCTCTTTGCACTTTTCATCGATCCATTGTTCTTTAGCTTTTCTGCATTTGCAAACAATTTCCCATTTTATGGTTTTGTATCTCTGTTTTCCTGTTTCGTCTGATTTATTTTTGTATTTTCGTCTTTCTTCTATTAAATTCAGGATATTCTTTGTTATCCATGGTTTCTTATTTTCTCTTTGTGTATACCCCAGAGTATCTCTGGCCGCCATGTCTAGGCTGGACTTAATGTTATTCCATTCTGTTTCTACATTTGATAATTTACAAAAATAACGTATTGTTGCTATGAACAACAATTCGATTTAGTGATAGGGACTTGGAATGTTAGGTCATTACTTAGAGTAGATAAGTTAACGAATTTATTAGTCGAAATGAGAAAGGAAAAGCTGGACATTTTAGGTATTAGTGAGGTGAGATGGCCAGATAGTAATGACTTTTGGAAAGATAATTATAGAATAATTACAACTTCTTCAACTAATGGACAGGCAGGGGTAGGAATAGTGTTAGGTAAAAGATTAGGGCATAAAGTTAAAGAGTACTTACAATTTAGTGATAGAATAATTATGGTTAGATTGAGTACAAAACCCACAGACACTGTTTTAGTACAGGTTTACATGCCAACAACTCAGTACGAGGATGAGGAAGTAGAAAAGGTATACGAGGATATAAATAGTATAGTGAGAAAAGTAAAAGGAGATGAGAATTTAATAGTTATGGGCGATTTTAATGGGAGAAGATATACCTGGAAAGCGCCAGGTGATAGGGCTAGATACCAAATAGATTATATTTTAGTTAAACAAAGATTTAGAAACCAAGTTAAAAACTGTCGTAGTTATCCAGGGGCTGACATAGATAGCGATCATAACTTAGTTAAAATGAAGTGTAAACTAAAATTCAAAAAATTGAGAAAAGTTAAAAGAGAGGGATGGGATCTAGGTAAGCTTAATGATAGTAGGGTAAAAGAGGAATATAAACAAGTATTAGATAATAAGAGTAAAGAGATAGCTGTAGGAGGGAATGTAGAAAATAGATGGAAAGAAATAAAACTGACTGTACATGATACAGCAACACAGACTATAGGTAAGAAAAAAATAGAAGCGAGAAAACCCTGGGTAACAAAGGAGATATTAGATTTAATAGAGAATAGAAGAAAGCTTAAACCTTTCAGAGAAGTGGATAGTGAAAGTAAGCAAAATATAATACAGTTAGAAATAAGATAGTACATGAGTGTAGAAAAGCTAGAAATAAATGGATGGAGGAGAATTGTAAGGAATACAAGATGATCTGAGAGTAGGTAAGACAGACGGGGCTTACAGGGCAGTTAAAAAGTTTTTTGGGGATTATAGGAAAAAATATAATGGTATTAGAGATGAGAATAATGAGCTTCTAATAAATAAAGTTGAGGTAGCAGATAGATGGAAAAGATATTTAGAAGATTTATATAAGGGAGACGATATGGATGAGTTAGAGAACGACCAAGAAGAGGATGTAGAAATAGGGTTCTCAATATTAAGAGAGGAATTTGATAGAGCTGTTCGGAATCTTAAACTAAATAAAGCGCCAGGGATAGACGATATTCCCGCAGAATTAATAAAATATGCTAGTCAGAAAACTTTAGATAGATTATATGAACTAATAAAAGTAATATACGACACAGGTGAGGTTCCAATAGATTTCGAAAAAAATATTATTATCCCAATCCCAAAAAAGTCAGGAGCTGATAGGTGTGAGAATTTTAGAACGGTTAGTTTAACTTCTCATGCTTCCAAAATACTAACAACAATAATTAAAAATAGAGTAGAAGCTTTGACTGAGAATTATTTAGGCGAAGACCAATATGGTTTTCGTAAAGACAGAGGGACTAGAGAACCGATACTAATGATTAGGGTAATTATCGAAAAAGGTTACAAAAAATAAAAGACTCATTTTGCATTTGTAGATTTAGAAAAGCATTTGATAGGGTTAATTGGATTGTTATGTTCAGGGTTTTGCAAAAATAGGAATCTCTCATAGGGATAGAAAATTATTTACAGTCTATATAAAAACCAAAGCGTAGTAATTAGATTGGATGAAATAGAAAAGGAAGCTAAGATTAGAAATGGTGTTAGACAGGGTTGTATACTGTCTCCCTTGATTTTAATGTTTATATTGAGGAAGCTTTAAACTTAGCTAGAGAGAGAAAAGAGATAGGTATTAGTGTACAGGGACAGAAAGTAAACATGTTACGTTTTGCAGATGATATAGCCATTATAGCCGAGTCTAGAAAAGAGTTAGGAGAGTTTTAAATATTTTAGATGAGATACTACGGAGTAACTATAGTATGAGAATTAACTCAGTAAAGACAAAGATAATGACAAGTGAGTTACAGCCTAGTTCTAAACCAAAATTAAAAATAGGTAATACCGAGTTAGAGGAGGTAGATGAATTTTGCTATTTAGGTAGTATAATTACAAAGGATGGACGTAGCAGAAGGGATATAGTAGCTAGAATAGCTCAAGCTAGAAAAATGTTTTTAAGAAAGAAAAACTTACTAATAGCTAATAGTATTAGTTTAGATAATAGAAAAGTTTCTTAAAGTCGTACGTATGGAGCGTTCTACTATATGGTAGTGAGACTTGGACAATTAAAGAAGTAGATAAGAAAAGATAGAAGCTTTTGAAACTTGGTGTTATAGGAGAATGTTAAAATTAGTTGGACAGATAGAGTAACAAACGAGGAAGTTTATAGAAGGATAGGTGAGGAACCCTGTATGTGGAAACAATTGAAGTTCAGGAGAGATAGAATGATAGGGCACCAGTTAAGACATGAGGGACTATTTAGTAAAGTCTTAAATTATAGACTACCAAATAAAAATAGAGTAGGAAGGCCTAGACAAAACTATATTAGTCAAATTATTAGAGATCTAGGTTGTGAAGGGTATGCAGACCTTTTTAGACTAGCTCAGAATAGAAAAGAATTTAGAGCTGCGTCAAACCGACTTTAAGTAAGTTCGAAAACAAAACAAAAAGAAAATAAAAATCAGGTAACTAAATGTCACCATGACATAACTCACAATTAGTTAGCGGTCTGGCATGTTGGTAGCGTTTCGTTGCTTAAGCCTTACCATAACATATAATTTAACACTTTTCCTTTTTGAAGCGGATAACCAGGTTATATTTCATTTCCTTATAAATGGTAATTATGTAACCATGTTAGAGTTCTTTAACAAACATCAGGTTGCTAATATCTATGTAGAGCCAGGTGGATAGGAAAAAGATAGAAGGATATAGGAAGACCTAGACCAAACTATATTAGTCAAATTATTAGAAATTTAGGTTGTGAAGGGTATGTAGAGCTTTTTAGATTAGCACAGAATAGAAAAGAAGTTAGAGCTGCGTCAAACCGACCTTAAGTAAGGTCGAAAACAAAATGATGATGATGAACTTGTTATATATATGGGGCCATTAATATAGGTACAGTTAAAATCTTCAGTTTACTTAAACCTTTAACTAAAGATTAAGCCACAGTTTACTTAATGCAGTTTTATAAGTTTTTTAATCTAGATATTAGTAAATCTTAGGAGACTTTCACTGCAGTCCCGTCTATGACGTCACAAAATATCAATCTCGGCTGTTGCGTGCTTAAAATTGAGAATGATGCCTCGGTTATGTAATTATAAATTAGTTTTTATTTTAACTATAGAATAATTTAAATATAATATCAAAATTATAGAAATATGGAAACCAGTTCAGTTTGTTGAGGGTTATAAAATTCAGAATTTAAGCATTCTACCTACTTTGGTAGGTTAAAAAATGATAAATTAAAAATTACCCTTATTCACAATTGCTTTTTATGTAGATAAAGGCTTGATATAGTCGAAACCATGAAAGAAGTCGTCTGCGTCATCACTTGTATTCGTACGAATTAAGTTGAAAATTTTAATACCCAATAAATATTCTGATTCGGAAGTTTCCGTCAAGCTTCGCGCATCTGCAAACCGTAATGAAGCATGGTTGCCAATAATATTTTATTTTCATAGAGGTAGTTGTTTTTAACTATTTTTAAATTGGCGTTCTTTTGTTTTACGAGTTTAATGAATTCAGTTAAAATAAAACGGATTCTCATAAATTGAGTTACATATATTGATCTGAATAGAAACGCACAATAACTGCAATATAAACTATTTACGGCAGCTGCATTGAAATCTTTCTCCGTACGATAACTTTGGCAACCGTGCTTTACAAAAAAAAAACATTTTGTCTTGTTGACAAATGTTCGCCTGTTAAGTAGAAAGTTCGAAACATACGGACACATACTCTTGTCTGTCGTTTTCCCAGATGAACGTGTTCACGTATGTCTTTAATTAAAACACCTACAAATCGTTTACTATCTTTATCATATATATTAGTTATGCTTTTAAATAATCTTAAACGTATGTTTTGAATTGAGTTAGGAACCTATGACGTAGACGACTTCTTTCGTGGTTTCTACTATATTATCTGATTTCCTATAAATATCTATTTTGTGACGTCATGGACGGGACTGCGGTGAACGTCTCCTGTAAATCTTAAGGTTGGAATCGCAGCTAAATTCAGTGCACTGTCAATTGTCATTTGTCAAGTTTCTAACAATATTAAATTAATATACAATTTACTTTTTTTGCATAACGATGGATGCAGAAAATAGGCGCGGCTCTAATTTTACGCAGTCTGAAGTAAATGTTTTGCTTTCTGTTGTAACAAAATACAAGCATATTGTGGAAAATAAGAGAACGAACGCTGTTACTTGGAAAGAGAAACAGAATGTATGGGAAACAATTTCCAAGGAATTCAACGTTTTGTGTGGCTGTATTAAGTCTACTAAAACTATTCGTGGTAAATTCGACAACCTAAAAAAAACGCAAAAAAGAAGTTTGCAGAAGAAAGGAAAGAAATTTATAAAACAGGTGGAGGTCCAACTAAGCTTGTAGACATCACTAACACGGATGTCAGTATTAAGGAATTACTTGGCGATAGTGCAAATAGCCTGCAAAGCCAATATGATGATGACAGTTTGGTGTTTGAAATTTTTAACGAGCAGACGACAGATTCAACACAATCATCACAAACAGAGATGACTGAATGGTTTAGTTGGAAACCGTCTGTCTTAAAAACTCCCAAAAGTGTACCACTTTTACCTGTTTCTGAGATTCAGGTTGCTCAACAACCCAAAATGTCGAAACTGAAACACCAAGTAAATATTAGTATTTAATTTTTTGTATATTTCTAAATGCCATTTATTTTAGTGAAAAACAAAAAAAAATTAAAAAAAAATGACTTGACAATTGACTGTAGAGTCAAAATTAATATACTTGCAAAAGCTAGGCTCAAGTTGATCCAGTTGCAGCAAGAAGCATTACGGCAAGAAATGGCATTCAAAAAAGCAGAACATAATTCTAAACAGAGACGGGATGAAATGATCCACAAATTAAATGTCGAACATTTACGATACCAGTGTGAAATTTTAAAGAAACAGTTGGCACCGGATGAGTGATATAATTAATATTAGGACTTTAAAATATTTTGTGTAACAATTGCAGTAGACTTTTGTTAGCAATAAAGTAACACTTGTGACTTAACTTTAATTCTGTTTAACGATAACATATATATATATATATATATATATATATATATATATATATATGATTTAGATTTTAAGCTGTTACTGTGCTAACAGTCATTTTCTTTTTTTTTGTTTTTCCTTTTATGGCTTTGTCGCGATTGTTACGTGCCGAAATCGGCACTAAACATTTTTAATTTAGTTTTAATTTGTAAGAATTTCGCGCCAAGGATTTGAAAAGACGTGTGTGTATTTCCGTCACTTTAGACAGTGCGTTTGCGCGAGATTGCGCCGACGCGGTGTGCCAAGAAGGAGGGTGGTGATTTTCCGACATACGTGTCTGGACTGGTGATCGAGAGGCCAACAAATGTAGTTACCTTTGTGTCTTATCGTGTCTTTTCTTGAGATGTAGGTTTCCTGCCTTCTACATAATTATCGTCCTTCATCCTATTCCTGTGTTTACGTAAGTACCGTTTTCGTTTTTTTTATGTGATGGAGTAATTTTATATAATTGCGTGACGTAATATTTTATTTGCGCGTCATATCGCAATTATTTAACATTGCTACCAACTGACTGTAGTGGCTCGCGTACGCACCGGCGGGGGTATAATATATATATATATATATATATATATATATATAACCAATAACTATACACGATATCATCTATATACAAGATTTAGATATAGACTAACTGATGTACACTCATCACCAAACTTATATATATATATATATATATATATATATATATATTAAAATTAAATAGATGATTCATAGTCTGGTGTCTGCTGGAAGGATCTAGACTTCTATAGAATACACTTCGTTTATGCGTGTTTGACGAGTTACCCAACAGTTCGTAGCACTGCCCCTTCTTTAAAACCGTTACGTCCCGTAACTGTAAAAACATTTTGACGCCAATTTGATGACTGATGACGGTATCGGCAACTATCTTCTATGGCGTATCCACCAGGTCGTTGGAAATAACAGTCAACACTCTTTGCTTGGTCTTGGTAGGCAACCGGTTGATAACAACAAACAAGGACCTGGATGTTGATTCCCTAAAAAAATACTTTAGCATATTTCGAACTATTCTCGTGATTCAATCCACAGCCTAGCTTGGGCACCGCTCTTCTCGTTACTCCATTTTTTATTATCTGAGCCTTAAGACTCAGCAAAGTCTCCCATAGATGTCCATAACTAGGTCTCTGCCTTGAAGAATTTTTGGTGACTGGATAGTAAACATAACAATTTCCATCCTGAAGAACCAAGGCTTTTCCTACAGTTGGTTGCTGTTGTACTGATTTATCCACACATGCAAAGTTTTTCTTGAAAACAACAGCTATTCCTCTTTATTCAAAAACAACGCCAAATCTCGCCTCAGCAGAACCACCATACGCCGCCATAAAACTCTCAAAATCTACATTTGGCTCACGATTAATAACTCTTTAAACACCATTTTCATTGCTCGAGTCTTTCTGGTTGTTACCAGCGTAAGATGTTAAACGGTCAAAATGTACCACTTTTGGTTTTCCACGGGAAGATCTTCTGATCCGGTACACTACATCATTAACTCTTTTAACACGGGCCTTCCCATTGTTATTGTAATTTTGGCGACAATCCACGCTTTCTTTGTGGATTATACAACCACACTAAATCTCCAGGTTGGTAACCACCTTCTTGTGCTCTCGTGTCATATTGTGGTTTCATTCGATCGCTTGCCGCCTGGATATTCTTTTGGACGTTTTCGTGAATGCTATTTGATTTTTTGCGAAGCTTACTAACGTAATATTTACCCGCGACCTCTTCTCCAGGTTTAAATCTAAACTGAAGATCACATGGTAGCCGCAATTCACGTCCTAATTTCACGCAAACGAGAGAGCATGTGCTGTCATGTACCGAAGATCGGTACGCCAGTAGAAACAAATGTAGATATTAGTCCCACTCTCGTTAATGTTCGGAAACAACTTTGCCTATGTACTTTCTAAACGTTATGTTCATTCCATCTGATTGAGAATGAAGTAGCGTGGTTCTAGTCTTCCTGATTCTAAGATGCTTGCAAACGTTCTGAAACAACGCTGATTCGAAGTTCCGACCTTGATCAGAGTGTAATTTTAACGGAACTCCAAAGCGGCAAAATCACGAGTACATCTTCAACCGTCTCGGTTTCTTGGTTAGGTATAGCACACGCCTCCAGTCATTTGGTAAAATAATCCACTGCAACCAAGATGTATTTATTTCCTTTCTCTGATTCAGAAAATGGACCAACTATATTAATAGCCACCCTTTCAAAAGGATTCTCCACTTTATACCCTCTCATTTGGTGCTTTCTGTTTTGTGACCGGAAAATTTCCAGAGGCACACAACTCGCATTTCCGGCATCACTCCTTCACATCTTCCTTGCAGTTCATCCAATAAAATCTTCGTCTTACTCTTTCGAGAGTTCTTTGCACGCCAAAGTGCTTTCCTGAAATACCATCGTGCAAGTGCTGCAACACTTCTGACACTCTGCTTTTGGGCACTATCACTTAAAGTCGTCTCTCAGTGCAATCTTAATACTCCAAGCGTCGTTTCGAGATTCTATTTTCAATCACCAAGGAGTCCCACTGTGCCCAGTATGCGTTCAGGCCTTGAAATACTAATTTTTTCCCAAGCTGGTCGTTGTCCTCTACTTTTGCACTCAATAATACGTCCCAATTCGACGTAATTCTCCTGATCTTTTGGTATTCTTTCAGGTTGCCAAGTATCATTAGTTACCGTCATTCTATGGATGACACTTATTTTCTCTTCCATCTTGGAGCAATGATTGCAGTCTACCGGACACGGTCTTCTTGACAGTGAGTCTGCATTCCGATGGCTACTTTCTACACGATGTTCTGTGTCAAAGTTATATTCCTGCAGCCATTCTATCCACCTTGCAACTTGCCCATCAGGATTTCGAAACTGCAGTAACCGTTTTAGAGCAGCATGGTATGTTATTAACAGGAATTTACGGCCGTATAAGTACTTATAAAAGTGCTCTATGGATTTGGCGACGGCCAACAGCTCGCTTCTTGTCACACAATAGTTCCTTTCTGGCCGCGACAAGATTTTGCTGAAATACCCAATAACTTTTTCTTGTCCGTCCTGCACCTGAGAAAGAACACTTCCTATAGCTGTGTTGCTGGCATCGGCATCCAACACAAATTTACCCTCGATCCATGTATAACTCAGAGTCGGTGCTGTAACTAGTAACCGTTTTAGTTGTTCAAATGCGCTGTGGCAGTCATCATTCCAATTATATTCTTGTCCATCTTCGGTTAATTTCGTCAACGGTTTGACAATGTTCGCAAACCCTTGTATAAAACGTCGGTAATATGTACACAATCCCAGAAAACTGTGTAGTTGGTGTATATCTGCTGGTGTAGGCCACTCTTGCACCGTTTCTATCTTGTCAGGGTCGGCTCTTATTCGGTCTTCGAAACGACATGTCTTAGGTATTTCACCTCTTTTCCAAATAGGAGACATTTCTTAGGGCTCAAGGTACGGTTTGCCCGCGTAATCTTTGAAATATCCACTCTAGGTTCTTAAGATATTCTTCAAAAGATCTGCTTAACACTATCACATTGTCTAGGTACACCAGACACGTTTTCCAGGACAGTCCACGCAGTATGGACTATATCAAACGTTCAAAAGTAGCAGGAGCATTACATAATCCAAAGGACATGACCTTGAACTGCCATAATCTAGTTCCAATTGTAAAAGCAGTTTTCTCTTTACCGTTTGGCTCCAAGTCTACCTTCCAGTATCCGTTTTTCAAGTCCAAGGTCGAAAACCATTTGGATCCGGATAGAGTATCCAAGGTGTCATAATTTTGGGCAAAGGATAGCTGTCTTTCTTTGTGACATTGTTTAGCCGCCGGTAGTTTACACAAAACCTTGTCGACCCATCCTTGTTCTTGATAAGCACTACCGACGATGCCCCTGGACTATTCAAGGGCTCAATCACTCCCTGTTTCTCCATGTCTGTGATAATTTGCTTGGCTTCCTTACGTTTTGCCAAAAGAAGCCGCTTGGGATGTTGTAATATCGGTTGCGCACCTCCAATATTGATCTTGTGTTGCACAACATTCGTCCTTCCTTTCTCACTATTATCCAGTGCAAACACACCTCAATATCATCCAACCAGTTTTTTATCTTGCCCAGTTGGTCGCCGTTTAATCCTTGACACAAAGGTATCAACATATCCAGCAATTTCTGTGAGCAACCGTTAGCTGATTAATTATTTGTGTCGTTCACACAACGTTTAATATGGCATACTGGAATGCAACTTCCCACAATCATGTTTTTCTTCAGGGTCACCGTATGCGGATTAATGTATAGCACCCTTATTGGTATCATATTTTGAAACCTTACCTGTGTTCTTCCAATCAGTAATCCCTCCTGACCCATTCCCAATTCAGTTGCTTCTATCATGCATACTTTTCCTTCCTGGAGAGTACCATCCGGGCGTCCCATCACGATCATTTCCGTCTTCTCGGGTATTTTCATATCACAAATCATTCAAAATTGCATCGTCTGGTTACTCGTCCTTGAAATGGAACCTCAGTATCATCTATCCGAAGCACATTTTCTTTTATGTTCACATGAAACCCATATTCTCTCATGAGATTCATTCCCAAGATAAGATCTTCTGTAATTTCAGCTACCAACACCCGATGATTAATTAGTTTGTCTCCAATTCCCAACGTTACAGCAGTCTCTCCGTGAGTAGAAATTTTTTCATCACTTGCCGTTCGAAAACATACCGATGCAGGTAGCACTTTTTCACGACTTACCAAATCTGGTGGCACAATAGTCTTTGTCGCTCCTGTATCCACGAGTAATCAGACAACCCTACTATTAATTCTACCATCAATATAAATGCTGTCCAGACTTTCCATCGACGATGCAGCACGGATGATAATCTTTGGGGCACTACGTTGTGCTGTCGACGTCGTTCTCTTACGTCGACTTGCTTAAGTTTTCCCTGCTGCTCAACAGGTTGTTTTTTTGGTCGAGTACAGCGTCTCCGTATATGAACAACTTCACCGCAGTTCCAGCATCGCAGACCCCATCTCCGCGAGCGTTGTCTTTCTAGCCTTTCCGCCTTTTGTTTTTCAAACAAACGGTTGACTATTTCTTCTATTCTGTTCTGCGATTAACTAGGTTCTTCTAAGTCAGACCGAACTTTGTGACTCATCCTGTGTGATGTTTGCTTAGTTGCTTCAAATTCAAGCGCATGAGCCAGTGCGTCATCTAACATTTTTGGTCGTGCCAATCTTAGCGCTATTTCTTTTTACGTGCATTAGCATTCTGAATTAGCTGCCAAAATTACTATATATGACGTCATGGCCTTCATTCGACGGATTGAGTATATTAAAGCATTGGTTTTGCAGGTGTACTAAAATGTTTTAATTTTTGGCTAACTTGCTAATTGGTACAATACTTTTAGTGGTTATGTAACTTCAAGAAAGGTGAATAGTTTTAACTTAGTATTAATACTGTTTCAACTTCTAGAAGTTTTATAGATATAGTAGAATTTATTTAAGAGGAGCCTGTACGTCATTTGATATATGCGCAAACCTTGAAAGTCAGTGGCGAAACGGATTTAATAGTTTTTAGGGTTCCCATAGAGTAAATATTCTAAAAATCAAGGTTCATTTTGTTGGTGGTTTAAATTAACATGGCGAATACGCGAATAAGCAAGGCATAAAACACAAAGGAATAGAGAGAGAACTATGAAAGTGTAAGAAATAAATATAGAATGTCAAAGTCACAAATGTCAATTGACATTTAACAGCAAATTATCTACGCCGCCACTGAAATGCTGAACGAACACGCTTATTTATAAACAATGGATTAATCTGACACCGTTTTAGCCGTGTGCTCATGATAACTTACAGGCTCTTTTTATTAAATTCTCCTCTACTTTGCATAAACTTTAAATATAATACCTGCTTGGATTTGCGGTTTATTTTATTTGCATTACCATTTAAGTTATCTACAGTTTAAGTAAAATTAAGGAAGACACATTTCTTCTTAACTACCGCACACTTAATACTTCTCTGTCTCTTTTACTGTGATGACATCATTCTCTTTATTTTTAATAAAAAATACAATTTGTCTACTATCAATAGATAATGCAAAATTTAAAATATAATCAGTTGCTGTAATTGTATCTATTTCTAGTCTTTTGTTCGTTGTAAACACTTTTCTGTTTTTAGTACATTTCAATAATTTATTATGTGTGTAGATTATATTTGAAGTTGCCAATCGTGAAATAATTATGATGGCGTGTGTCGTTCGGCTTGTAACAGTAGACAAGCCATCGATAAGAAGAAAACTATCGAAATAACTTTTGATAAAAAAGTAACGAATATTCAGGGACAAATCTTACGCAATTGTTAGTACGATAACATGAATTCCGGTTGCTTGAAAGTAGATTAATTTATTTGTTGATTATATTGTAACGGGCTACTGCTACCGCGTTTCTTTAATTTAAAACAAGTAATAATAATGGTCTTTATTACTCACTGTTCACAAGTCTAATTAACAGTATATGCCTTATTTATAGATGGTTCCAGTCCACTCAACAATGAAGCACTATTACACTAATGAATTTACAAGCACTAATATCTTCTTAAATTAACTCCTTTACCATAGGTTCATTAACAACACTAACACAATTATTTGTTTATACACTTCTATTTATTTATGTATACTACAAGCTGCATGTACATTAGACACAGCATATCACGTTTATATATACTTCTAAAGCTCAAAACTACTATTACTTAACACGATATAATTTATATTAGACATTCAAGAATAGACTGACCCTTGCATTCATTAGCGGTCTTATATATACTCTGGATTACAAGGATGACTCATGCTCCCGTAATTTCTAGAAGAATTCTGGAATCCTTGAGAAGGCGCTGTGCCCCAAGCGTTTGTATGTTTGACGGGTTGCCTAATAGTGGATCGCAACACTGCCCCCTCTTTAAAACCGTTACGTCTCGTAACTGTAAATCCATCTTGACGCCAATTCGATGACTGGTGACGGTATCGGCAGCTATCTCCTCTGGTGCATCCACCGCGTCGTTGGAAGTAACAGTCAACACTCTTTTCCTGGTCTTGGTAGGCAACCGGTTGATAACAACAAACAAGAACCTGGACGTTGGTTCCTGGAAAACTACTTCTAGCATATTTCGGACTATCCTCCAGTCTAAGCGATCCAGTCCACAGCCCAGCTTGGGCACCGCTAGTCTCGTTACTCCATTTTCCATCATCTGCGCCTTAAGATTTAGCAAAGCCTCCCATAGATGTCCATAACTAGGTCTCTGCCATGAAGAATTTTGGTGACCAGATAGTAAACATAACGATTTTTATCTTGAAGGACCAAAGATTTTCCTACAGTTGGCTGCTGTTGTACTAATTCATCCACACATCCAAACTTTTCTTGAAAACAACAGCTATTCCCTTGACATTGCCAAATCTTGAGCTACGCAATGTGCAAGGAATACTCTTCTGGTGCTCTAAACAGATCTTGCTGTTTTTCAACAACAACGCCAAATCTCGCTTTAGCGGAACCACCATACGCCGCCATAAAGCTCTCAAAATCTACATTTGGCTCATGATTAATAACTTGCCGAACACCATTATCATTATTCGAGTCTTCCTGGTTGTTGCCAGCGTAGGATGTTAAACGGTCAAAGTGTACCACTTTCGGTTTACCACGAGGGGATCTTCTGATCCGGTACACTACATCATTAATCCTTTTTAACACTTCGTATGGCCCTTCCCATTGTCTTTGTAGTTTTGGCGACAATCCACGTTTTCTTTGTGGATTGTACAACCACACTAAATCTCCAGGTTGATAACCACCTTCTTGTGCTCTCGTGTCATATTGTGATTTCATTCGATCGCTTGCTGCCTGTATATTCTTTCGGACGTTTTCGTGAATACTATTTGATCTTTCACGAAGCTTACTAACGTAATCTTCACCTGCAATCTCTTCTCCAGGTTTAAATCCAAACTGAAAATCACATGGTAGCCGCAATTCACGTCCTAGCATTACGCAAGCGGGAGAGTACCCTGTGCTGTCATGTACCGAAGATCGGTACGCCAGTAGGAACAAATGCAGATATTGGTCCCAGTCTCGTTGATGTTCAGAGACAACTTTGGCCAGGTACTTCCCTAACGTCCTGTTCATTCTTTCAACCATTCCATCCGATTGGGGATGAAGTGGCGTGGTTCTAGTCCTCCTGATTCCAAGATGCTTGCAGACATTTTGAAACAATACTGATTCGAAGTTTCGACCTTGATCGGAGTGTAATTCCAACGGAACTCCAAAACGACAAAACAACTCCCTGACTAGTACATCTGCAACCGTCTCGGCTTCTTGGTTAGTTATAGCATATGCCTCCGGCCATTTGGTAAAATAATCCATTGCAACCAAGATGTATTTATTTCCTTTCTCTGATTCAGGAAATGGACCAGCTATATCAATGGCTACCCTCTCAAAAGGATTCCCCACGTTATACTGTCTCATTGGGGCTTTCCGTTTTGAGACCGGGCCATTGCAGAGGCACACAATTCACATTTCCGGCACCACTCCTTCACATCATCTTTGCAGTTCAGCCAATAGAATCTTTCTCTCACTCTCTCGAGAGTTCTTTTCACGCCAAAGTGCCCTCCGGAAATACCATCGTGCAAGTGCTGCAACACTTCCGGCACTCTGCTTCTCGGCACTATCACTTGAAGTCTCTCAGTGCCCTCTTCAAATTCCAGGCGTCGTTTCAAGATTCTATTTTCTATCATCAAGGAGTCCCACTGTGCCCAGTATGCCTTCAGGCTCCTACTTAAAATACTAATTTCTTCCCAAGCTGGCCGTTGTCCTCTATTTTCCACTCAATAATACGTCCCAATTCGGCGTCATTCTTCTGGTCTTCTCGTATTCTTTCGAGTTGCCAAGTATCATCGGTTACCGTCATTCTATGGATGACACTTATTTTCTCTTCCATCTTGGAGCAATGATTGCAGTCCATCGGACAAGGTCTCCTTGATAGAGCGTCTGCATTCCGATGGCTAGTTCCTACACGATGTTCTGTATCAAAGTCATATTCCTCCAGCCGCTCTATCCACCTTGCCACTTGCCCTTCAGGATTTCGAAACTGCAATAACCATTTCAGTGCAGCATGGTCTGTTCTCAACAGGAATTTACGGCCGTATAAGTACTTATAAAAGTGCTCTACGGATTTGACGACGGCCAACAGCTCCCTTCTTGTCACACAATAGTTCCTTTCTGGCCGCGACAAGACCTTGCTGAAATACCCAATAACTTTTTCTTGTCCGTCCTGCACTTGAGAAAGAACGCCTCCTATAGCTGTGTTACTGGCATCGGTATCCAACACAAATTTCCCTCCATCCGTGGATAACTCAAAATTGGTGCTGTAACTAGTAGCCGTTTCAGTTGTTCAAATGCTCTGTGGCAGTCGTCATTCCAATCATATTCTTGTCCATCTTCGGTCAATTTTGTTAACGGTTTGGCAATGTTCGCAAACCCAAGTATAAAACGTCGGTAATATGTGCACAATCCTAGAAAACTGCGTAGTTGGTGTATATCTGCTGGTGTAGGCCACTCTTGTACCGTTTTTATTTTGTCAGGGTCAGCTCTTATTCCGGTCTCTGAAACGACATGTCCTAGGTATTTCACCTTTTTTCCAAATAGGTGGCACTTCTTGGGGCTTAATGTAAGGTTTGCCCCGCGTAATCTTTGGAATATCTCCTCTAGGTTCTTAAGATGTTCTTCAAAAGACCGGCCTAACACTATCACGTCGTCCAGGTACACCAGACATGTCTTCCAGGACAGTCCACGCAGTACCGACTCCATCAATCGTTCAAAAGTAGCAGGAGCATTGCATAATCCAAATGGCATGACCCTGAACTGCCAAAATCCAGTTCCAATTGTAAAGGCAGTCTTTTCTTTATCGTTTGGCTCCAAGCCTACCTGCCAGTATCCGCTTTTCAAGTCAAAGGTCGAAAACCATTTAGATCCGGATAGAGTATCTAAGGTGTCATCAATTCTGGGCAAAGGATAGCTGTCTTTCGTTGTCACATTGTTAAGCCGCCGGTAGTCTACACAAAACCTTGTCGACCCGTCCTTTTTCTTGACAAGCACTACCGGGGATGCCCATGAACTATTCAAGGGTTCAATCACTCCCTGTTCTTCCATATCGGTGATAATTTGCTCAGCTTCCTTACGTTTTGCCAAAGGAAGCCGCCTGGAGTGTTGTCTTATCGGTTGCGCATCTCCAGTATTGATCTTGTGTTGCACAACATTCGTCCTTCCCTTCTCACTATCATCCAGTGCAAACACACCTCGATATCGTCCGACCAGTTCTTTTACCTTGCCCAGTTGGTCGCCATTTAATCCTTGACACGAGGGTATCAACATATCCAGCAATTTCTGTGAGCAACCGTTGGTTGGTTTATTTTTCGTGTCGTCCATACAACGTTTAATATGACATACTGGAATGCAACTTCCCACAATCATGCCTTTCTTCAGGGTCACTGTATGAGGGTTAATGTTCAGCACCCTTACTGGTACCATATTTTGAGACTTTACCAGCGTTCTTCCAATCAGAAGTCCCTCCTGACCCATTCCCGATTCAGTTGCTTCCATCATGCATACTTGTCCTTCCCGGAGCGTACCATCCGGGCGTCCCATTACTATCATCTCCGCCTTCTCGGGTATTTTCATATCGCAAATCATTCGAACTTGCATCGTCTGGTTACTCGTCCCTTGAAATGGAATCTCATCATCATCTATCCGAAGCACATTTTCTTTCATGTTTACATGAAACCCATATTCTCTCATGAGATCCATTCCCAAGATCACTTCTTCTGTAATTTCAGCTACCAACACTCGATGATTAATTAATTTGTCCCCAATTGTCAACATAACGGCAGTCTCTCCGTGAGTACAAATTTTCTCACCACTTGCCGTTCGAAGACACACCGATACAGGTAGCACTTTTCCACGACCAACCAAATCTGGTCTCACAATAGTTTTGTCGCTCCTGTATCCACGAGTAATCGGACACCCTACCATTAATTCTTCCATCGATATAAATGCTGTCCAGACTCCCCATCGACGATGCAGCACGGATGATAATCTCCGGGGCACTACGTTGTGCTGTCGACGTTCGCCCCTTACGTCGACTTGCTTTAGTTTTCCTGCTGCTCAACCAGTTGTTTTTGGTTGAGTACAGCGTCTCTGTATGTGACCAACTTCACCGCAGTTCCAGCATCGCAGACGCCATCGCCGCGGTCGTTGTAGTTCCAGCCTTTCTGCCACACGGTTGACTATTTCATCTATGCTGTTCTGAGCTTGACCAGGTTCCTCTAAGGCAGACCGAACTTTGTGACCCATCCTGTGTGATGTCTGCTTAGCTGCTTCAAATTCAAGCGCATGGGCCAGTGCGTCATCCAACATTTTGGCCGTGCTAGTCTTAGCGCTTGCTGTATTTCGCCATCCTTAACGCCATCCACAAATGTTTGGACAGCAAGTTGTTCGAGGAAGCTATCTGGTGCCGTTGGGTATGCCAATCTAACTAACCTGGCAATGTCAGCTTCGAATTCTTGCAGGCTTTCACTTGTCTTTTGCGAGCGGTTCTTAACTTGTGCGTGGTAAACCTGTTGAAGGTGAGCATCTCCATATCTCATCTCAAGCTTTGATGTTAAGAGGCCGTAATCATTCTGCTGGTGATCGGGAATCGTTTGTAAGATGTTAAGAGCCTCCCCCCGTAGGGCCACTATTAGAGAGATACCCTTCTCTTTGTTGCACCAACCGTTGGCTATTGCAGCTGCTTCAAATTGTTTCAAATATGTGGGCCAAGGTGTTTTACCATCGAATGTAGGTGGTTTTACTTTAAATTTAGACGGAATTGACTCGCTTCTTTCCATGATTCCTATTGCTGGAATGTTCTGATTAACAACTTGGCTTGGTATTTCAAGTGGCCGTGTTGTTAGTGAAATCACCTGTTCTTGCAGCCTCATCATATCTTCTTCCATTTTTACCAATTTACTGTCTAACTTTTGTTCAACTGTTTTTACCTGTTCAGTGACATCTTCTTTCAATGCAATGGAGCTTGCTATTAATCTTTGTTCTAACGTGGCCGTCTTTTCATTCAACTCTTCCATTTTCATCGCGTTTTCACTAAACCGTTCTTCTATTTTCTTAGCATTTTCAGTTAACCTTTCGGTAAGGTTTGATTCCAGTTCAACTGACCTCACTAAATTTTCATTTAGTGTCACTTCCAGTTTAGCCGACCTCTCCTCCATTTTCTCAGCATTTTCACTAAACTTTTCCTCTAATTTCGTAGTATTTTCGCTTAACTTTTCCTCCATACCGGATTTAAAATCCTTAAGGAAATTCATTAAAGTCTCTGCCTCCATCTTACTTTGGTTTCTTGTAACAGGCATATACAAATTACTTAGATGTCTTTAGACTTGTGTTTTAAATTGATCACTATATACCCCACACAGGCTGACACCAGTGTAACGGGCTACTGCTACCGCGTTTCTTTAATTTAAAACAAGTAATAATAATGGTCTTTATTACTCACTGTTCACAAGTCTAATTAACAGTATATGCCTTATTTATAGATGGTTCCAGTCCACTCAACAATGAAGCACTATTACACTAATGAATTTACAAGCACTAATATCTTCTTAAATTAACTCCTTTACCATAGGTTCATTAACAACACTAACACAATTATTTGTTTATACACTTCTATTTATTTATGTATACTACAAGCTGCATGTACATTAGACACAGCATATCACGTTTATATATACTTCTAAAGCTCAAAACTACTATTACTTTACACGATATAATTTATATTAGACATTCAAGAATAGACTGGCCCTTGCATTCATTAGCGGTCTTATATATACTATGGATTACAAGGATGACTCATGCTCCCGTAATTTCTAGAAGAATTCTGGAATCCTTGAGAAGGCGCTGTGCCCCAAGCGTTTGTATGTTTGACGGGTTGCCTAATAGTGGATCGCAACAATATTTTTTAGATTTCCAAAGGATTCACAGTAACGCAACTAGAGTCAACATCATATTCACCACCGCTAAGTAGAGTCAGTTGATACGTAACAATTAAATTTTGGTCTCTACAGAATTAATAGAATACGTTTCTGAAAAATCACCATATTGAATAACCACTTACCCTCTTGATACCTTTTTCTCATTAAGAAAAGCATTGTGAAAACATCTCTTACCTTTATGGTTGTACCATACTATTCTCTACAAAATATTTTCAGGAATTTACATTATAAGGGGGCACATGTGTAGGGGACGATCGATCGAGTCGACAGGGTTAAACGATTTATGTTTTTAGATTTCAAGGTGGCAGGTTGAAAGATTTCACTTGGCGGTTTTTTATTAAAGGTAATGTTTTATGTTGATAATGTAGTTGCTATTTAAGGTAATCTGATTACATCTTGTAATTGCAGCCTTGTTTTGAATGTAATGTTGGTACTTATTGTAAAACCGTTAGTTATTTAACCACTGAAGAAAATATGTTTATGTTTACCTGTTGCTTTTTTGAGATTGATGTATAAAATGCTGCCTTGCTGGTTGCTTTATTTGTGATGTTTAATACGTGAATTTATGATTTTATTGTATGTATAAATGAGTGTGGTTTGATTTAACAACTGAAAACTAATATTGTTTATTTAGTATCTAAATCAGGGTAAAACTAATACTTGTTTATTTGAAATAATGTTTATTTAGTATTTAATACAGAGTTGTAACTCCAATTACATTGCACCTGTTACCGAATCAATAGTAAATGTACCCTTACTGTGATTTTACGAGCAATTAGTACCAATACATCATTCCTTAAATATATTAAATTAAATTATTAGGCAAGTTTGAATATGAACAGTACTATATTTCTATGTTATATTTGTTTTGTTTTTAAGATAATGATTGAATTAACCACAACGTTGTTGGGTATATTTTTGGTTGCGACTTGTAATGCCACGATGTGTTTAATTTTTAAAAGTACGTTTTAACCGATGCAACCATAATGAATAATTTTTAACGTTTGCTTACTAGATTTAATGTATGTAACTAACATGCATTTATATAACCATTTAGCGCCTGAATCTAGGCTTGTATTTGTGCTATAGAATGTATTTGCTGCCAACATATTTAATAATGTTTGATATTTTTATGTTTTATTTGACATTTTTATCATGTGTAATTGTTTTATTTCAGCATATTAACCACATATTCCACTGCATCGCCCATATCTTAGTTTAAACTTAATTATATTGTTGTTGTGTGTTTATCCTATCATCTAGCCGATGTTCCTATATAATTAAATAGTATTTAACGTTTGTGCTAATTGTTGTGATGTAATTAAATTAAACCTCTAGTATGACTGACCATCTCGTGCCTTTCGCGTTTGCATTTATGACTATGTTGGAGATAGTCTATTCAATAACCAGCGCCCTTTTAACTATGCGCAATCATACCATAAGTTCATTTCAGCGAATCATGTCGTTTTATCAATGTACTTGTAGTTGTACTCTTGTAAATAATAGGAAGTCGAATAGCCTTTGTGAAATATTTTGTAACACGGGCTGGAAACGAGCCTTATTGAATATTACTAACATTTTATGTCCGTGCGAGGAGGAACATTGGTAGTCAAAGCAGATTTTACCTTCCTGGTGTTCCCCCTCTTCAACTTTAGCTGGGTGGTATTGGTTTTACGACATCAGGTCCTACCAGAAAAGACTAGCTGGTTTACACTAACAGTTGTCGTGTGTGGTATGTCTGGGTAACAGTTGACATCCCGTTAAATTCAGTGTTGGTAATCTGAGTACTTGTACGTTACCTGTCCTTGTCGAGATGTGCCAAATGCAGTTGGAAGTGTGAAGGCAGTTTGGGGTTTTCTCTGCCGTGCTCTTTCCCCAATCGCCCAGGTTGAGTACGGTACTGTTTGCTTTGAATATCATTTTTCTATGCTTTCATGCGAATTACCTATTTAGTGGTTATTATTTTGATTAAAAGTCAAGATAGGTAAATTCTGTGGTTTTATTTCAAACCATCCCGCCTTAACGCCATCTTCCCAGTGTGAATTTGGTTATCTTATAACAACACAACGTAGGAGTCCTTGAGCTAGTGTCACTAGATGTCAGATCATGGAGACTGGTGTTGCGGTCTATAGAGGACGTTTGGGTCAGCCTTCAGGTCGGTTACGCTACAGTAAGGATGCATATATACCGTTAACGACTCTTTAATTTTGTAAGGAATATTCTTATGTAGTAGAATTCTAAGTGTTGTTATAGGTTGCCTAAATCATTTCTAGGTAATAAGAAGCGAATCAATTAAGATTAAAATGGTACAACATTTAACAAAAGTAGAACGAATAACTATCAGCAATAGGTACATAAGTGCCTAGTTTAATGATGAAATTAGAGTTGCATCCATATATAAACCCATTTACTTGCAATAAAAAACGAATCAATGCTTTTTGCATATTGCGAAAAGACAAAGCTATTAATAATAAAAAGTTGTGAAATGGGATACTGAATGGATAAAGTTGAATGAAAGATACAAACTACAGTTTGAACCCTCACATTCTGTAAATGTTTTGTTAAATATAAATTAACTGGTATGATAGTATCTTCTGTGTTAGATTTGTGAAATTCTTGTTAGAGGTTTTTCAACCTCATGGGCTGTTGCACAGAACACCAATTTAAGTTATTTACGTTAAAGTGCATCCTAAAAACATTTAAAACTCAGCTGTCGATTTTTAATTCATCTCACATTTATTTGCGTATTAAGATTTGTGGTTCATTATTATTGTTTTTGATTATTATTTATGAGATTTCAGTCTTGATTCAGCTTCAACCAGTTTTTTCAAAACTACTGCAACTCAGTTTAGTTTTTTATTTGTAGGTATAATGAAGATTTCAATTCAAGTAGAAGAATAATGTTTGGTTTTACAGATTACTTTGTTATTGCTGAGCTTTTAATTTTACAATGAGTAACCACAAGAAAACAGTTCATAGTCAAGGAAGAGAAATTATTTATAGTGTGTAAGTTTATGAGAGAAGAAAAGAATGGAATGCCTGTCATTTCTATGAATAATTTACATGAAAGAAAACGGAAACATGACACACGAAAGAAACAATAAACAATACACCAAAAAAGTTACAGGTTCCGCATACAAACATTGTAGTTTTATAATTTATATGATGTTGATAAATTACTAGTTAAGCAATTCACATAGCATAGCAGTTGAGTTAATTCAGAATACACATTCGTAAATTGAATGTTTTTAGATTTTTTTTATATTGTATTGTTCTTTCTTTTTATACGATACTTCTCGCTTCCTTCATTGCGCATCTCACAGCCCATGAGATTTTGAAACACCTATAATTCTGCTTTAACAGATTCCGACAGGTATACACCTGTCTGAGAAAAGAAGCTTTATTTAGCACCTATCCATAGATAACAGCCAAATATCCGTTAAATATTGGCACAACATTTATAACCATCATGGTATAGAATTTGCGGCTGCATACTTCTTCCCTTATAAAAATCCCGTTACACTGCTACCAAGCAAACATAGGACCCAGAAAAAATGTGAACTAGTATCTAACAACAACATATGGAACTAATCAGAAAGCGATTTGTTTCAAAGTACACTGCGGGAACAAAATATTTTTAAACAAGTTTAAAATTCCATGGTATGTGTTATGTCATGTAATCGTTAATTAAATCTTCTAAAATTATTAAAGATTAAAAAATACAATAATTCCAAATGTTGAATATAAATAACCTAACTTTACAAATATTTCAATTTGACAAATAAATTCTACTTTGAGTGTACTTCTTAGCAGACAGTGACACCAAGGACACACATTCCAAGTCCTATGTTTGCTTGGTCACACTACAAGCGTCTCGCGCCGCATCTGATCTTGCCTGCCGTCAAGGTCATCACAGTTTTCAGTTAACAATTGTGAAACTTGTTTACATGGTAAAGATTAAACATCAAAACCTTGATGCACTATCAGCAATTAAAATTACACTTGTGAGGATTTTACCAAATATATTATGTATAAATGACTTACTAACCTTCAGTTACTAATAAATATTTGTTTATATATTCCAAGAATTATCCAATCGTCACTATTATAGTTGTCTATAAATAATTTATTGTGTAATTTATAATTAATGGCGTTAATCCTATAAACATAAATAAATTGAGTAATTTTACCGCATAGCAATTGATTGAATATCTGATTCCGCTTAGTCTGGTGTAAAGGATTCTGTGTCTTGTATGAAGTGGTTTTTGTTTATGTATTATATTGTAATTCCTATTATTTGTATAATTATCAAAACTTTTGTGTACATAAATCAAACAATTCCATAATAATATAATGAGGACAAAGTAAATTATCTTAAGGTTTGAAAAATTTTCTTTACAATTTTACCTATTCCCAAATTGGATATTATTTTTACAACTTTTTTCTGCAATAAAAATAAATGCTTTGCACATGGGAAGTGACCCCAGGCTGCTATTGCATATGATAGATCTAACTGTGAAATAATGCAAAGTATAATAAGTATTTATTTTAACGAACATTACCTACAGTATATGTAACCTGACAACAAAATGTACTATTCTCTTGAACCACCTTAAAAACAAATACACATGGAAATTCACAAACTAGCATTAAACGACAGGATTGTAAGCATGCTTGGCATAATCCTTATATGTGTGCTTGCAGAACCAAACTCCTTACGATTCTGCCTAATTTTCGTTCCATGATCTTGTAAAACAACACAAATGTTTTCAAACATTTTCACAAGTCCTCTCAATAAAGTCCACAGTGATATCATTTACATACTTGCAGCTTTCCAATATGCTATAGTGGTATTATTGTCCATTTGGTGTCAATATTTGAGATGCACTATTTTGCTGAGATTATTATCCTCACAAGCACTTTCCAAAATTCGATTTATTGATTTATTCTCCTTTCTGTGAGATACACTACTGATACAATAAGTGGTTTATTTTTTTCTATAATGTAATGAAGATATAGTTTCCACTTGTTCATTTACAGAATTAGAATTATTAAATTGAAACCACCAACAAAATAACATCTGTGAACATAACCTCTTATACATAAACCAATCCAGGCAAATGCCAGGAGTGGCCCTTAATCCCAACCGCACCGATCTATATATCAAGTGGCACTTCATTAAGTTACACTTTAGAAAATAAGTGTCACTTATCTAAAGTATATTGCACCAACAATTATAAAGAACCACTTAAATAAGTTTGGTTATTCTTAGGGATTTTAGTATATTACTATGCGGTTGCCTTCCAGACGAATTGAAACTAACCTTAAAAACACAATTATTTTGTTTCTTGCAAGTAGTGTTCCCATACGTTAAACTATTAATACTATAATAATATTTATAATGGATTGCAAAGTTGCAGAAAAAATAGAAAGAGTGTGTCAAATCAATTTTACAAATGAGGAAAAATTGGTTTTAATGCAGTGTGATTTAAAATACAAAAAGGTAATCGAGTGCAAGAAAACCAGTGGGGGTTACATGGAGTGAAAAAGTGTAGCATGGGATGCTGTTGCTCGAGAATTTAACTCGGGGTCTCCTGCTCGAATTTATCGAAGCAAGGAGAGCCTCCATAAATGCTACGAAAATACAAAGGCTGAAATAAGAAAAGTGACTGCAAATAACGAACAGCAGTTGCGAGCAACTTGGGAAGAAAATTTTACCCCTCAAACCGATTCCTGACTGGATATATTGATAGATTTTACAAACAAAAAAACAATTGTGAGCTAAGAGGATGAGTTTGGTGGTGATGCAAGTTATCACAATAAAGATAATATTCCTTCAAGCAATGCCAATATAATTGTGTTGATATTAATAAACGCTGAGATAACTCATTAAACATACATTAATTTTAGCTTCAAGATCACAGAGACGTGATATAACTAGACTACGCCTATGAAATAGCGTGTATATAAAGGTTGTGGTGCAAGGGTGTTAGGCAACCACCATTTCATATTGTAGGCAGAAACCGACAGTGTACCACAAGATTATAATGCGCAAGCACTTAAAAACAACCAGAAATGTAATAATAAACAAAACTGTCGTTGATTTTTATCATTAGTATCAAAGTACAATGCATTAAAAATATAAATTGAACAATAAAAGTTCATATATACAAAATTACTGATTTTTAAATAATATGAAATTGGTATATTATTGCCATACTCTAACTTGTTCTTCGTTTTTACACTTGTTAATGTAATGAATTCTTATAGTAATATAAACCTTTAAAATTATATTTATCAACTGTAATAAATGATTGCTAAGAGCATCTTGAGATAAGATGTGATCGTGAATTTTTATAAAGTAAATGCGTGAATCAATTTCGCGTAAAGCATACAATATAAATTGGTTGACTGTTCGTGTACCACAACTGTAGGATTATTATTGAAGCCCCCTGTAGCTCTGATTGCGGAGAAAAACATTTCTAAGTGATCTTGACTTAGTTTATATGTAAGCAAAAACTGTATAATTTTTTGTTTCTTAACAATTTCATCATATAAATTCATAACACTTTGCATTGAAATAATCAAACCTACAAATCCAGTCTTTCGTCTGGTATGAAGAATATTCGTTCCATCCAGAATTGTTAGAGAAGGTAAATAAAATATGACTTTATTTAAGAGATGCTTTATACTTTGCTCATTATCAGATGAAAATGGTTTACTCCAAATATATTTTGACAAGACGTTTCTAGATTGAGTACGTCAAACACATCATTTAAAATTCTGCAAAAATTTGCTGTATGTTCGGAATTTCTGAAGTTTTTTAGAGCAAGATCTTTATCAAGATAGTGTAGTGCATCAGCCACGCTATTACTAAAAGCTTGAACTGCCAAATTTACCTTCATAAATTCTTTTCTGAAATTTAAGTGCTTCCGTCTGAGCTTGTTTCCTGCATGCAAGTAGGCTTTTTCTTGAAAATCTACGATGTTTTCAAAGTACTTCCAGTTAATAATACCACCTGTGCTATCACGTAAACATTTCCAGTCACCCAGAGTATTGCGTATTAGTTTTATCATGTGGTATACATCAAGAAACACGTGAACTTTTTCAGTGCACATCGGATGAGTAAACCATGGTTCCAAATTTGGATATTTTAGTTTGACACCTAGCGCACTTGTCGCACAATTAGTTGTTGTCTCATCCAATGTCAGTGACACAATTTTCGCGTTACATACGTGCATAATTTTTAAACAATCGCGAATTAGGTTAGTTCTTTCCGCTGAAGCAAGACCGCCAATCAAAAAATATGCCACTGGTATCTCCATCTTGTATTTAGTCCTACTAGTAGAAATACAAATGCTTGCTTGACCTCGGGCAATGAGTCACTTTCAATGTGAGTTCCCAAATCAACATATCCTTGATATCTTTTTCCATTCCAACTAACATGCTTTCTTATACTCATTTCATCAATTATCAAACCTAAAACCAGCATCTTGTTTTGAGCTTCTAACTCAGCTACTTTACGCTTAATCGCACGAAGGGATTCACCAGTAAAACCAGGTGCATCATCTACCGAGGTTAGCCATCTTCTAAGAGTACTAGAGTGACGTAAGCATTTAGAAAAAACATTTCTTACGTAATTGTACGCAGCATTAGAATAAAAATTCAAAGTCAACGCAAAACACAGAAGCTCAAGCGGAAATGTTTTTGTCTGTGTCATTTTCAGTTGTCTCAACATAATTTCTTTCTGGGGCTTTGAGATGCTTTCCTGTGAAAAATTAACCACAATTACATATTGTTATGAAGAGTAACGAATTTACCTCTAACAATTCTAAGCAGTCATTAGAAATTTTCTGTGTTTGTTTTAAGTGAGTCAACAAATGTTTCAATGTAACTACTTTTTTTTGCAGTCGTCTTGTTTTATGAAGCAGATATTTAATTTTCTTATTTTTCAGTTTAACACATTGCGTGCCACGTCATTCATTTATGTATGATAATGCTTTATCCAAAGAGTCTACGTCATTCATATATGTATGACAGACCTCGAACGATTTAAGTC
Source organism: Platerodrilus igneus (assembly GCA_036346225.1). NCBI lineage: Eukaryota > Metazoa > Arthropoda > Insecta > Coleoptera > Lycidae > Platerodrilus > Platerodrilus igneus. The sequence goes on from JARFIW010000910.1 coordinate 2,425,442, forward strand.
TACGTCGTTCAGAAATAAATGACACTACCATATAACTTGTACACTGATCTGAAAGCAGGGCCCCTGGAGAACATTCAGCTATACTTGGTTCAGCAAAAATCGTAAAAATAAAAATTAGATGATATAAAATGCAAAAATAATATTTATTCTTTTTTAACAAAAATATTGTGTTCTTATAACCTAGAAAATCAAACAAAACTTAGTTATGCTTAATATTAAAACATTTTAAACATAGTTGTGAGTAGATAAGCTACCTTCGTTCTGGATAAAAAACCGGGTTTTCCCCATGTATTTCTTATGGAACAATTCTAAGGTCCATCGTGGTCATTTTTGTCAGATACAAAGGTCACTCACCCCGAGCGATCCTACACTCACAGTTCACATGACTTTTGCTTAACCGTTTTATATAGGAATTCAGATGCAGCCTGATCCACAATCTCCTCCCTACTCTGCCCCACCTCCACTTAAATAAAAACATGCAATCATTAAAATTCTTTATTACACATTGGACTTACATGCACTGATTTTATATACTCTAACATACATATTTTTAATATTACATATATTGTATCGGCTTACCCGAATTAACAAACACTACACATATATCGATTGCTTATATCTAAGTTAACATTATTTAAAGTAACATACCTAAATACTACATTAACAAATAACACTATATTTATAATAAGATTGAAGATGCCAATTCAATTAACATATAATATATAACCCTACATGTATTACATATAAATTAACATTTTATGTATATATTTACACATATTTACTAGATGAACATATTTACACTTACAAATTTCATGCATATATTAGAATAATTCAATATAATTTAAACTACTTCCCAATTTCCATGCCATTTATGGAATAATGATCTATGGGTAGTGTTCTGTATGATCCCTGGATCAAATATCTTTTATCGTCGTGTGGACTTAAGGCTATTTTATCCTGAATGATTGTATGAACATGATGTTTCGATGAGTGGATCAAATTTTGTGAAATAAACTTTTCTTTATACTCGTCTACACAACGTACAAAGTCCTCAAATGTAATTTTGTTTTTAATAACAGATTTTTTAATTCCCTTGACTTTTTTAGTTACACCGAAATTAGAGAGAGCCGTTGGCGGTATAGAAGTATCTTCTTCTATACGCAAACGCTCAGCCTCCTCCTCTTCCAGTGTTTTGAAAACCTTCGTCACATACATTTTGGATCTAAGCCCGATAAAGTTTGTCATCACCCGTCCATTGTTGTCATCTTTCATCATCCCCAGTACTTTCTTATTGACTAAAGGAACCCCATAGACGTTATCTTTTGGATAATCAGAAGTATCAAAACGTTGTCGACAGTCCCGCCTTATAACCTCATATGGATCGTGATCGCTAATTTTGTAAATAAGACTATCAGTATCCGCATATAAGACACTGCAATCGTTTCTAAAGGTAGTACTCATGTAGCCATAATGAAAATCATAGATCGTGAGCTTGGATAAATCCAAGACACACATGCCCACGTATATCGGTTTATTAAAATAGATTTCAGATTTATCTAATTCTACCAATACAAGATTTTCATGGAAAACTGTAAGATTCTTAAACAGAGGATTGGATATACGAACTTCGGCACCATACCTACCATCCCAATTTTGAACGAGCCTAACATTACAATGCTTCCGCTTGTTCTCCATTGTTTTACCAAAAACAGCGTTGTTCATCAATTTAAACAGATTTTTTTCAAATTCGTTCCTAGAGCACTTTCGGAGATCCGTATTTAAATCAATATATGACTTTAACCAGCAGCTTTGTTTAAATTTGAGTACCCTGTGAATAGCTTTTAATCTAAGCCCATTTGCTAACGCCTGTTTTAAATTCCTGTAATGAATCACATATTTTTGTTTAGAATTCAACGTCGCCATTAATTTGACGTTTTGGGTTCTCCCTACAGGCGGTTTTCCAGTCGTTGGGTCTATATGTTCGGGGCAAAATGGAATATCCATATGTAGGTCGTGAATGGATTCAGGGTAACCCAAATCAACCTCCAAAATATAACCTTCTGGAGCATCATCTGGAATTGAGGCTACATCAATATTGGTATCGGTCCATTCAAAGTCACCATATGAAAGAGGTTGACTCATAGCCCATCCATACTGGTTATTTACATCAAAGTACATTAAATATTCATCAGGTTTGGATGAATCATAAGTGGGTAAATATTTATTGTTAGCAGACGCACATCGTTCTGAACATACTTGACTAAGACCGCCGCGTATACCTTTTTCAATGAACAAGAGTTGATCAATATCCGTTAATAACTCAAGTTCCTGGTCAGTATGCTTCATCATTGCGTCCCAAGTATACCCGGGTAGTGTATAGTAGTGAGCAGGATCAAGCCCGTACGTGGAATGAGAACTTGAACGGAATTGTTCAAAAACTTCGGCTAACAACAATACGTCAGTTTCCAGATATAAATCCGAATATTGGCCCAAGTTTTGAATATTAAATGATGTCCATACTCTTTGAGCATGCGCATACTGTTTGACAGAGATTGCCCTATCTTCTAATGTATTATAAAATTGCTGCTGGCTAGGTAAGCAGGTATTGTTAAACTTTGTAAAAGAATCAATGAAATCGTATGGGTAGACACCTTTTCGAGTCAATAATAGAAACTGTTCATCGTTTAAATGTGAGAATCGGTTTTTTAACAATGGATATTCGGTCAGATATGAGGCAAGTGTGTCTAAAGATGAACTCATAAAGCAGAAACTATCAATGAATCGAAAGTTAACCAAGTTCTCAGGAATAAATTTAGTGAATGATATATATTTTTCTTTCGTTACCGGTAGCACATCTACACGGCCTTCTAAATTAATAGCAATATCTTTAATGATAAAATGACTATCATAACCGCTTAAGTTGTGGAAAACGATGGGGATTGTTCGAGAGTCCTGATGATTTATATTGCAACCCGAATGTGCTGTTCCTCTATAGTTATCGGTTGGTATAAAATGATCATGATCACGAATCTTTATGTCCCCGACACTAAATGGTTTATTACAGATATAGCAGTGTGTTGCAGCTATGAAATTAGCTTCCTGTTGCAATGTTAAGGGGTTATATCATACGGACACATAAAAACTGTTTCAACATCCTCTGCAAACTGTCGTAGCTCTTTTGAAAACCAATTTATGCAGTCTTCACCGCGATATGACCGATAAAAGGATAACGAGTTATCGTACTCACATTTAACATAATACCCTACACTACACGGTATATGTTCTTGAAACTTTTTAGCGTCTCCTGTAAGCTTCAAAAGACATTCTAAATCGGCATACACTACAAATGGAACTTTAACTTTGTTTCGAAAATTTCTAAAACTCAGGATTTTATTTTCTTCTGTAGGCATCCGAGGTACACCCAATTGTTTAATTTTACAGTCCTCGATATGCTTTATTAATTTTTCCTCTGTAATGAAATAGTGGAGACAACGATCACAAAAATGTTTCTTGGCATGATCAGAATTAAGTTGAGATGACACTAATCGACTTAAATCCTTAATCCAAACATAATGAGAGTTACAAGGTTCAATGGCATCGTTTTTATAGGTTTCCAAATCTTCATCATAGTACTGGTTATGAATCATTAAGAGATTAACATGATTATTCCTTCGACTATCTGATATGAATAAAGGAACGGTTGTAAATTTACGCTTGTTTAGTTTAAGGGTATAAACATTAACAGATATATCGTTCTGAGATTCAAAATTTGCAAGTTGGTTTATAGTCATAGGAAACTGGGTTCCCTTTAGCTTTAACACAGATGAATATTGAGGGTATGATGAAATGCAATTAGTGTTATGTTGAACAGGATAAAGTGCAGATACAATGGACCACGCAAAACATGCCTGGTCATTATTCCTTACATTAATACATGCATGTTTAAGTTTTATCTGATGTGGCAACTCTATATATGATGACCCCCGCATGGAGTTAAACTTATTTATGTTTATACCTAAATTATATATATTTATCAATGTCCAACCGCTGTCGCGTTCTTGAAAATCCTCCAATTCGGCTGTTATCGGTTTCATTACGTGAGTATGGAACCAGTTGTTTAGATTAGTGTTTTTGAATATCGGAGCGTTTGATGTTGTAAAGTATTTATACGCACGTACAACTTTGGAACCGGACACAACCTCAAATTCTACGCAAAATGCGGTGTTAACTTTAACAGCCTCATTTTGCTTAAGCGTATCATGAATTCTTCTGTTGAAAACACTCTTGCAATCGGTTAAAAAGCTCATCACATCCTTGTGCTTAAGATTACTGATAATTCCGGTATGAATGCGTCCACGGAATACAGAGATTGAATCTTCCCATTCCACTCGATGTTTTGCAGTTTCCTTTGTAGCGTCAATACTTGCTCCACTTTTTTGCGCTATTTTTAGCTGGGTACGCAGGGTTTTAATATTTGCCAATGAAGCCAGTAACTGCTGTTTTTCACCAATAGACTTTACATGCTTTATAGCATCATGTAATCTATGCACTCCAACCCTGCATAGTCGCAGCCCTTCTTCAACTTGTTCAATACTATGATGGCGTTGCACCAACCCAAGGAGGGCAGCAATATTTTTTATCAGTTCCAAGAAACGATTCATTTTGGCAGCTCAACGTTCTACAACAAGTAACACACAATCAACTTTTTACACTTAATAAAGACTTGTATGTTTTAAAGATAGGCTTGCTTGTTACAAAGCTGAATAAGAACTGACGCACCGCTCAATAGGAGCGGTTTATATACCCACAGATGAGCGGGAGTGGGGGAAGGGTTCAGAGATAACATAATTATAAACTCGAAATTTAGATCAATCGTCACTTCTACAGTAACTTCTAGAATGTTTACCAAATAAGATCAGAGAATAATCAAATTTCACCCTATGGGGCCTATGGGGCAATTTCACTCTATGGGGCAATTTTACTCTATGGGGCAATTTCACTCTATGGGGCAATTTCACCCTATGGGGCAAGTTCACTCTATGGGGCAATTTCACCCTATGGAGGCAATTTCGCTTTAAAATAACTAGAACTTTTTTACAGAGTGGGAGATGCACACCATTCGACTGATAAAAGTAAAGTAATTGAATCAAATTAATTCATCGCTTTTATACAATTTTATTAAAAATACACGCAAAATATTTAATTGTGAATAAATCTATTAACAATTTCCGTAAACGGAGACCGCATGGCCATATGACCACATGACCATATGACCACATGACCATATGACCACATGGTCATATGACTACATGACCAGGACAATTTCACTCTATTCTGATGGAGATAAATTCATGGAACTTTGTCATTAAAGCACCCACAACCAAACTTAGATCTGATTATGCAAATAAAGGACTAGTTTAACATTGTTGCAATATCACCAAGCTATACGCAACAACAAACTTTAAATAAATTGTCTCTGAAACTTAAATGGATTTTATCATTACAGTGGTACTATATCTGGTCAAACCGAGAAACACTACAATTAAAGTGATGACGAGGACAAAATCGATGCGAATTGGCATAGCTCTGACTCCCAGCAGGTGGGGTTGGACCTGTCTGACCGCAGAGTCTACAAACAGAATGATTGAATTAGCGCACATACAAATATTTATAGTATACCCCGCCCAAAAGCGAACTGAAGTCATCTAATACATGCAAGTCATTAAACAGACTAAATTGTGATTAATTAAAAAACAAGCGCACTGTGACGGGTATACCAAAAACAAATTGCAACAATTTAACCGAACTTGTTTAATGTGTTTTAAGACCGCCACGGCCATCATGACGGCCACCCCATCGCGGCAACCACGTTAGAGCCAGGGCAGTCATGGAGACTGCTAAATACTATGTATTGTTTACCTATTATGATGATATTTGAATGCAAGGTAGCACAGTGCATTAACGTTTACCTCATAGCCCAGTCGCTAGACTTTAGATGTTGAGTTGGAACTATGCCGCAAGCACCCTGGATCTAGCTTTGGTCAGAGGCACATGCAAAGGGCAACCCACACACTCAATTATCACAACATATTATGCAATTATAACAACATAGTTAACCATGGCAAAATCATATTCTTTACTAAACAAAATATTGCTGTATATTTCAGAAATTACAACACTATCTCGGTCAAATGTTATTAATCAAGAATATGATGATTATACAAATCGATAAAGCATACTTAAATATATTAATAATTGTCTATGCAAAATATAAATATAACCCATTTTCAAATTCTAAATCAAAACCCAAAACGGCGCTAGATATAAATATAGTAATTACATCAATCGATGTGTATTACTAAAATAATGATATAATCACAATTACAAATTTTTTATATTTTGCACCGTTTTCAAGTCATCATCAGAAAAATCCAAAACGGCACTACATACTAATACGACAATTGCACCAATCAATGCGGTATATTCAAATATAAAAATAATTGTCTTTACAAAATTTGGCTATCTTTAGCCGTTTTCAAGATATAGAGCGAAATCCAAAAGAGCAGTAGATATTAAAATAAAAATTTTACTAATTAATGCGCCAGGCGAAATAATGAGAAAAGTGTTTTACTAAATTTAAATATCTCTAACCGTTTTCAAGATATAGAGCGAAATCGAAAAGGGCACTAGATATCAAAATAAAAATTTTACTAATTGATGCGCCAGGCAAAATAATAAGAAAATTGATTCACTAACTTTAAATATCTCTAACCGTTTTCAAGATATAGAGCGAAATCCAAAAGGGCACTAGATATCAAAATAAAAATTTCACTAATTGATGCACCAAGCAAAAATAATAAGAAAATTGTTTTACTAAATTAAAATATCTTTAACCGTTTTCATGATATAGAGCGAAATCCAAAAGGGCACTAGATATCAAAATAAAAATTTCGCTAATTGATGCGCCAGACGAAATAACGGGAAAATTGTTTTACTAAATTAAAATATCTCTAACCATTTTCAGGATATAGAGCGAAATCCATAAGGGCACTACGTATCAAAATAACAATTACACCGAGCTATATAGCATACCGCAAATATTAAAATAATTGTTTTTGCAAAATTTAGTCATCTTTATCCGTTTTCGTGTTATCTGTAAAAACCAAAAAGGCACTACGTATCAATATAACAATTACACCTGTCGATGTAGCATAAACAAATACGTAAGTCGCTGTCTTTACAAAATGTTGATATCTTTAACCGTTTCCGTGTGATCATTAAAAACCAAAAGGCACTACATACCAATAAGACAATTACGCCAATAGATTCCTTACGCTCAAATACGCAAATAATAGCCTTTGCAAAATTTAGCTAACTCTAACCGTTTTCAAATTATCATCAAATAAACATTTTTTAACCATAAGGTCTTAAAACGCGATTATCTCGAAAAGCAAGCAAAATTTTGAAACAATAAATCGAAAAATCTCCCTTTAATAAAGCCTGGTTCTGATTGAATGACCTTGACCCATATAATAAATTTCATACCGATATCCTTATAAACAAAAAAATTTACAAATGACCCTTAAACATGCATTGAGAGCAAAAGTTTATACTTACATAAAAACGCTTTGGACACTTTATAACCGATATATCAACCACTAAGTAAACTGCAGCAAAATTAAATTTGCAGTTTGTAACACGATTGTTAACTGGAGACAATGGTATAATGCCAAGTTTTTTGTGAATATTCGTTATCACATGGATGGTGACCGATCTCATTTATCCATCTAGTGGTGGCTAATGTAACCATTAGCCTGGGGTAAAGTCGGCGCAACAGTGAACATAGACTTTGAATTAGACTAAAATTAACATTTAGTCATTTGCGGAATTTTTGCCGATCTATGTATTTTAACTGTATGCAAATTTGTGCTATTAATGATTATTATACCTAATAAATTGTATTAACGCTTATTGTTATTTTCCAATGGGTTGTTAATACTTGTTTTTAAATGAAATGTAATAAGAATCTCATTAACGATGCTCGAACTTGACATTGTTGTATAGTTCACGTTCAAGAAGATTCTTGCATGCAAGAAGATTACCTGTTAGTAACCCCCTTAATAACAATATTCACGCAAAGTATGAGTGAACGTGAACTATACAACAATGATGACTTCAGTTCGCTTTTGGGCGGGGGTATACTATAAATATTTGTATGTGCGCTAATTCAATCATTCTGTTTGTAGACTCTGCGGTCAGACAGGTCCAACCCCACCTGCTGGGAGTCAGAGCTATGCCAATTCGCATCGATTTTGTCCTCGTCATCACTTTAATTGTAGTGTTTCTCGGTTTGCCCAGATATAGTACCACTGTAATGATAAAATCCATTTAAGTTTCAGAGACAATTTATTTAAAGTTTGTTGTTGCGTATAGCTTGGCGATATTGCAACAATGTTAAACTAGTCCTTTATTTGCATAATCAGATCTAAGTTTGGTTGTGGGTGCTTTAATGACAAAGTTCCATGAATTTATCTCCATCAGAATAGAGTGAAATTGTCCTGGTCATGTAGTCATATGACCATGTGGTCATATGGTCATGTGGTCATATGGTCATGTGGTCATATGGCCATGCGGTCTCCGTTTACGGAAATTGTTAATAGATTTATTCACAATTAAATATTTTGCGTGTATTTTTAATAAAATTGTATAAAAGCGATGAATTAATTTGATTCAATTACTTTACTTTTATCAGTCGAATGGTGTGCATCTCCCACTCTGTAAATAAGTTCTAGTTATTTTAAAGCGAAATTGCCTCCATAGGGTGAAATTGCCCCATAGAGTGAACTTGCCCCATAGGGTGAAATTGCCCCTGTGTGGTACACGTTAGAGTGTATAAAATCGGGACAGCTCCAGAACGTTTTCCAAAGCGTAAAGCTTAGCAAATGGACTGTATGCAATCGGAGGTAAGACGCGAAAAACAGTAACATAGGTCAAACCGTAATTAATGCTTTGCTTACCTTGCAATGTTGTTCACCAATTTACTCCCTCGAAGATAGGTGTTGTTTACCGGTCGACGCACTTGGTCGGTCAGCAGCACTTATGCACTCGCGGTTATAGTTATTAGGTGTTGAGTCGGTGAAACGATACGAGAGAGTGTTATGTTGGTCGAGCGAAAAGGCTTTATCGCTCCGCCATATGTATAGCACAACAATAATATACGATAAGGCCATCAATATTGTCAATCGCTGACCTCCAACTGTATGAAGTTTTAACATACCCCCCACCCAAAATGGTAAATTTTGTTGTATACCGTGAAATGAATGGGATAAAAAATAAAAATAGAAATTTTAAAAAAATGTTTAAGTATGTATAAATTATTCGAGTACTCTGCATTTTGCTTCCTGCATTAAAATATAAAATAAAACATAATTTGTAGAGAAAGAAGAAAAAAAATAAAAATTGCATGTTAGAATGTTGAATTACTTATGGTGGAGGAAGTGGTACCACCTTGTTAATTGGGCGGACCGCTTCGCCTGTGGGTGTTTTTAGCCTTACAACTCTTGTTACACCATCTTTACTCGGTAAAAGCTTCGCCACTCTCGCCAAAGGCCAATACGCCGGGGGTGAATCGGGAGTAAAAAAAAGTACTAGATCCCCTTCTTCTATGGTTTTGGAAGGGGTGTTCCACTTAGGCCTTTGCTGTAAGCTGTGCAAGTACCCTATGGACCAGCACTTCCAAAAGCTCTGTACAAGTTGTTGGGACATTTGCCAACGACTAAGCCGATTCGCAGGAACTTTTTGTAGGTCCACTTCACACCGCGTAATTAAAGGCCCACCAGTTAGAAAATGGCCCGGAGTCAAGGCATCCGTGCCTTCGTTAGGTGACGTTGTAAGTGCGCAAAATAAACGGGAATTTAAGATTCCTTCTATGCAAGTCACAACTGTGCTAAATTCCTCCAGAGAAAGTGTCGTTCTACCCACTATTCGTTTCAAGTGAAATTTAGCACTTTTGACGCCGGCTTCCCAAAGCCCCCCAAAATGGGGTGCATAGGGAGGGTTGAAACACCAATCTATACCCCTAGAGGATAAGTAGTGCGCAATGACGGGGTTAGCTTGATCAAAATGTTTATATATTTCTAACATTTCTCTAGCCGCGCCACGAAAATTTCGGCCCTGATCGGAGTATATGTTCGTGGGTAACCCGCGTCTGGCTATAAATCTATCTAATGCAGCAAGGCAGGCTTCCGATGTTAAAGCTGTGACAACCTCCATATGTATGGCACGTGACACCATACAAATGAAGAGGGCAATATATGCCTTTTGAAATTTGGTCGATCGCAACGAGGATAGCTTGATTGTAAAAGGACCGGCAAAATCCAAACCGGTATGCGTAAAGCATCTTCCGGGTTCGAGGCGATAAAGCGGAAGATCTGCCATAGGAGGCTGAATAGGCTCCCCTTGGAAGCGATAGCAAGTCAGGCAGCGAAATATTCTACTTCGAATTAACTGACGGATACAAGGAATCCAAAATGTACGGGTAACTAATGATTGAGTTAGCCGCGGACCCCCATGACCTGAATATATGTGATAGTAATCACATATTAATACAGCTAACCTGCTGTTTTTTGGGATAAGGTAGGGATGTTTGCTAGTTATAGAAAAGCTGGAATGGCGCAAACGGCCCCCCACCATGACTAATCCCGTGGGAGAGAGAAAAGGTGACATTACATTTGATTTTCCAATGCTCCACCCGAAGGTACTACATTGGCCAGGAAGCGAGTTTTTTTTACCTGGAAAATTTGGAATTTTGCCGAACCCTTGCTGTTCCAAGCAAGGTAGGGATCTTTAACGTGCGTGACAACACTCACACACGGGACCTCCATTTTACCTCTCATCCGAACGAGGGTGTATTTTTGTGAAAAATGCTCGCCTAACATTTTTCAAGCGGACCGTGTCGGGATTTGAACCCGGGACCTTGGGCGTAGTAGTCACACACATACCACTACGCCACGGAGCCGCCAAGAAAAGGTGACAACGGACGGTACATTTTTGTGCTAGGTTGCCCTTTTTCTAGTAAGACGATATCGTCGTAGATGTGCTCGTACTGAGTAATTCTAATGGCAAATGTGAGAGCGTTACGATACTCAGAGGCATTTAACGGACCAGTAGTCCTTGCAAGATTACGTTTGCGTGCAAGACAGTTAAACGTGAACCTTTTAACGTACGCAAAAATTCGTTGAATTTTTAGCAAGTTCGAGGACCTTTGTAGTACTACCAAGTATTGTTTCACATCAACAGTAGAGACGAGTGCGTATTGTACGGCTTTAAACCCGTCTGTAATATTGTGTGTGTATTTATCACTTGGCCAATCACAATAATCGCGGTATAAAAAATCAGGACCCTGCCACCAGAGTGTACAATTCAGTAGTTCGGATGGCTTCAACCCTCGGCTTGCAGGATCGGAAGCATTCGCAGAACTGGGAACGTATCTCCATATGGCTGTGGGTTGATTTTCATGAATTTGCACCACTCGGTTCGCAAAAAATAATTTTAACTGATAAGGTGGCGTACAAATCCACGTCAGTGTGTTTGTAGAGTTACTAAAGCATATTGGATCTAGCAAATTGATGGTGTCAAATGCTAATGCTGTATGTTTCATTAGTTTTGCCAAAAGACATGCCGCTCCTAATTCAAGACGAGGAATGGTCCACGTTTTCAAAGGGGCTACACGGGTTTTGGAAGCTATCAAATGTACATGTATTTTTTCATCAACTTCTAATCGCAGATACACAACAGCGGCCATCGCTACGGAACTGGCGTCGGAGAATCCGATTAAACGGGCTTGACTATTGCCGATTTTCCAAATAGATCGTGGTATTGTTATGTATTCGAGAAGTGGCAGTTCATTTTGAATTTGCTGCCATTCTTGAAGAATTTCTGCAGGCAATTGTTCATCCCAATCCACCTTTTGTAGCCATAGGCGTTGCATAAGGTATTTGAGAAGAACCGTAAATGGACTTAAATAACCATTAATATCGAATATGCGTGCTATGCGTGACAAAATTCCTCGCTTAGTAGGGATGTCTGCAATATTTGGAACTTTACATCTAAATGTATCGGAACCCATATCCCAACAGAGACCCAGAACATCACGTGTTGTCAAAGTGGGGTTAGAGTTCGGTAGATTTAGAACGTCCGTCTCCGACTTATCAATAACTGAAGTGTGTGAACTTCCCCATTTTCCTAAGTCGAAGTTACATAGTTTTAGTAAATTGATCAATTCATTTTTTAGAAGGAGAGTTTCTTCTACAGAATCGGATCCAGTCAAAATATCATCAATGTAAGTTGATGATCTAAGGGCTCGGGAAGCCCGGGGGTACGAGCGACTCTCGTCTTCTACCAACTGCTGTAGAACACGAAGGGCAAGGAAAGGGCTACAAGTAGCGCCAAAAATAACGCGGGTATGTTCATATTCCGTTAAAGGTTCACAAGGGTGAAACCTCCAAAACATATGTAAAAATTTTCTATCTTCTGGGTGAACGACTATAGATCTAAACATTTGTCGAATATCGCAAGTGAGTGCGACTTGAGGTATTCGAAATCTTGTTATTACAAGACCAATATCAGATTGTAATTTGGGGCCCGGTAAAAGAATATCATTGAGACTTGTACCATTAATATCCCTATCGGCAGGACTAAACACGACTCGAACTTGAGTACTAGAGGGCTTAGTTTTAACCACGCCGTGGTGAGTCATGATATATAAGGACTGTTTCACAGCGGGAGTGAGTTGTCCCTGCGATATATAATTAGCAATATTTTCTGAATATAATTTATAAAAGTTTTTGTCGCGTGCAAATCGAGCTTCTAGTTTTAGAAAGCGATTGGTAGCTAATTCTCGTGTTGAACCTAATGTTCGGGAAATGTTTTCTATGAACGGTAGTCGAACCACATACTGGCCTAACTCGTTTCGTATAGTAGTGGACTTGAAATAATTTTCACAAGCCACGTTTTCAGGCAACATTGGCGGCGTAAATGGTATTTCTTCAGCTTCCCAGAAGGCACGAATGGTGTCGCTAAGGGACGGTTCTTCCGATATGCTAGTGTACAACGCAACCCCTGAATACGGTTGACTTAAAGCTGGTACATCACCCATAATAACCCAACCAAACGAGGTAAGAAGCGCCGATGGCTTGCCTGTTATACGCAACGAATCGTTGGGTGTGGCATCTAAGACAGCTTGAACACCTAACAGCATATCGACCGGAGCGGATTTGTGAAATTCAGGATCCGTCAATTGTAGTGACGAAAATTTGTCTATTAAATGCTTAGATAAATTTGCTATCGGAAGATCTGCGGTAATACGAGATAAAACAACAGCCTGTAAATTTAATAAAACGTTTTGATCATATATTGATGTAACGTTACAGGTAGCAATTCCATGAACCTTTTCTAGCGGAGATTGGCCTACTCCACGTATTTCAAAAGGACATTTCTTGCGTTTAAGACCTAACTTGTTAGCTAAAGATAATGTGATGAAATTAGAATGCGACCCTTGATCTAAAACCAAGCGACAGCGATGCCAACTACCGTCACAGGCTAAAAATCGTACCTGCGCCGTGGCTAAAAGCGCAACGGTTCCCTGTTCATTTGCACAGGAATGAACAAGAGAGACTGGAGCAGGAAAATGTTCAGCCGAATTAGCGGCACCTGAAGAGTGTCCTACCGCGCTTTGTGGCGGAGTCGGAGTACTGCATGAAATTGGTGCCTCGATACACAGTAGCGTATGGTGCATTTTACTACCGCACCGTTTGCACTGATATTTTGACTTACAAGTCGAAAGGGGATGTGGTGATAAACACGCAAAACATCTATGATATTGCTTTACCATGTATTGCCTTTCTAGAGTGGATAAAGCTAATAATTTTGGACATCTGTAAAATTTGTGGAACTGATCGTCGCAGGCAGGACAGGGCTTAGAAATGGCCTGCTTTGCATTAAATCGTCGTGAAGTAACTTCCTGTGCGGACATTGTTACACGCTTATTGTTTACAGAATTTGTATAATATGGTCGAGGGTTAGCCCTTTGTGGTGGACTAGACACATTTTTTGATGGTAGTGTATTATTGTTACCGCTCACCAGTGCTAAGATAGAACATTTGTTGCGTAAATATTTTATAAAATCGTTAAATTTCGGAAATGTTTGATTTAAATGTTCCTTTTCGAATTCTTGTCTCGACTTCGGGTCTAATAAACCGAGGGACAAAAATAAAAATATGTAATCGGCCAACTCAGGTAGCAGCATGTCGATAAGAGCTGTGACGTTGGCTTGCAGGGTTTCACATAAATCACTAAGAACTTTTGGGGAATCCGTCTTTAGTTGAGTTAGTGAAAATATTTTGGATAAATAATGATTAGCAATTATTCGTTTATTAGTGTAGCGTTGAACTAAGAGATTATAAACAACCATATAATTTTCTGGAGCAAATCGAACAGATTGTGCTAGCTTTAATGCCGTCGCATCCAAATAAGAAAGCAAATATGTGAATTTTTCGCAATCATTAAGTGCGTTATTGTTATGAATAATGTTATCATATAGAGATTTAAACGCACCGAATTTCTCGGGGTCACCTCGAAATATATCTATTTTTATTTCTGGTAAATGAACATTAGATCTGGTATTTCCAGAAATATCAATAGTATTTACATTGGGCGTTGTGTCGGGAGTGACATAGCGCGCCGCATTAGCTAGAATATCATAGTACATAGTATTGAACGTAGATTCTAGATTAACGGTATCCGTAAATAAGGTTTTATAAACGTCAGAGAGTGACGATAATTCATCTAAGACATCTAAAAATTTTGTTCTTACGTCATCTAGCTGACTAACACGAGCTTTAAATTGATCAAGATTAGTTGGTAACGTAGAAATTAAATCGTAACAATCTTGCAAACATCGCCAGTACCTTTCTTTGCGATTTGTTAATCGTTTAAATTCAACAATAACTTCACGTTCTGGTTCCATATTGTACCAGGTATACTCGTAACAAATTGAAAACACAAATAACTAATAGAAAATGTAACGCAGTTGCAAAGCCCTAAAGTTAAACACAGTACTCGTGGAGAAGCAATGTTAATGTTGATACAGACTTAAACTAACATAAGTGAATTCAGAACTCTAAGAAATAAAGTGCATTAGGTACGTAATATTTACAAACAAAAATGTAAACAAACAGTTTCGTTAAAGTCCTTTGACTTATTTTGTTATCTACACAGCTGCTTGATAAGCGTAGTAACAAGATGTTAATGAACTACAAACTTTAAATAAATTGGAACAAGTTTTTGAACACCTTTGATGCTAAATACAAAGTACTCGTTTTGTTGATAGTAATTGAAGTTTGAAATCTTTAATAAAAATCATGCATTTTAATATTCAAATCCACTTTTAGAAAATAGTTTTGAAAATGAATTAATGTAATAATTTAAATTTTAATGATCCCGCTAATAAATTATATTAATTTTGATTATAATTCAAAGCTTATTTGTTCAGTAGGACCACTTTTTGTGATATGAGGCTCAGAAGGACTACTTTTTGTGGTATGAGGCTCAGAAGGACCACTTTTTGTGTGGTACACGTTGGAGTGTATAAAATCGGGACAGCTCCAGAACGTTTCCCAAAGCGTAAAGCTTAGCAAATGGACTGTATGCAATTGGAGGTAAGACGCGAAAAACAGTAACATAGGTCAAACCGTAATTAATGCTTTGCTTACCTTGCAATGTTGTTCACCAATTTACTCCCTCGAAGATAGGTGTTGTTTACCGGTCGACGCACTTGGTCGAGCAGCAGCACTTATGCACTCGCGGTTATAGTTATTAGGTGTTGAGTCGGTGAAACGATACGAGAGAGTGTTATGTTGGTCAAGCGAAAAGGCTTTATCGCTCCGCCATATGTATAGCACAACAATAATATACGATAAGGCCATCTATATTGTCAATCGCTGACCTCCAACTGTATGAAGTTTTAACAGCCCCATAGAGTGAAATTGCCCCATAGAGTGAAATTGCCCCATAGGCCCCATAGGGTGAAATTTGATTATTCTCTGATCTTATTTGGTAAACATTCTAGAAGTTACTGTAGAAGTGACGATTGATCTAAATTTCGAGTTTATAATTATGTTATCTCTGAACCCTTCCCCCACTCCCGCTCATCTGTGGGTATATAAACCGCTCCTATTGAGCGGTGCGTCAGTTCTTATTCAGCTTTGTAACAAGCAAGCCTATCTTTAAAACATACAAGTCTTTATTAAGTGTAAAAAGTTGATTGTGTGTTACTTGTTGTAGAACGTTGAGCTGCCAAAATGAATCGTTTCTTGGAACTGATAAAAAATATTGCTGCCCTCCTTGGGTTGGTGCAACGCCATCATAGTATTGAACAAGTTGAAGAAGGGCTGCGACTATGCAGGGTTGGAGTGCATAGATTACATGATGCTATAAAGCATGTAAAGTCTATTAGTGAAAAACAGCAGTTACTGGCTTCATTGGCAAATATTAAAACCCTGCGTACCCAACTAAAAATAGCGCAAAAAAGTGGAGCAAGTATTGACGCTACAAAGGAAACTGCAAAACATCGAGTGCAATGGGAAGATTCAATCTCTGCATTCCGTGGACGCATTCATACCGGAATTATCAGTAATCTTAAGCACAAGGATGTGATGAGCGTTTTAACCGATTGCAAGAGTGTTTTCAACAGAAGAATTCATGATACGCTTAAGCAAAATGAGGCTGTTAAAGTTAACACCGCATTTTGCGGAGAATTTGAGGTTGTGTCCGGTTCTAAAGTTGTACGTGCGTATAAATACTTTACAACATCAAACGCTCCGATATTCAAAAACACTAATCTAAACAACTGGTTCCATACTCACGTAATGAAACCGATAACAGCCGAATTGGAGGATTTTCAAGAACGCGACAGCGGTTGGACATTGATAAATATATATAATTTAGGTATAAACATAAATAAGTTTAACTCCATGCGGGGGTCATCATATATAGAGTTGCCACATCAGATAAAACTTAAACATGCATGTATTAATGTAAGGAATAATGACCAGGCATGTTTTGCGTGGTCCATTGTATCTGCACTTTATCCTGTTCAACATAACACTAATTGCATTTCATCATACCCTCAATATTCATCTGTGTTAAAGCTAAAGGGAACCCAGTTTCCTATGACTATAAACCAACTTGCAAATTTTGAATCTCAGAACGATATATCTGTTAATGTTTATACCCTTAAACTAAACAAGCGTAAATTTACAACCGTTTCTTTATTCATATCAGATAGTCGAACGAATAATCATGTTAATCTCTTAATGATTCATAACCAGTACTATGATGAAGATTTGGAAACCTATAAAAACGATGCCATTGAACCTTGTAACTCTCATTATGTTTGGATTAAGGATTTAAGTCGATTAGTGTCATCTCAACTTAATTCTGATCATGCCAAGAAACATTTTTGTGATCGTTGTCTCCACTATTTCATTACAAAGGAAAAATTAATAAAGCATATCGAGGACTGTAAAATTAAACAATTGGGTGTACCTCGGATGCCTACAGAAGAAAATAAAATCCTGAGTTTTAGAAATTTTCGAAACAAAGTTAAAGTTCCATTTGTAGTATATGCCGATTTAGAATGTCTTTTGAAGCTTACAGGAGACGCTAAAAAGTTTCAAGAACATATACCGTGTAGTGTAGGGTATTATGTTAAATGTGAGTACGATAACTCGTTATCCTTTTATCGGTCATATCGCGGTGAAGACTGCATAAATTGGTTTTCAAAAGAGCTACGACAGTTTGCAGAGGATGTTGAAACAGTTTTTATGTGTCCGTATGATATAACCCCCTTAACATTGCAACAGGAAGCTAATTTCATAGCTGCAACACAGTGCTATATCTGTGATAAACCATTTAGTGTCGGGGACATAAAGGTTCGTGATCATGATCATTTTATACCAACCGATAACTATAGAGGACCAGCACATTCGGGTTGCAATATAAATCATCAGGACTCTCGAACAATCCCCATCGTTTTCCACAACTTAAGCGGTTATGATAGTCATTTTATCATTAAAGATATTGCTATTAATTTAGAAGGCCGTGTAGATGTGCTACCGGTAACGAAAGAAAAATATATATCATTCACTAAATTTATTCCTAAGAACTTGGTTAACTTTCGATTCATTGATAGTTTCTGCTTTATGAGTTCATCTTTAGACACACTTGCCTCATATCTGACCGAATATCCATTGTTAAAAAACCGATTCTCACATTTAAACGATGAACAGTTTCTATTATTGACTCGAAAAGGTGTCTACCCATACGATTTCATTGATTCTTTTACAAAGTTTAACAATACCTGCTTACCTAGCCAGCAGCAATTTTATAATACATTAGAAGATAGGGCAATCTCTGTCAAACAGTATGCGCATGCTCAAAGAGTATGGACATCATTTAATATTCAAAACTTGGGCCAATATTCGGATTTATATCTGGAAACTGACGTATTGTTGTTAGCCGAAGTTTTTGAACAATTCCGTTCAAGTTCTCATTCCACGTACGGGCTTGATCCTGCTCACTACTATACACTACCCGGGTATACTTGGGACGCAATGATGAAGCATACTGACCAGGAACTTGAGTTATTAACGGATATTGATCAACTCTTGTTCATTGAAAAAGGTATACGCGGCGGTCTTAGTCAAGTATGTTCAGAACGATGTGCGTCTGCTAACAATAAATATTTACCCACTTATGATTCATCCAAACCTGATGAATATTTAATGTACTTTGATGTAAATAACCAGTATGGATGGGCTATGAGTCAACCTCTTCCATATGGTGACTTTGAATGGACCGATACCAATATTGATGTAGCCTCAATTCCAGATGATGCTCCAGAAGGTTATATTTTGGAGGTTGATTTGGGTTACCCTGAATCCATTCACGACCTACATATGGATATTTCATTTTGCCCCGAACATATAGACCCAACGACTGGAAAACCGCCTGTAGGAGAACCCAAAACGTCAAATTAATGGCGACGTTGAATTCTAAACAAAAATATGTGATTCATTACAGGAATTTAAAACAGGCGTTAGCAAATGGGCTTAGATTAAAAGCTATTCACAGGGTACTCAAATTTAAACAAAGCTGCTGGTTAAAGTCATATATTGATTTAAATACGGATCTCCGAAAGTGCTCTAGGAACGAATTTGAAAAAAATCTGTTTAAATTGATGAACAACGCTGTTTTTGGTAAAACAATGGAGAACAAGCGGAAGCATTGTAATGTTAGGCTCGTTCAAAATTGGGATGGTAGGTATGGTGCCGAAGCTCGTATATCCAATCCTCTGTTTAAGAATCTTACAGTTTTCCATGAAAATCTTGTATTGGTAGAATTAGATAAATCTGAAATCTATTTTAATAAACCGATATACGTGGGCATGTGTGTCTTGGATTTATCCAAGCTCACGATCTATGATTTTCATTATGGCTACATGAGTACTACCTTTAGAAACGATTGCAGTGTCTTATATGCGGATACTGATAGTCTTATTTACAAAATTAGCGATCACGATCCATATGAGGTTATAAGGCGGGACTGTCGACAACGTTTTGATACTTCTGATTATCCAAAAGATAACGTCTATGGGGTTCCTTTAGTCAATAAGAAAGTACTGGGGATGATGAAAGATGAGAACAATGGACGGGTGATGACAAACTTTATCGGGCTTAGATCCAAAATGTATGTGACGAAGGTTTTCAAAACACTGGAAGAGGAGGAGGCTGAGCGTTTGCGTATAGAAGAAGATACTTCTATACCGCCAACGGCTCTCTCTAATTTCGGTGTAACTAAAAAAGTCAAGGGAATTAAAAAATCTGTTATTAAAAACAAAATTACATTTGAGGACTTTGTACGTTGTGTAGACGAGTATAAAGAAAAGTTCATTTCACAAAATTTGATCCACTCATCGAAACATCATGTTCATACAATCATTCAGGATAAAATAGCCTTAAGTCCACACGACGATAAAAGATATTTGATCCAGGGATCATACAGAACACTACCCATAGGTCATTATTCCATAAATGGCATGGAAATTGGGGAAGTAGTTTAAATTATATTGAATTATTCTAATATATGCATGAAATATGTAAGTGTAAATATGTTCATCTAGTAAATATGTGTAAATATATACATAAAATGTTAATTTATATGTAATACATGTAGGGTTATATATTATATGTTAATTGAATTGGCATCTTCAATCTTATTATAAATATAGTGTTATTTGTTAATGTAGTATTTAGGTATGTTACTTTAAATAATGTTAACTTAGATATAAGCAATCGATATATGTGTAGTGTTTGTTAATTCGGGTAAGCCGATACAATATATGTAATATTAAAAATATGTATGTTAGAGTATATAAAATCAGTGCATGTAAGTCCAATGTGTAATAAAGAATTTTAATGATTGCATGTTTTTATTTAAGTGGAGGTGGGGCAGAGTAGGGAGGAGATTGTGGATCAGGCTGTATCTGAATTCCTATATAAAACGGTTAAGCAAAAATCATGTGAACTGTGAGTGTAGGATCGCTCGGGGTGAGTGACCTTTGTATCTGACAAAAATGACCACGATGGACCTTAGAATTGTTCCATAAGAAATACATGGGGAAAACCCGGTTTTTTATCCAGAACGAAGGTAGCTTATCTACTGTTGTGACTGCTCGGGACACTACAATAAGTGAAAACCATTTTCGCTCTTCTTTACGCCCTTTATCTTGTTGAAGTTTTGAGTAACACGTACTACATTTTTTTCGAACCTTTTAAACGTCAGCGTTAACTCTATCAGACAGGTGGTGATAGGAACTTTTAGAAAATCGTGATGTGTCCTGCTGTACTCGTCCTGGCATATTCAACAAGTCTGCCGCCAAATTTTCTCGAAATACACGTATTTGAATTCGTTTTTTGGAAGCTTGTTTGTACAGGATCCAAGAGTTAACAACTGCAGTGCCTAAAAGTAGTTTAATGCCAAGTTTCCTATACCATTTTACCACCTTTCGGAGAGTTGTGGCATACGAAGCCATTTAATGCGATAAGTCTATGCCTTCCTTCCCTTTGTTGTACGCTACAACAGCCAAAGGTTTTTCTGCGGCGCATCGAGATTTACGTTTTCTAGCTGTAAGTGCTGACTCAGTTTGGCTGTTTGAAAGATGTGAAGATGAGGAACTTGCAGTGTTTTGAATGTTAGGATTCTGTACCTGATTTAAACCAGATTTTTGTTGAATGTGTTTGGACTGTACTGGTACCATTATAGGCGCATGTTTTGTTGATAGTAGCCTTATATCTCGAGTGTCTCTCCACTTTATTATTATGATATCATTTTTATCCTCTCGTGATACAATTTCATCTCTTTTAATTTTTGACATAATAACTTCTTTGGGCATATGTTTCTTATTTGCTCTGAGTGTCGCTACAAGGTGAGTTTGATTGTCAAGCATAGCATTGGCTAGTTCGAAGCTAGTGTAGAAATTATCTACATATAAAGTTCTGTTTTCGTTCAAAAGGTCTCTACACAGATCTAAACAAACATTCTTGACCAATCCAACTTCAACTTGTCCCGTTGCCGATTTCCCAGAATAAATGTTTAGCGCCCATGTGTACCCATCCACGGAGCACAACTTGAACAATTTTATGCCGTTACGATTTGCTTTGTTAGGTATGCACTGTCTAAATATCAGACGTCCTTTCCAAGGTACTAAAGTACCTATGACTATTTCTTCACCAGAATAAAATAATTCTTGAAATTTTCTTTGCAGGATATTAACTAATGGCTGAATGTTACCAAGAGGTTGGCCTTTCTGAATTGTTTCGTTATTATTGAAATGTAACTGATATCTATTTCTTGACATAGTTGCAGGTGGAATGTCTAGCCGGTAAATGCCTTGTTTAACCCAATAATCTTTCAAAGAATTTAGCCTGACTAAACCCATCCATAGTGTCAACTCTAAAAATTTCTTTATTTCTGCTGCATCAGTTGGTACCCTCTTACTAATAAGAGCATATTTTCTTTTCCTTTGAGATGCTATAGTCTGCTGCGCAAATCAATTAGTTTCAGTGACAATGAGATCTATAACCTCGTCATCCACGATTAGGAAAACAGCTTCTAGGGGAGAGATGTTCTCTGGTAGATCTCTTTGCTGTCCTTGGAAACCAGTGAACTGAAACACTTTATGCCTTCCAGCATATTCACTCCAAACAAAATCCGCTGTTGCTTCCTCAACTTGTTCCTGAAAAACCTCTTCTGCAATTTCTTCCATGGCTAATTCCTGAAGATCATTTTCGATACATATCTCATCATTATCGTCGATTTCATTGTTAGATAATTCTTGTGAGACTAGTAGGGAATCATCAGGCTCCCAACCTAGATCTAGGAAAGAGTTATCTGAATCATAGTCGTCGGCGCTATAAGCTTCTAAGTCAATTTCTTCAGCAAGTTTTTGCAGCTCGGATTCTGTCAATATTTTGCAACGTTTTGACATTTTTAGGTGTAAACTGTTCGAATGAAACTTTACTCTTCAAAATCTACAACAATAGATGAAACTATACTCTTCAGAATATACAACATAAGATAAAAAAAGTGAAAAATATGTCATACGTATTTGAATGACATGGTTGCCAACAGAAAACTTTCTTGACAGGCCACGTCATTCATAAATGTATGACACCAAAAAATTGTCAATAAATCTCAAAATTAAAAAAGTATATAAAAACATAAACCACAAACATATTAATATGTTTGCATTAGGTGAATTACGGGAGAACAGTCCTTGGCCCCTGGTGTAATTTTTTTTTTACATTTGGCATTCAATGTGTTAATTGTCTCGCTGGTAGCCCGCCACATCAAATTAGCTTTCTTAGCACTCGACAAATCTTCCTCTTTAAAATCTCCAAAACGAATTTTTCTGCAAAACAAACGAAAGTGAATTCATAATCATACTAAAATTGGGTCAAAAGATTGAATTAAGACATGATATCAGAAACACAAATGTCTTTATGTCAGATTTGCATTATATAATATTTATTATTGATTTTTATCACAATCAATATCTAATGATCTCTAAGATTACTACTAACCTTTTAGAAGTTACTTGGAAAGCTGCTAGCAATCATATATCTTCAGATGTACCTCTGCAAAAATATATACATACATATTTTAACATTACCATTAAACAAACAAGACCTATCACTTACGGTGCCATGTTGTGCTTAAATTCCATTTTTGAGAGTGCACTTCGATTAGTAGTTTGTGGCACTTTCCTTTTTTCCAAATGCTTAGAAAAATCAAAAATGTTGAGAATGGCATTTTTGTACAATATTCTCTTTCCAACAAATATTAAGAAATTGTTTTGGAGAAAATGCTTGCTACATATGGCGGTTTGTCTCAAAAGTATAAAATTTTGCCGTTTCGTTGCTAATATTCATAGTTTTCTCAGTTCCGTATCAATAAGGAACTTTAAATTTACAGGCAACGCCGTGTATCATAGGCATGACAATAGTAATGTATTATTATATTTACTGATGGAAAAAAAATGAAGATTCTTTGGATGCCCGTTCTGTACAACCATAAACACAACACGATCGTACCATCTTTGCGAATAATATTAAAATACTAACACTAGTAAACTACGCTCAAGAATATATTTCGTAAAAATACATACAATTTAACTCTGTGCGGTATAAAAGTAACTGCAGACTGCAGATACGGCACAGAAATCTCTTTATTTAAGGGAGGTATTATTCTATATATCAATCAACCAGAGACATGATAACTATCTGCAACCAACCTACCAAAATATTTTTCAGTAACATAATTTTGTGTATGATGTTTACAAAACTTTGCCGAATTCTAAATGGTATTGTTCTGGCATCAATTAGTTTGTGCGGGATTTTGTCTAATTTCGTTATTTAATGTTAAACCACAAGTAAGAATAAAATTTAAAAATTGTTGTACATTCATCTTCATAAACGTATTAACAAAACAACTTTCAACAGAATTACAAGTTTATAACGGAGCGCATTCGCTTCCTTGTTTTTGCCCACAACTTGCATTGGGTGTTGCCTACTGTATTGGCATCACTTTTAGTCTGTAATGCTCAGTCTAGTTATATCATGTCTCTGCAAGATCATGAGTATGCACATGAGGTAATAATTTCAAAAGTAGATTTCACTAAGTCTGCAAGGAATTAAGAGGCATTATTGCACAAACTGTTACCGTTGCCATCAAAATCGTCATACTCTGCAGTAACAAATATGGACGTAAGTAGTTATTCTATTAACTAATTTATTAAAAGTGTGTTTTGTATGAAATAGACATGCAATGAAAGTGCAAGGATCGATGAATTAAATTTATCAGAATTTAATTCTGCCGAGGATCAAAATACACAGAAGGTGGTTATCCATTTTTAAATCTTTCATACATTTTTAGAGTTTTATAGATCGACTGTAAAAGCTATACAGCAACAGATTTCAATGTCACACCCAACAAAAAATTGCAATTTGCAAGTGATCGTCGACGGCCTCAAGTAGTGCAGCCCGTGCATACAAATTATCTGTCCCAGCAATATGCAGATGTTGCCTCTTTAAAGGCAGAGTATTTAAAAAGAAAGCTGGAAATTGTCAATGCACGGGAATTAAGAGAGGTTGAGGAATATAAGTTATCAAAACGTTCCTTAGAATTAGATATAGAGATAAAAGAAGTACAACTGAAACGATTAAAAAATTGTTTAGATTAAATTTGTTTAACATTAGGATTTAAGTATACAAAGTAAATTAAGATAAGTATTACAATAAAAATGTTCGTTTTTATCTTTTTAACTGTTCTAATTCGTGCCAATTAATATCTTCTTCATTAATACCTGGTTTGTCTTCATTATTTTTCCTAGCAATATTGTATAGGACTGCAGCAGCTATAATAATTGCTTGAACATTCATAATTCTTAGTCTGCAATCATATGCCAATACGGGAAATCTGCGTTTTAAAATACCAAAAGCACATTCAATTTTATTTTGTGTACGAATATGAGCTTCGTTGTACAATTGTTCAGCTTCCGTTTGTGGGTTTAACAATGGTGTCAGCAAGTAATTCTTCAAAGAATAGCCCTTATCACCTGTAAAGCCAATTATACGAAATATATTTCCATTTGAAAGTTGCGTAATGTACGTTTATACCCAATAACACACAATGTGGAATTTCATTTCTTTCAAACATTCCTTTTATTGTTGAATAATTGAATATGGTGCTATCATGGCTTGAGCTAGGCCATCGAGCAACAACATTCAAAAAGTTACTATTCGGATCACAAATAGTTGAACATTTACCGAATTATAGTCTTTCCTATTTCTGTAAATTTCAGCATCATTGCCACCTGAATTTGATTATCAAAACATGAATAAAATTTGCAAGTATTATGCTCACCTGGCGATAATATTTTTACGTGGGTACAATCTAAAGCCCCCATAACGTTAGGAAATTTTGCATTTTCATAAAAATCGGCTTTCAAAATTTTTCTACCCTCATCCGTAGCTGGGAATTTTATAAATATTGGGTATAGCGCAACTATTTCCCTTGATACTCTGTATATTATCCTCCCGGCAGTTGAAGGATCCATTCCCATATAATCAACTACGGAGTCTATATGACTCCCTGTAGTAAGGTATATCAAACAGGTAAGTAACTGATTTATGGGTGACACACAATTGTTTCTGGGACCAATTTTATGTAGAATATTGAAATTAATTTTGCATATACTTACAGATCCATAGGAAACTCTAGTTGTTTTCTAAATAGCACAATAAAAATATCACCGTCTCCTTCCTAAGGCAAAACTTTTTAAAAAATTTATAATCCGGCAAACAAAAATTTTGCCTTTCAATAATATTTCTGGGTATTCCAAATTCTATTAACTCGATTTTATCTAAGTCATCAAACAATTCCATATCCATTATAAAATTCATAATTGCTATTTATATGTATAATAATTAAATATCAGTTTTAATTATTTGTAGACAGAAGAGTCAACATCACATAACCTCAAAAAACGGGTAAGTGCTACTTAAACTACCACTTGATATAAGTTATACTTTAAGTATCATTTAGCTACGGTGCTGTAGAACTTAAGCATTAAGTAAAATTTAAAGCCTTAAGTGTGACCGGTGCAGTTGGATGTTAAACATAAAACAAAAATCTAAGTTCTCATGTGCAGAACTTCTAACCAAACTTACAGATATGTTGTTATCAAAAATATAAATATTACATATACATTAATGAAAACAAGATGTCGAATAACTCGAAAACCTTTCGACTTAGAGCATTGGTGCTTTGAGAAAATATGTTCAGGAGGTATGGAGCTATGAGAGCTATGAGAAAATATGCTCAAGAGGTCGATATTAACCTAAAACTTTATTTATTTTTGCTGGAGTGAAGTTTATCATAGTCAAAATTTCGACTTTAAAGTTGAATAACTCGAAAACTAAATGAGATATTGAAAAATGGATAGCATATTCTTAATCAGCGTAAAAAACTGAACAAGATCCATCAAATGTTTGTAAAACGAAAAAAACGTGCAACGGACGACGGCGGCGACGTAGCGATCCTATTAACCTAACTTACTTCGTAAGTTTGGTTGATATGTGATCGTTTGTGCATGAGGATCCGCAGTGTGTGGCGGAGGCGCACAATATTGTATTTGAGAGTTGAATTCATGTCGAGTTGAGAATCGTCCAATAGATTAACTTTTATATTTTATACATTATTCTGATTTAAGAATTCTATTGTAATGTAACGGGCTACTACTACCGCGTTTCTTTAATTTAAAACAAGTAATAATAATGGTCTTTATTACTCACTGTTCACAAGTCTAATTAACAGTATATGCCTTATTTATAGATGTTTTCAGTCCACTTAACAATGAAGCACTATTACACTAATGAATTTACAAGCACTAATATCTTCTTAAACTAACTTCTTTACCATAGGTTCATTAACAACACTAACACAACTATTTGTTTATACACTTCTATTTATTTATGTATACTACAAGCTGCATGTACATTAGACACGGCATATCACATTTATGTATACTTCTAAAAGCTCAAAACTACTATTACTTTACAACGTTATAATTTATATACGACATTCTAGTATAGACTGACCCTTGCATTCATTAGCGGTCTTATATATACTCTGGATTAAAAGGATGACTCATGCTCCAGTAATTTCTAGAAGAATTCTGGAATCCTTGAGAATACGCTGTGCCCCGAGCGTTTGTATGTTTGACGGGTTGCCTAATAGTGGATCGCAACACTGCCCCCTCTTTAAAACCGTTACGTCTCGTAACTGTAAATCCATCTTGACGCCAATTCGATGACTGGTGACGGTATCGGCAGCTATCTCCTCTGGTGCATCCACCGCGTCGTTGGAAGTAAGTCAACACTCTTTTCCTGGTCTTGGTAGGCAACCGGTTGATAACAACAAACAAGAACCTGGACGTTGGTTCCCTGAAAAACTACTTCTAGCATATTTCGGACTATTCTCCAATCTAAGCGATCCAGTCCACAGCCCAGCTTGGGCACCGCTAGTCTCGTTACTCCATTTTCCATCATTTGCGCCTTAAGATTTAGCAAAGCCTCCCATAGATGTCCATAACTAGGTCTCTGCCATGAAGAATTTTTGGTGACCAGATAGTAAACATAACGATTTTTATCTTGAAGGACCAAAGATTTTCCTACAGTTGGCTGCTGTTGTACTAATTCATCCACACATCCAAACTTTTTCTTGAAAACAACAGCTATTCCCTTGACATTGCCAAATCTTGAGCTACGCAATGTGCAAGGGAATACTCTTCTGGTGCTCTAAACAGATCTTGCTGGTTTTCAACAACAACGCCAAATCTCGCTTTAGCGGAACCACCATACGCCGCCATAAAGCTCTCAAAATCTACATTTGGCTCATGATTAATAACTTGCCGAACACCATTATCATTATTCGAGTCTTCCTGGTTGTTGCCAGCGTAGGATGTTAAACGGTTTACCACGAGGGGATCTTCTGATCCGGTACACTACATCATTAATCCTTTTTAACACTTCGTACGGCCCTTCCCATTGTCTTTGTAGTTGTGGCGACACCCATGTTTTCTCTGTGGATTGTACAACCACACCAAATCTCCAGGTTGATAACCACCTTCTTGTGCTCTCGTGTCATATTGTGATTTCATTCGATCGCTTGCTGCCTGGATATTCTTTCGGACGTTTTCGTGAATGCTATTTGATCTTTCACGGAGCTTACTAACGTAATCTTCACCTGCGATCTCTTCTCCAGGTTTAAATCCAAACTGAAGATCACATGGTAGCCGCAATTCACGTCCTAGCATTACGCAAGTGGGCGAGTACCCTGTGCTGTCATGTACCGAAGATCGGTACGCCAGTAGGAACAAATGTAAATATTGGTCCCAGTCTCGTTGATGTTCAGAGACAACTTTGGCCAGATACTTCCCTAACGTCCTGTTCATTCTTTCAACCATTGCATCCGATTGGGGATGAAGTGGCGTGGTTCTAGTCTTCCTGATTCCAAGATGCTTGCAGACATTTTGAAACAATGCTGATTCGAAGTTCCGACCTTGATCAGAGTGTAATTCCAACGGAACTCCAAAGCGACAAAACAACTCCCTCACTAGTACATCTGCAACGGTTTCGGCTTCTTGGTTAGGTATAGCATATGCCTCCGGCCATTTGGTAAAATAATCCATTGCAACCAAGATGTATTTATTTCCTTTCTCTGATTCAGGAAACGGACCAACTATGTCAATGGCTACCCTCTCAAACGGGTTCCCCACGTTATACTGTCTCATTGGGGCTTTCCGTTTTGAGACCGGGCCATTTGCAGAGGCACACAATTCACATTTCCGGCACCACTCCTTCACTTCATCTTTGCAGTTCAGCCAATAGAATCTTTCTCTCACTCTCTCGAGAGTTTTTTTCACGCCAAAGTGCCCTCCGGAAATACCATCGTGCAAGGGCTGCAACACTTCCGGCACTCTGCTTCTCGGCACTATCACTTGAAGTCTCTCAGTGCCATCTTCAAATTCCAGGTGTCGTTTCAAGATTCTATTTTCCATCATCAAGGAGTCCCACTGTGCCCAGTATGCCTTCAGGCTCCTACTTAAAATACTAATTTCTTCCCAAGCTGGTCGTTGTCCTCTATTTTTCCACTCAATAATACGTCCCAATTCGGCGTCATTCTCCTGGTCTTCTCGTATTCTTTCGAGCTGCCAAGTATCATCGGTTACCGTCATTCTATGCATGACACTTATTTTCTCTTCCATCTTGGAGCAATGATTGCAGTCCACCGGACAAGGTCTCCTTGATAGAGCGTCTGCATTCCGATGGCTAGTTCCTACACGATGTTCTGTGTCAAAGTCATATTCCTGCAGCCGCTCTATCCACCTTGCCACTTGCCCTTTAGGATTTCGAAACTGCAGTAACCATTTCAGTGCAGCATGGTCTGTTCTCAACAGGAATTTACGGCCATATAAATACTTATAAAAGTGCTCTACGGATTTGACGACGGCTAACAACTCCCTTCTTGTCACACAATAGTTCTTTTCTGGCCGCGACAAGACGTTGCTGAAATACCCAATAACTTTTTCTTGTCCGTCCTGCACTTGAGAAAGAACGCCTCCTATAGCTATGTTACTGGCATCGGTATCCAACACAAATTTCCCCTCCATCCGTGGATAACTCAAAATTGGTGCTGTAACCAGTAGCCGTTTCAGTTGTTCAAATGCTCTGTGGCAGTCGTCATTCCAATCATATTCTTGTCCATCTTCAGTTAATTTTGTTAACGGTTTGGCAATGTTTGCAAACCCAAGTATAAAACGTCGGTAATATGTGCACAATTCTAGAAAACTCCGTAGTTGGTGTATATCTGCTGGTGTAGGCCACTCTTGTACCGTTTTTATTTTGTCAGGGTCAGCTCTTATTCCGGTCTCCGAAACGACATGTCCTAGGTATTTCACCTCTTTTCCAAACAGGTGACACTTCTTGGGGCTCAATGTAAGGTTTGCCCCCGTAATCTTTGGAATATCTCCTCTAGGTTCTTAAGGTGTTCTTCAAAAGACCTGCTTAACACTATTACGTCGTCTAGGTACACCAGACAAGTCTTCCAAGACAGTCCCCGCAGTATCGACTCCATCAATCGTTCAAAAGTAGCAGGAGCATTGCATAATCCAAATGGCATGACCTTGAACTGCCATAATCCAGTTCCAATTGTAAACGCAGTCTTTTCTTTATCGTTTGGCTCCAAGCCTACCTGCCAGTATCCGCTTTTCAAGTCCAAGGTCGAAAACCATTTAGATCCGGATAGAGTATCTAAGGTGTCATCAATTCTGGGCAAAGGATAGCTGTCTTTCTTTGTCACATTATTAAGTCGCCGGTAGTCTACACAAAACCTTGTCGACCCGTCCTTTTCTTGACAAGCACTACCGGGGATGCCCATGGACTATTCGAGGTTCAATCACTCCCTGTTCTTCCATATCGGTGATAATTTGCTCAGCTTCCTTACGTTTTGCCAAAGGAAGCCGCCTGGGGTGTTGTCTTATCGGTTGCGCATCTCCAGTATTGATCTTGTGTTGCACAACATTCGTCCTTCCTTTCTCACTATCATCCAGTGCAAACACACCTCGATATCGTCCGACCAGTTCTTTTACCTTGCCCAGTTGGTCGCCATTTAATCCTTGACACGAGGGTATCAAGATATCCAGCAATTTCTGTGAGCAACCGTTGGTTGGTTTATTTTTCGTGTCGTCCACACAACGTTTAATATGACATACTGGAATGCAACTTCCTACAATCATGCCTTTCTTCAGGGTCACTGTATGGGGATTAATGTTCAGCACCCTTACTGGTACCATATTTCGAGACTTTACCAGCGTTCTTCCAATCAGAAGTCCCTCATGACCTATTCCCGATTCAGTTGCTTCCATCATGCATACTTGTCCTTCCCGGAGCGTACCATCCGGGCGTCCCATCACTATCATTTCCGCCTTCTCGGGTATTTTCTTATCGCAAATCATTCGAACTTGCATCGTCTGGTTACTCCTACCTTGAAATGGAATCTCATCATCATCTATCCGAAGCACATTTTCTTTCATGTTTACATGAAACCCATATTCTCTCATGAGATCCATTCCCAAGATCACTTCTTCTGTAATTTCAGCTACCAACACTCGATGATTAATTAATTTGTCCCCAATTATCAACATAACGGCAGTCTCTCCGTGAGTACAAATTTTCTCCCCACTTGCCGTTCGAAGACACACCGATACAGGTAGCACTTTTCCACGACCAACCAAATCTGGTCTCACAATAGTCCTTGTCGCTCCTGTATCCACGAGTAATCGGATAATCTTACCATTAATTCTACCATCGATATAAATGCTGTCCAGACTTCCCATTGACGATGCAGCACGGATGATAATCTCCGGAGCACTACGCTGTGCTGTCGACGTTCGCCCCCTTACATTGACCTGCTTTAACTCAACCGGTTGTTTCTTTGGTTGAGTACAGCGTCTCTGCATATGACCAACTTCACCGCAGCTCCAGCATCGCAGACGCCATCTCCGCGGTCGTAATCTTTTCAGCCTTTCCGCTTTTCAAACACACGGTTTATTATTTCATCTATGCTGTTCTGAGCTTGGGGCGGCTCCGTGGCGTAGTGGTATGTGTGTGACTACTACGCCCAAGGTCCCGGGTTCGAATCCCGACACGGTCCGCTTGAAAAATGTTAGGCGAGCATTTTTCACAAAAATACACCCTCGTTCGGATGAGAGGTTAAATGGAGGTCCCGTGTGTGAGTGTTGTCACGCACGTTAAAGATCCCTACCTTGCTTGGAACAGCAAGGGTTCGGCAAAATTCCAAATTTTCCAGATTAAAAAAAAAACTCGCTTTCTGGCCAATGTAGTACCTTCGGGTGGAGCATTGGAAAATCAAATGTAATGTTCTGAGCTTGGCCAGGTTCCTCTAAGGCAGACCAAACTTTGTGACCCATCCTGTGTGATGTCTGCTTAGCTGCTTCAAATTCAAGCGCATGGGCCAGTGCGTCATCTAACATTTTCGGCCCTGCTAGTCTTAGCGCTTGCTGTATTTCGCCATCCTTAACGCCATCCACAAATGTTTGTACAGCCAGTTGTTCGAGGAAACTATCTGGTGCTGTTGGGTATGCCAATCTAACTAATCTGGCGATGTCAGCTTCGAATTCTTGCAGGCTTTCACTTGTCTTTTGCGAGCGGTTCTTAACTTGTGCGTGGTAAACCTGTTGAAGGTGAGCATCTCCATATCTCATCTCAAGCTTCGATGTTAAGAGGCCGTAATCATTCTGCTGGTGATCGGGAATCGTTTGTAAGATGTTAAGAGCTTCCCACCGTAGGGCCACTATTAGAGAAATAGCCTTCTCTTTGTTGCACCAACCGTTGGCTATTGCAGCAGCTTCAAATTGTTTCAAATATGTGGGCCAAGGTGTTTTACCATCGAATGTAGGTGGTTTTACTTTAAATTTAGACGGAATTGACTCGCTTCTTTCCATGGTTCTTATTTCTGGAATGTTCTGATTAACAACTTGGCTTGGTAATTCAAGTGGTCGCGTTGTTAGTAAAATCACTTGTTCTTGCAGCCTCATCACATCTTCTTCCATTTTTATCAATTTATTATCCAACTTTTGCTCAACTGTTTTTACCTGTTCAGTGAAATCCTCTTTCAATGCAATGAAACTTTCCATTAATCTTTGTTCTAACGTGGCTGTACTTTCATTCAACTTTTCTTCCATTTTGGCAGCATTTTCACTTAACCTTTCCATTTTCTCAGCGTTTTCAGTAAACTTTTCATCTATTTTTGCAGCATTTTCAGTAAACTTTTCATTTAGTGTCACTTCCAGTTTAGCCGACCTCTCCTCCATTTTCTCAGCATTTTCACTAAGTGTCAATTCTAGTTTAGCCGACCTTTCCTCCATACCGGATTTAAAATCCTTGAGGAAATTCATTACAGTTTCTGCCTCCATCTTACTTTGATTTCTTGTAACTGACATATACAAACTACTCAAATGTCTTTAGACTTAATTAATCACCCAACACAGCCTGACACCAGTGTAACGGGCTACTACTACCGCGTTTCTTTAATTTAAAACAAGTAATAATAATGGTCTTTATTACTCACTGTTCACAAGTCTAATTAACAGTATATGCCTTATTTATAGATGTTTTCAGTCCACTTAACAATGAAGCACTATTACACTAATGAATTTACAAGCACTAATATCTTCTTAAACTAACTTCTTTACCATAGGTTCATTAACAACACTAACACAACTATTTGTTTATACACTTCTATTTATTTATTTATACTACAAGCTGCATGTACATTAGACACAGCATATCACATTTATGTATACTTCTAAAAGCTCAAAACTACTATTACTTTACAACGTTATAATTTATATACGACATTCTAGTATAGACTGACCCTTGCATTCATTAGCGGTCTTATATATACTCTGGATTAAAAGGATGACTCATGCTCCAGTAATTTCTAGAAGAATTCCGGAATCCTTGAGAATACGCTGTGCCCCGAGCGTTTGTATGTTTGACGGGTTGCCTAATAGTGGATCGCAACAGTAATAAAGACATTATTATTATTATATTCATTGTTGTACACTTCTACACACATTCAAAATTTGTACGACCGGCGCATCCTAAGCCGAGTAAGAGCGCCAAGAAAGGGGTTATTTTTCAATTAACTGAAATGTATATAAGGATGCCAGCCGGTGGGAATCGGGGTTGTTTATTTCCAGACGCGTTAGAGGTTAAAGGGTTGTTAGTTGCCCGATTGAGTGAAGTATTTTATTTCTCTGAAGTCCAGTGCGTGCCGTTATGTTTTAAGTTAATTATTTCTCTGAGTAAGTAATTAGTATATGTGATATTACTATGAACTCAAGGCTGTGTTATGCAGCATAAGTCCGTTATTTGTTTAAAAACAGTATTTGTCGACTTCCATAAAATACAATTCCGGGTGAATGCCCAGTTCAAGTAAATTGATCCGTTTGATTATTGCTTTGGAGACCGCATCGTTTTAGAAGGGTCTTCTATTATATTGTGTTTTGACGGTGTCAGAGGCCGTTAATCAATAATCCACGAGACTACCTGAGAATGCAAAGCTCAGGTCCGAAGTCAAGTTACGGTACTATTTGACCCTTGAGAAGGTCGTATTTTTATGGTGTAGATGACCCCGTGGTTAAAAGGGTCGTCGCACTATGCAAGTTAGTTAGACTAGGGTAGCATTAATAAATTTTTGTTATTGGGGTGTGTACACCTAGAACTGTATCTATTCAAAATATGTTTGTTAGTTAAGTTTAGTTAAGTTGTGTTTGTGCTAGCCGGAGACTATAAGTGACTTATTTTCTGTTCTGCCATTTTGGTTCATCGCCCACGAACAAAGTGCGACGAGAGCTATTACCGCGAATGGTCCATGGGCCGTTTAATTCCCATGGTGGCGCCTTTTGTACATAAGGTAATTACTTTATATTTTGTTATGCATATGTAATTAGTTGAAGTTTTAGTTAGTAGCTCATTCAATAAAACAATCGAATTTTCGTCTCAGTGTGTTTGTTTAATGAACCCCTTCACCGACTGCTGCAGCTTGCGAGGCAACGTCCCGAAACGTGAGGGTACGATAGTGTTAGAGGTCCTGTTATTTATTATTTATTGTTAATGGATACCCTCACGCGGTAGGTAAATATATAAATTACACTGGCGCATTAACGTGGTTAAAATTGTAAATATGGTAAACAACACACGGACGAATTTTAGATTGTTTTGTTTCTATTTAGTGTTAGGCAGAATTACAGTTTAATATTAGTGATTTAGGAACAAGTTTCGTTATTGTTGGCTTTTACCTTTTATTTAGTCATGTATGTGGTAGAAGCTTTAAGACGCGATGAGCTTAGTTATGAACTTTTAATTAGGAACGTTGAACCAACAAAGTTAAGTGTGTTAGAAAAGCGAAAATTATTGCGTAGAAAACTCATTGTTGAGAAAGTCGACAGTAATGTTTTTCTAAGTATGAGAAAATTGAAATCGTTCAAAAGGACGAAATTGAATTATTAAAACTTAAGATTTTTGAATTAGAAAACTGTTTAAATTCGTTTACCATTGTTCCTAAAAGGACAGAATATATTAAACTTAACACGAGATTAATGCATGTAACACAGAGACTAAATTATGTCAATTTCGATATTGAATTTTAGAAGTACACAAAGAACTGCATTCCAAATGCATTAGAGCTTTTGAGATTTTAGAACAGGTAAACGGGGAAAATGAGATTAACGATAACCCTCTTTATTGTTCGGCTAGCGGTAATAAAGATCCTACAATAACACCAACAGCAGAGGGTTCATGCCCTGGAGCATCAGCGGTTTCTTCCATTAATACCCCATCGGTTTCGATTTCTAGTAATGATTTAGGTACGCTAATTAAGTCCTTGAATAAAACAACGACATCAGTCCCGATCCACAAGTGGGGATTACAATTTTCGGGTGAATCTGATTCTATATCGGTTTTAGATTTTATTCAACGCGTCAAAGAACTGCAAGTTGCAAGAAAAGTTTCGTCAGATGACCTTTTCGAAGGGGCTATTGATCTTTTCACCAGTTCAGCATTGGATTGGTATAGAGCAACGCGGTGTACAGTAAATTCATGGGAACAATTAATTTTTAAATTGAAACAAGATTTTCTTTCAGCCGATTATGCAGAGAATTTTTAATGTTAATTAAATCCAGACGGCAAGGCGCCGATGAATCACCTACCATTTATATTTCAAAGATGGTAAATTTATTTTCTCAATTAGAAGATTCCATTCCAATCAGGGAACAAATAAAATTATTAAAAGAAATTTACAGACTTTTTATGCCACGCAACTGGCGTTAATTGAAGTGACTGACATTTCCCATTTGATTTCTCGTTGTAAGCTTTTAGAAGACATTAAGCCTACAAATTTTATTAAACAGGAACATTCGGATTCTGCCAACGTACCAGTTATCTTAGAACGTCAAGTTCGACAGAGTTCATTTTCTAATAATAATTTACCACGGTCCGGCGTTTCGAATTATTTTAAAAACACAGCAAAATTTTCGACTATTTGTTTCAACTGTAAAGACGAGGTCACTCGTTTCATACTTGTCCGGAGAAACGCGGAATATTTTGTTATTCTTGTGGGCAGTTGGAAGTTACGTCCACAAATTGTCCAAACTGCTCAAATAATTCAAAAACTAAGGACAGGAAAGCGCGTAGTCAGCCGTTGCTTTTCTTCGTTTAATAATATTGCTGCTGACAAAAGACGTGGTCGGATTGGTTAGTAAAAGTTAAAATTTTGTAAATCATCTAAGGTTTTTCAAATTTTTATAAAGTAAAAGATGATACAAGACCTTATATTAATATCGAGATATTTAAGGAAACTTATACTGCACTGTTGGATTCCGGCGCGAATACCTCTATTTTAGGCAGACATGGTTTGTGTTTATTGGATAAATATAATTTAGAATTAATTAAAAATGTAAAACGTCTATATTAACAACCGCGGATGGCACTTCACAATCAATTTTAGGTTCAATTAATTTGCCCTTGACTATAAACGGGGTTACTCGGTCTTTAAATGTTTTAGTTTCCGACTCAATAGAGTGTACCCTAACGTTAGGGATTGATTTTTGTCAATTATTTGAATTGAAAGTAGATTTTCAAAAATGAATTTTATGCTCATTCTGCGGAAACGAATAAATTAAATTTCATTAAAGTCATGGCCGATTTAAATGAAGACCAGAAATTTGAATTAAACAAGGTTATTTCTTTATTTCAATCCTTGGATCGTCCTACCTTAGGCCGAACCACTAAAATTTCACATCATATTACAACGGAAGACGTTGAACCAATTAAACAAAGGTATTACCCATTATCACCGGCGATGCTGGAACATGCTAATAAAGAAATTGATGCAATGCTTGAACAAGGCATTATTAGCCCAAGCAATAGCCCGTGGAACTCCCCATGCTATTAGTAAAGAAAAAGCAAAAGGTGAATTTCGTGTATGTTTTGACGCTAAACGATTAAATTCAATTACAAAAAAAGACGCGTATCCCATTCCGTTCGTAAATGACATTCTTGATAGATTACGCAATGCGAAATATCTCAGTTCAATCGATTTAAAAAAAGCTTTCTGGCAATTGCCCTTGAGTGACGAAAGCAAGGAAAAACAGCCTTTACTGTCCCAAGGCGCGGATTATTTCAATATAATGTAATGCCGATGGGTTTGGCCAATGCTCCAGGCACATTACAGAGGCTCATGGACTCTATTTTTGATTTTCATTATCCCAATCGGTATTTGTTTATTTAGATGATATAATTATTATTTCAAGCACATTTAAGGAGCATATTAGAATTTTGAACGAAGTGTATGAGAAGTTGAAAGGCGCTAATTTAACTATTAACAGTTCAAAATGTGAGTTTTGTAAACCAGAGTTACAATATCTGGGATATATTGTGAATAAAGATGGTCTCCGAACTGACCCAGCAAAATTGACGCAATTGTAAATTTTCCTCAACCCAAGACAGCCACTGAAATAAAACGTTTCACCGGTATGTGCTCTTGGTATAGGCGTTTTGTTTTGGATTTTGCCACAATTATAGCACCTATTAATGATTTACTAAAGGAAAGAGAAAATCGCAAGCGATTAAATGGACGGACGAGGCTCTTATTTCGTTTGAAAAAATTAAAGATGTTCTTACAAAGGCTCCTATTTTAAGGAGTCCTGACTTTTCGAAAGTTTTTCTTTACAATGTGACGCCTCAAATTACGGCGTTGGTTGTGTTTTAACTCAGGAGAAGGAGACGAAGAACATGTAATTGCTTATGCTTCTCGCAGTTTAAATTCAGCAGAGAAAAATTATTCAGTCACAGAACGGGAACTTTTGGCGGTGTGTTTTGCTATTCAAAAATTCCGACCATATATTGAAGGAACTCATTTTAAGGTCATTACGGACCATCATTCTTTAATTTGGCTCCACAACTTAAAAGATCCTGCGGGACGTTTAGCTAGATGGAGTGTGAAACTCAACAATTTGATTTCGAAGTTATCCACAGGAAGGGTAAATTTAATGTGGTACCAGATACATTATCCCGAACTCCTAGTGGAGCCTATGCTATTAATTCTTTAAATTTTTCTTTAGACGAGGTCGAGGATTGGTACAAAAACATGTTAAATAATATTAAGGAAAAGCCAGATCTATATCCCGATTGGAGAGTAGAAGATGATAAAATGTATAAGTTTATTCCGAATAATTTGAATATCAAAGCCAATTTAATTGAGTGGAAGTTAGTAGTGCCGAAATCATGCCGTGCACAAATTTTAAAAAAATGCCATGATGATCCAGTTTCGGCCCATTTGGGTGTATTTAAAACATATACAAAAATCAAAGAGCTCTATTACTGGCCTAAAATGCGGTCATATATTTCTAAATACATTAGTAAATGTGTTACGTGCTGCCAAAGCAAATCCAGCACGTTCAACCATTATGGTTTTATGGGCAAAGAGAAAAAAGTTTCATTTCCGTTTCAATGTTTGTCGATTGATTTAATGGGGCCCTTTCCGCGCTCGAAATTGGGGAATACTTACCTTTTAGTTGTTACTGACTGGTTTACAAAATTCACTTTATTGCATCCCATGCGCAGCGCTTCAACAAAACAAATTTGTAATTACCTGGAAAATTTTGTATTTTTGGTATATGGGTACCTCAAATTTGTATGATAGATAATGGCCCCAATTTAAAAGTAATTTATTTTCCAATCTCATGACAAATTATAAAATACCTTCGGTTTGGTTTAACGCCAGCTACCATCCTCAAGTTAATTATGTAGAACGCGTTAACAAGGTAATTGGAGCTGCCATTCGCAGTTACATTCAAGATTCTCATAAGAATTGGGACGATAATATTCACAAAATTGCCCATGCGCTTCGTAATGCTGTTCATGAATCCACAAAATATTCCCCAACATTTTTAGCTTTTGGACGCACGGTCCCTCTGTCCGGGGAATTCTATAATAAATTAAAGGATTTAAATCCAGAGGATCTAGCAATTGATACTCGAGAACAATTGGTTCAAGACCTTAATGAATTATCGCCCATCTTTAAAGAAGTTCAGAAGAACATACATTTGGCGTATGAACGTAATACGCACTCGTACAATTTAAGGCGCAGACCATTAAATTTCAAAGTAGGGGATTTAGTGTGGAAGCGCAATTTTATATTATCAGATGCTTCTAAACATTTCAATAAAAATTAGCCCCGAAGTTCCTAGAAGCAAAGGTGATGGAAGTTTTAGGTTCTACCACTTATAGACTATCTTCCATGGACGGAAAACCGCTAGGGGTGTTCCACGTCCAAGACCTAAAACCTCACTAATATTTTATTTTTCCAATTTTTATTTTTCCTTCCGCCAATTTTCTGAAAAGACTCAGTTGTCTTAAACATAATTGCGGTTGGATGTGTTAATTTCTACATTTATTTTTTTTCAATTTTCTTGAAATTCCTAAGAGCAATTTCAATTTTTCGAGGGGCTGTGTAACATACTGTTTTAATAAGCTCTAATAGTTCTAGTATTCCTAAAAATAGTTAGTTTCTAGTTTAATTTTAGCATGCTAATTATTAGAATTGTAGCGGCTGCAGGATCACCCAAGTAGCTTCTCAGCGAAGTTCCCAGAAAGATCTAATCCAAGAGTTAATCAATTTTTCTAAAGGCACTTACTTTAAGGGTACTAAACATGTCAGATTAGTCCATATCTATGATTAGATGTCAATCATGCTTTAGGATCCTATGTATGTCAGGGTGGTCTGAAGCAATTTTTCAATTAGCTGAGCACTCAACTAAAATCAATTTTGAGAGCTACGTGTGTGGTTATCTTAGGCATTGGCAGTTTTAATTAATTTTAAAGATTTACGACCGGCGCATCCTAAGCCGAGTAAGAGCGCCAAGAAAGGGGTTATTTTTCAATTAACTGAAATGTATATAAGGATGCTAGCCGGTGGGAATCGGGGTTGTTTATTTCCAGACGCGTTAGAGGTTAAAGGGTTGTTAGTTGCCCGATTGAGTGAAGTATTTTATTTCTCTGAAGTCCAGTGCGTGCCGTTATGTTTTAAGTTAATTATTTCTCTGAGTAAGTAATTAGTATATGTGATATTACTATGAACTCAAGGCTGTGTTATGCAGCATAAGTCCGTTATTTGTTTAAAAACAGTATTTGTCGACTTCCATAAAATACAATTCCGGGTGAATGCCCAGTTCAAGTAAATTGATCCGTTTGATTATTGCTTTGGAGACCGCATCGTTTTAGAAGGGTCTTCTATTATATTGTGTTTTGACGGTGTCAGAGGCCGTTAATCAATAATCCACGAGACTACCTGAGAATGCAAAGCTGAGGTCCGAAGTCAAGTTACGGTACTATTTGACCCTTGAGAAGGTCGTATTTTTCATGGTGTAGATGACCCCGTGGTTAAAAAGGGTCGTCGCACTATGCAAGTTAGTTAGACTAGGGTAGCATTAATAAATTTTTGTTATTGGGGTGTGTACACCTAGAACTGTATCTATTCAAAAATATGTTTGTTAGTTAAGTTTAGTTAAGTTGTGTTTGTGCTAGCCGGAGACTATAAGTGACTTATTTTCTGTTCTGCCATTTTGGTTCATCGCCCACGAACAAAGTGCGACGAGAGCTATTACCGCGAATGGTCCATGGGCCGTTTAATTCCCATGGTGGCGCCCTTTTGTACATAAGGTAATTACTTTATATTTTGTTATGCATATGTAATTAGTTGAAGTTTTAGTTAGTAGCTCATTCAATAAAACAATCGAATTTTCGTCTCAGTGTGTTTGTTTAATGAACCCCCCCTTCACCGACTGCTGCAGCTTGCGAGGCAACGTCCCGAAACGTGAGGGTACGATAGTGTTAGAGGTCCTGTTATTTATTATTTATTATTAATGGGATACCCTCACGCGGTAGGTAAATATATAAATTACATGGGGAGTGGAAGAAACGTTTCCTCACACACCAATTAAACATAAATCAGACAAAATGTTAAAAAAATAAATAGGTAAGACACAATTGATATGAGTAATTCAGTAAATAAATAGGTAAGACACAATTGATATGAGTAATTCAGTAAATAAATAGGTAAGACACAATTGGTATGAGTAATTTAGTAGTATTGATTTTTTTCTTTCTTTCTTTTTTTTTCACTATGTTTTAAAATAGCAGGCAAGTCTATTGTAAAAGGTATCAGAAACACAAAGATATGGTAAAGCAACGGATAGATATGTAACGTAATAATCAGTAGGAAATGGTTCACTTACAAAAGTCCTTCAGCAACGCCTCCTTGCAACGGAAGTGTGAGATTCAACGATGTCCTCCACTAACGAAGCACTTCACCCTTGACTGTGAGGGTGTTGATGGAACTTCTCACACGTTACACTAATCACACCTACGTATTTCACTGGTGTTAACAGCAGACGTTATCACACGTCGGGACTATGTAGCCCTGATAAATTTCTTGGTACTTCTATTTCCTAGGATAATAATTTCGAAATATTTTGAAGCACTAATTTAATTTCAACTGGGACCAAAGGTTTCATAAACATCCCCAAAAGCAGTGAGAAACTTCAACCAATACCTTTGTCAGCCGGTAATCTGTTATGTTTCGCAAATCACAAAATTTGCTCAAGCAATGATCTATTTCAGGTTCTTTGTTGTTAAAAAAAATTCAGAAATTACAGTAGCACTGTAGTTAAATAATTCAAAGTATGCGCCACTCCGAAAAGAAAGAAAAAAAAAGGACCGCGAAACTAGATCGCACACACACAGTTTTAATATCAAAAGACAAAACAACTAAAAAAAGAACCATAATGGGTACAGCACGTGTATCACGTAAGTACGTCCGTCAAAAAAAAAATGTTCCGTAGAACACTTTTGTCCGGTTAATATATCAGGTTATCATAAAGTAAGGGATATATTTTAAATTATGATAACTTTTTAACAAATTAAGTTAATAACAAGAAATAAATGAAATCTAATTGCTTATGAAATGGGATTTAGTATGCCCAAAACAGGTTACGGCAATTGCTCAATATGACCTCCATTTTGTTGTTGTAAGATCACCATCCTTATCTCCAAATTGTACACAGCATTTCGTAACATTTCTGGTTGAATTGTACCAATTTGCTCCGTAATACTGTCTTTTAATTCTTGTAGCGTAGTTGGTCGTCTTCTAAACACTAAACTTTTTAAATAACCCCACAGCCAGTAATCCGCTGGGTTTAGATCAGGTGATCTTGGTGGCCATGAATTTACGAAATGTCTGCTTAACACGCGATCTTGAAAAACGTTGGTTAACAATTTTTTGACTGGTCGAAAAATGTGCGGGGCTGCTCCATCCTGCATAAAAATGATGTTTTCAATTCCGTAGTGCTCGTTTTGCAGCTGTGGAATAACATAATTTTGTAACATTTGCAAGTATCGTTCACCATTTACAGTTACAGATACGGCTTGTCCATTCTGCATTTCCTCGTAGAAATACGGACCAATAATAAAATCAGCTGTAAAACCGCACCAAACGGTGACTTTCTTGTCATGAAGACCTTTTTGAACGATTTGTTGCGGATTTTCTGCAGACCAGATTCTACAGTTTTGAGTATTGACTCCACCATTCAGAGTAAAATGTGCCTCATCTGTCCATAAAATACGGGATAACCATTCGGGTTCAATTTCCATCTGAGCCATTACTCGCAAAGAAAAATCGTACCTAGTAGCCAAATCTGCGTCCTGTAATTCAAACAGCATTTTTAGTTTATATGGATACATGTTTAGAATTTTGCGTAAAATTTTCCAAAGCGTGGTATACGGCATTTGCAATCGCTTGGATATCGCATTTGCACTGCTGATTGCGAGTGAATTGCTTCTGGCTATGTCTTGATTTTCATGAAGAACCTCTGCAACTAGGACATCACTAATTATTGGTCTTCCTGATCTTGGTAAGTCAGTTACAGACCCTGTTCTTTCA
Source organism: Platerodrilus igneus (assembly GCA_036346225.1). Lineage (NCBI taxonomy): Eukaryota > Metazoa > Arthropoda > Insecta > Coleoptera > Lycidae > Platerodrilus > Platerodrilus igneus. The sequence goes on from JARFIW010000910.1 coordinate 2,468,705, forward strand.
AATTTTTGTATCAAATTGCGGTACGTTTTCATTTGACAGGGTCCCGCTCTCAAACCCATTCTCGTGCGAAATCTTCGTAATCCAGCGGTGTAATTTCTGCCGGATTCATAATAGCACTGAACTAAACCAATTCTTGTTTGTAAATCCATGTTATTGCAGTTGAGTCGTTTGAACTCAACGTTTACTTGAGTTTTAATTTCAAAATAAAACTTCAAATTGAATAATTTCGTTTTGACACTAGTGTCAACAATTGTTATGACAACGCTTTTGTTTCTCATAGATACGGTAAAATCCCATTCATTAAGCAACTAGATTTCGTTTATTTTATGTTACTAACTTAATTTATTAAAAAGTTGTAATGATTTAAAATATATCCCTTACTTTATGATTACCTAGTACAATTTTTATTTCACAAGAAAACAACAAAAAAATATCGTGCCGTGCTCGTACATGAACAATACGAAAATTAAAATTCCGCATTAATTCTTACTAGTCAAAGCAAAAAGGAAAACAGAATTTTTAACGTACTTAGTATATCGGTATAAAGAACAAAACACGACTCCTCGCCTGTTTATTCAACTCGTTCCATTACACTTCTTATCGTCTCTTATCTAGACTTGCTAATAACCACATAAGGAACAAAATTTATCTTTAAGGCAAGACGAGAACGATGCACTCTATAATTAGCTTTTACCTTACAAAATATCAAATATTTGATACACATATTCTGTGCTAAGTTTGTTATCTACTCATTATAATACGATGCACTCGCCTAAGGAGTTAATAAGTATCAAATATAAAAATAGTAATTTGTAGAAATGTATTTATAAATTGGGAAACAGCGTAAAAATGTTAAACTATTAAAAATGCACGTTACAGTATGTTGAAGTATCCCCCACTATTTAAAAAATATTTACTTGTGCGGCACCGCGAAAAAGTATTGTAGTTTTCTAACCTCGCTTTGAATAATTACCTGGTAAAAGTCAAGTGTTTAACATACACAAGCATAACCTGGTACAGATCAAGGTATGTTCGTTTATCTGATAGAATAATGCCGTACAATTTCCTCTCTAGTAAATTTTAACGCCAAAACGCAAGTTTAACACATACACAGATAATTAAGTATGTTAGTTTATGTCGCGAAAAATCGCCTATTAACTGCCAGTTAAATTCTTAAACCTCTAGTTAAAGTAACTAAAAGATACAGTGTCGGTTAGCATCTTAACTAACAGCTACATGAGACAGTGCCGTTTTCGTTTTGTAGCATAACCTCAAATTTGGTATCGATATTTTAGGGAAAAAATGGAAAGTTTAGATAATATAAAAATAAGCGACGACGAATACGACTTTGCAGAGTTTCTGACGTGGGAACGTAGACCTTATAGGGTTGAAAAGCGTATTGACCACTTTGAAAAGTGGGATGATCGCGATTTTTATGTCCGCTTTTGTTTAAGTAAACAAACTGTTATGATGGTACTGAATCTGATTGAACACATTCTAGAATACCCAACCGACAGGTAGGTTGAACGTTAAATAATTTAAGTTTTCAGATTGTATTACTTTAATTTCAAAAATCATGCAATTCATCTAATTGATCAGCTATTGCTATGTTTGCGCTTTTATGCTACAGAGAATATGTTAGTAACAGCTGCAAATTTTTTTAATGTAAGCAAAAGCTCCGCTTTCAAAATTGTTAAAAGGGTGACTTCTGCAATAGTGGCATTAAGCCCACGTTTTATCAAAATGCCTGTAACAGCCGCTACCGTAGCAGAAGCTCAACTAAGCTTTTATAACAAAGCAGAACTGCCAAGAGTTGTGGGTTCTCTTGATTGTATGCATATTCGAATACAGTCACCAGGTAAAATAATTTATGTATTACACTTATTTAAACATGTTTGCTTTCTAGACGGAAATCAAGCTGAGGCATTTAGAAACAGAAAAGGTTATTTTTCTATTAACACCCAAACAATATCTTCAGCAGATTGAAAAGTTTGTGATATAGTTGCTCGTTGGCAATGATCAAGCCACGACTAAACAATTTTTAACAATTCTTCAGTTAAAAGAAGATTGGAGAATGGGGAATTTGGGCAAAATTCTATACTTGTTGCTGATTGTGGTTATGCAAACATGCATTTAATAACACCGTTCACACAAAAACATAATAGAGTTCAGGAACTTTACAATGAATCTGGTATAGTTAAAAAATTATTATTTAGTAAGTTTCAACTAGTAATATCTTTTGTGTTTAGTTATTCGAACCAGAAATCCAGTAGAACGTCAGTACAGAGTATGAAAGCAGAGATCTCCAGTTTTGTCCCTTGGATTGCATTTAAAACTCCAAACAACAATGAACTTAATAGTGGCCACTGCTGTTTTGCATAATATAGCAATTGACAAAAAGGAACAAGAGCCTGAACTAGATCTAGAACTAAATATAGAAAATATAGATTTCGACGAGGAGATAAATGTTGAACCACACATCAATAATAATGTAGCCACGGCAAGAGAACAACTATTGGAGGATTATTTTAGAAGAAAATAAAATTAATAAAACATTTATGTATTATTATATTTATAAAATCAATAAAAAAAATCATTAGTGTTCCTAATATTTACAATTACAAAATGTATTACTGTTTTGTTAATTGAGCATTCAATAAGAGAATTCGCAATTCAATTTCTTGTTGCTCGAGTTGCAGATTCTTGAGGTGTTGTTCATGCTAAAGTTTTAAATACGATCTTCTCTCTTCTGTGATGTCCTTCTCAATTTGAATTAATTCACGTTTTTCATCAGCCAAATGTTCAAATTTTGCACCTGCTGATGAAAGACATTTACGTTTTTTTATTATGGGTCTTCTTCGACTTGTCTATGTAGTATCTGCAAAAATATTGTTCGGTCTCTTTGTCGCACGTTCGCGTGGTTAATTTTAAGTTATTTAAATTTGTAGTCGTAAATCTAGTAGTAAAACTGTCATCCCTTGTTCCCTTATATCCTGCCATAAAAATTCCTTGTGCATTTGTGAATAAGGTGGACAGAGTAGTGAACAAACACTTTCTTATGGATATTGAAGCAGAATGGTCGTGTCGGTTTCTTCGTTCAGTACCGTAAGTTAGTCAAGTGCCACAGACTTTCGTTGTTAAACCCCTAAAAAACACAGTGCAAGTGTAACGTAACATAGACTCAATTCGCATACAGTCCACTTGGTTGAAAGAATAGGAACTGCAGCTTAGAACAACAAAACACCGCGGAGGTAAGTCCATTTATAAATTTATAAGACCCCCCGCGCGTGTACAAAATTGGCCTTCATCGCTGGATCTTTAATTAAATAATTAGTTCCTATCCTTTAAGCTCCTTATATTTAAATTTATAAAATTGTCCTAGTTTTTATTATGGTTAAACGTGTTACACAGAAAAGAACATCTTGCTTACACATTTACTGTAGATTTTACAATACATTCCTTATCCTTTGTGGCAAAGATTAGGGTCGTCGTCGGTATCCTTTTATGTAAACTATTTATGAGTGTTATTGTATCCTAGATCTTTACCTTATTTGTCACTTCAAGTTGGAGCAACCATTCGGGTTCATGCAACTTGTATAACAAAGGGGTTATTGGTATTTATTTGAAACCTTAAAAGCTTTGTCGGGCAAGCACTGTAGTTAGGTGCATTTTTTCTATTAATAATTTAATTTCGTAGATGAATTAGTAATTTAGCGTATTCGAGTTACGCATTGTTTTTACATTAATTTTTATTGTCGTTCATTAATCATTAATTAAATATGGTTATATCAATTGATAAAGCTATTCTTGAAGCTAAATTTGTAGTTAAAAGGTTGGATCACATTTACAGCAAAATCAACCAACCGGAAAACGTATCGATTGCTTTAATTAGAGCGTCGATTAAAACTGTCGAACAGATTGAAACGCTTTTCAAATCCTTTTGCAAGGATATTTTCTTTGATGAAGAAAGTGAACAATTGGATGAATTTTCGGCTCTTAAGGTGAAAATCGATGATTATCTATTAGATATTCGTATTATCGCTGAACAATGCGAATTAGATCGGGTAGAAAATAAGCCAAAGGTGGAAAATATGAATAATTCCTTTTCGTCAAACTGTGCAATTCGCTTGAAACATTTTTCAGTCCCCCGCTTCTCCGGACGCATATCAGATTTTGAGAGTTACAATGCAATCTATAAGCGGTTGATTCATGATAATGTCAGTTTGTCACCCGTTGAAAAATTTTGCCATCTCGTTGATACATTAGATGAGTCGTCGCGTGCGTTGATAAAAAACTTGCCATTAAATGATTATGCATACGTGGAAGCCTATAAAATCATTACTAATCGTTTTCAGTCCAAGAGGTTATTACTTTCAACATATTTTAATGCTCTCGAAAAATGCCCTAAGGTCAGTTCCTCAGACTCGCATGCGGAACTCCGGCAATTAATTAGTTGGTTTGATGAAAATATATTCGCGTTAAGGCAGATGGAAATAGATTTATTAGATTTCATGCTGTTTAATCTGTTATCGAAAAAATTAGATACAAACATTTTAAAGCGTTTCGAATTAGGAAATAATGACGAAATTCCCTCGTTCAAAGATTTAAGGTCTTACATTGAAAAACAATGCAAGGTGTTGGAAATAAATGACATTGCGTCAGGAACATGCTTAAAATCTCGAGATTCCGTAAAAGAAAGAGAAAAAAGAAGGTTCGTTAGCACTTCGGCTAAAACTTCTTTAGTTAGTACCACCAATGATGTTAAAAATTGTAGTTTCTGTCAAGCTGTGCATCCTATTTATAGATGTAAGCAGTTTCTCGATAAAACCCCTCAAGAAAGATTTGAGGTGGTAAAGCTTAAAAATCTTTGCATTAAATGTTTAAATACTTCACATTCGATGAAAAATTGTACGTTAGATTGGTCGTGTAGAAAATGTCATCAGTCGCACAATTCGTTGCTTCACTTCGATAAACAAGAAAAATCGGTGTCGCCACGCCGACAAACCCATCGTCAAAGGTCAGCGTCTCCTCGTAGAGCGGCGCCTAGACTTACTTCTACTAGTAGACCTAGTGAAGACAATCTGTCGTCATCGGTTGTGCATGAACAACCTGTCACTAGTTCGTTGATTTCGACGTCATTAGAACACACGACCACGCTGTTAGCTACGGCAATGGTGTCGGTGCTTGATTATACAGGAACATTGCAATCTGTTCGTGTAATATTAGATAACGGATCCATGGAAAGTTTTATGACTGAAAGGTGCGGTCAGAAATTAGGTTTAAGGAAACGGAGAGCCAATGTCACTGTTCAAGGACTTGGCTTGAATTCGTCGTTGGTGTCTGGTGCACTATCGTGTGTAGTCAGTCCCTCGGGAGCACGGTCTCCAGCATATGGAATTGATTGTTATATTTTACCTAACATTTGTAATCAATTACCTTCGTCGTCGATAGGGGTCAAGGAATGGTCGCATACTCGAGGTTTGGCCTTAGCTGATCCTAATTTTAATGTTCCTGGTAAAATTGACATGCTACTCGGAGCGGAAATCTTTGCTCAGGTTTTGTTGAACGAGTCTCGTTGGGGTGTCGCTAACGAGCCAGTTGCTATTAAAACAACCTTTGGTTGGGTTTTAACGGAAAGGTCGTTTCCCGAATAGTTCTATTACGTCGTTGTGTGCTTTCGTTGAACCCTTAGACAGTGACATTCGTCGATTTTGGGAATTAGAAAATATTCCTTCAAAAACACATTTCTCCTGAAGAAGAAAGGTGTGAAAATCAATTTGTGGAAAGTTATAGACGTAACAAGGACGGTCGTTTTGTAGTGTCCTTGCCCTTTAAAATTTCGGAACCCTCATTTGTGGGTACGAGATCAATTTGTATTAAAAGATTTTTGTCGTTGGAATGTCGTTTGTTAAAAAATCCTGAATTGTATTCAGATTATAAAAAATTTATGGAGGATTATTTGACAAGCGGTCACATGGTTCAAGTGAAATCGCCTGAAAATTCGTCGGGTTATAAAAAAATGTATTACATTCCCCATCATGCTGTACATAAGCGGGATAGCACTACCACCAAATTGCGTGTGGTTTTCGATGCTTCGTGTCAAGATCAATCTGGAAAGTCGTTAAATGATAGCTTGGGTATTGGTCCTGCTTTGCAAAAGGACATTGCAGTTTTGTTATTGCACTTTCGTGTACATCCTATCGTAATTACAGCTGACATTAAACAAATGTATCGGCAGATTTTGGTTAAAGATACTCATCGTGATTATCAACGTATCGTCTGGAGATTTTCTCCGTCAGATCCTATTATGGACTTTAAGTTAAATACTGTGACTTATGGAGTTTCGTCGTCGCCTTTTTTGGCCTTGCGTACTGTTCAAGAATTGGCAAGGTTAGAATCGATTAATTTTCCTTTCGCGTCATCGGTATTGGCGAGCGATACCTATGTTGATGACTTAGTCACTGGATGTAATTCGATTGAAGCTGCTAATCAATTAATTGGTGAATTGAATAGTATTTGCTCTAGTGGTGGTTTTCAATTAAGAAAATGGAGTAGTAATTGCCCGGAAGTGATGTCCAACTTGAGGGAGTCCCTGTCCAGTCCGGACGCAATTACATTTCAAGATAAAGATAGTGGTTCAATAAAAATTTTGGGCCTTTCGTGGCGTGCTCTTACAGATGCATTTTATACAACTTAGACGTTGAAGAGCGCACTTGCACTAAGCGTAATATTTTGTCGGCTATCGCAAAATTTTGATCCTCTCGGGTTGATAGCACCTGTAGTACTGTTCGCTAAACGTTTAGTTCAAGATCTTTGGCTTTTAGGTCTCGGTGGGACCAAGAGCCTCCATTGGAAGTCATACAAAATGGAAACATTGGTTGGGTGAATTGCCAGCGGTTTCGAATATTGAGATTTCGCGTCACATCGTATGTCATAATTTTAAAAGGTGGAGTTGCATGGATTCTGTGATGCTTCTGAAGCCGGGTATGCAGCTGTCATCTATTTCCGTTCGTTCGATTTAGAAGATAATATTACCATATCATTAGTATGCGCAAAATCGAAGGTTGCTCCTACTAATCGCGTTTCATTGCCCGTCTCGAATTGTGTGCTGCCGTACTCTTGGCAGATTTAGTAGATTTCGTCAAAAATACTTATACAGATATTTTATCATTTAGTAATATTTTCGCGTGGTCAGATTCTACTGTTGTTTTGTCTTGGATTCGGTCTTCCTCGCATAAGTGGAAGACATTCGTTAGCAATCGTATTTCGCATATTCAAGAACGTATTCCTCCATCTTCGTGGTTTCATGTTAAGTCCCAGGATAACCCTGCGGATTGTGCCTCACGTGGACTTTTGGCTTCAGAGTTGGTTCATCATCCATTATGGTGGACAGGACCTTCTTGGTTAGTGCGTCGTAATGAAGAATGGCCAGTAACATCGCTGCCAAAACTTATCGACTCATCTCAGATGGACGTCGAATATCGTACTCTGTCGTTAACAGTCGTTATGTCTGACAATTTCTTAGATATGTTGTTGGATAAATTTTCAAACCTGCAGAAAATTTGTAGGATTATTACATGTATTCGTCATTTCATTCGTAATGTTCAATGTCCGGCAGATTTGCGTTCAAAATATTCTGATGGTTTGTCTCTAGCTCAGCAGCAAGAGGCTATACATTTATTGATTAAAAGAGTTCAAACAAATGTTTTTTCCCAAGACATTGCTAATATTAAAACTGGAAAACTTCTTAGTAAACAACTTCGTAGCCTTAGTCCGTTTCTAGATAGTCATGATTTGTTGAGGGTGGGCGGTCGCCTACGTAACTCAGAGTTGTCGCATGATGCAAAATTTCCAATTTTGCTTCCTCGGTCGCATCGGTTGACTGAACTTATCATATTAGATTGTCATGAAAGACATTTACATCCTGGAAATCGAACAACTCAATTTTACTAACTCAAAATTATTGGATCTTGTGCGCCAAGAGGGCTATTCGGCAATGTCTGAAATCCTGCATTCGCTGTTTTCGTGTAAACCCTGTGGCTTTATGCCCCCTATGGGGATTTACCAGCTTCTAGGTTAACTCCAGGTAAGGCGTTTTACATACGGGAGTCGACTTTGGTGGACCTTTCTCTGTCACGATGAATCGATGTCGTGGCGCAAAATCATTGAAAGCGTACATTTGCTTATTTATTTGTTTCAGCACTAAAGCCATCCATTTGGAACTAGTGTCTAACTTGTCGACAGACGCTTTCTTGGGTGCTTTACGTCGATTTATTGCTCGAAGAGGCAAATGTATTCAAATCCATTGTGATAATGGTACTAATTTCGTTGGGGCCTCTCGTGAAATCTCTCAATTGATGCGCCATTCGGCAGGCGTTGAGGGAATTGAATTTGTGTTTAATCCTCCTGCTGCTCCTCATTTTGGTGGGTTGTGGGAGGCCGGGATTAAATCAGTAAAATCCCATTTAAAGAGAATTATCGGTGAACAAATTTTGTCGTTTGAAGAATTCTCGACGGTATTGATTCAAATCGAAGCGATTCTCAACTCACGTCCACTATGCGCACTGAGTTGCGAACCGCATGATTTCTCGTATTTGACCCCGGGTCATTTTCTTAATGTTGAACCAGTTTCGGTGTTACCAGATCCAGATTTGTTGTCCATAAACCCCTCTCGTTTGAATCGCTGGCAATTGTTGCAGCAAATGCAACAAGGGTTTTGGAAGAAATGGAGTGCTGAATACCTGCACACGTTGCAGCAGAAAGGTAAGTGGTTGAAGAATTCCGCTACTTTACCTATTGATTCGCTTGTCCTCTTAAAGGAAGAAAATAACCCCCCTCTACAGTGGCGTTTAGGAAGAGTAGTAGATGTTCACCCTGGTAGAGACGGTATCGTTCGGGTAGCTACAGTCAAGACATCCCAAGGGTTAGTTAAACGCCCCCTAGTGAAACTATGTTTACTGCCAGTTACTTGATATTTAATGGTATGTACACGTATATTCACTTATATAAGTTTGTCGGTTAGGTTTCTTAGTTAATAGCTCTAATTAGTTTTTAAATATAAAATAAGTTAGTTCATACTTATTTTGGTGGGCGGGATGTTCGGTCTCTTTGTCGCACGTTCGCGTGGTTAATTTTAAGTTATTTAAATTTGTAGTCGTAAATCTAGTAGTAAAACTGTCATCTCTTGTTCCCTTATATCCTGCCATAAAAATTCCTTGTGCATTTGTGAATAAGGTGGACAGAGTAGTAAACAAACACTTTCTTATGGATATTGAAGCAGAATGGTCGTGTCGGTTTCTTCGTTCAGTACCGTAAGTTAGTCAAGTGCCACAGACTTTCGTTGTTAAACCCCTAAAAAACACAGTGCAAGTGTAACGTAACATAGACTCAATTCGCATACAGTCCACTTGGTTGAAAGAATAGGAACTGCAGCTTAGAACAACAAAACACCGCGGAGGTAAGTCCATTTATAAATTTATAAGACCCCCCGCGCGTGAACAAATATTAAAACTTAAAATAATGTCATTGTGGCTGTTTGATATTAGATTTAGTTTGTCATTAAATTACCATATTGCTCATTCCTCTGCAAATCATCTTGTACAGTAGTTGGCGTTGAAATTATTAATGATGAGCTCGGCTTATTAACCCCACTGGTTGAGGGTGATTTACTACAGTGGCTGATAGTTGTACATCAGCTGCTTTTGTTGCACTTCGTTTTAAAATTGGATCGATGGGAGTTTGCAACATACTCGGCGTGTAGTCACACCAATTGACCTCTATTTCTTGCAGATCCATGTCATTGTCACCATTATCTAAACATGTCGATTGCCCTAACAGTGGCATTCCCAACCTCCCAGCTGTAAATTATTGTATATTATAAAACAATTTTAAACTGTGTCACTGAACTACCTTCAATTGCATCCGAATCACATTTACTCTCAAGTCCTTGAACAGATATTGCTATTGTTTCGACAAGTTCTTTTTCTTCTTCAGAAGTATGGTTTGGTGAAGGTACATATGAGCCCCCACCTGTACCCTTTGTATAACTAAAATGCTGGCTGAACTGCTTTCGCATCTCTTTCTTAATGTTATTATACTTAAAACGAATTTGTTTTACAGTTCTAGGCTACAATAAAATAGTAAGTAATCTTTTATAAATACTATTAAGCAGTCATTTAAAGTCTTTGCAATTTCTAAATAGACCTCGTCATCCGTGACGTCACACAAGTACTAACTATTTATGTAGATGTTTGTCAACTTAATACCGTACAATATTTATATTATGGTTTTGGTTTGAATAATAGCAATTTACGACGTTGCCAATAATTTTAAAGCCAAATATTAAATTTTGACGTTTAAATTTTAGGTTATATGCCATTCCTTGTTTTGTTGGTGTCAACGACCTCTTAAATTTTTCCGTTTTTATATATTGATATTTGGCTGGTTTTTGCTTCAAACAGTGCTATTCACAACTCATATTAGTATTAAACTGAACTCTAATAACCAAAGACGATGAACGAGATTCATTTAGACCCAGAACTAAGCTACTTGTTGCTAGTTTGATCACCTTTATAGGCTGCGTGAAAATCGCTAGTATTTGTTTTCCAGTTACATTTATAGTGCAACATGTAATTATTTTCGATTTATCACGTTTCTGTTGATACTTGATGGTTGAATTTGAAACATGTTGAGTTTTTTAAAGTTAGTGAACGATCCCTAAATACAGTCTTGGATTTAAATGGCTGAAAAATAATCCAAGAATAGGTTTAATGAAACTGTTAAATATTATGAATAAATGGAATTCGATTCCGGAACATATATGAAAATAAAAGAAGAGAATCTGTAGCATTTTTGTATTTTTAGACAAAACATGGCTTTTTCAGAATGGTGCCGTAAGCTGTACCTAGCAAAGCGTGCAATAAGAACAGTTAGAGCACACAAATTGATTGAAAAAGGTTGGTGTCATATCTACTTATCCTTAATACAGTATAATGTAATTAGTCTTTTAGGTACATTATATGCCCAAAATGTAAATGAATTACTATATGTGGCTGTAATTGATTTTTCTCGTCTTCCACAAAAAAACCTAAATGAGAAGTAAATGAGCAAAATTTGAAAATTAATTATTAAAGAATTTGGAAAAATTATTTGCAATAATTTTAGACAAAATGTCGTATTATTATACGTGTTAAATAAAATATCTAACAGTTTCTAGAAAAAAAAGTATCATTGTAGAGCGACACTAAATAAGCAATTTCTTATGGAACTAATGATTTTAAGCAAAGCTTATTTAACTTGTGGCGATGTAAGTCAAAATTATGTGCTTTATAACATATCAGTATTAATCAAAAATTTTAGGTATAAACCGCCAAAGATTTTTAAAGCGGATTTGCTGGCCGAACAATATGGACATAAGGTGTTAAGATTGCCTCCGTATCACTGCATATTCAATGCAATTGAAAATGAATGGGGTGGTAGTAACAGCTACTACAACCGACACGCTGGAAGAGATGGGAGGTCTGTTGAAAACTTTACAAATGTGGAAAGAAACATTAGAAAAAATAATACCAGAGATTTGGGCACATTTGATAGAACATGCAGAAAAAATTATCAAAGATTGGTGGAAACGTGAGATCAAATTTGATCAAGAAGATAATGCACCTCTAATTATTAACATTGGTGATAGTGATGACAGTGATTCAGATTTTCAATCAAATTGAACTAGTCAACCAAACGCATGGCTACTTAGAATTAAAAAAACTTTTTACACGATGTACTTTTAATTTAATTACAACTATCTTAAACTTTATGTATAATAAACAAGTACAACCATATATATTTTATTGTTAAATTACAAGCTGTTAATACTTGTTAAATTCTTGAGTGACTTGTCTTTAAAACATGGACTGCAAATTCATTTTCAGGATAATGGATTTTAGATATCCTAACAGCTTTCAATTTCAATGGATGTAATAAACACACTGGTGACGAACTGGTCAATACTACACTAGCTTAAACTTTGGAGGTGCTAAAGTCAAAGTCTTTATATTACACCAATCTACAAAAAATGGTAAATTGTATATTGAATTATGTTTCAAACTATTCCGTTACCTGCAACAATTATATGGCCTCGAAGAGACATAAAGCAAATGCCTATTTTTTGGAAGATTTTTGTGCCTTCATGCTTTTGTATATTTAACAAACTGCTGTTTACATCTTTAAGAATTCCATCGAAATGATTAGTCGCTGAACCTTTTGGTTATAAGGTTTTCATTTTTAGCTTATGACACTGACTGTGAAAATAACTTACAACTGTGGATTTTTACTGGGAACATTAACAATTCTCTGACAGTTATTCTTTTCTTGAATAATGGCATACTTCAACAACAGAATTCAAAGTTGGTTCATTTAAAGCCTTTATCTTTATACATAGTTTTAGTTGTTGGAAATTCTTTGAAAACATGACATATTCAATTCAGTTGCATATTAATAATCAGAGGTAAAATGATCACCACAAATTTTAGGATGATTTGAAAGTGTTAAATCCTTCGTTTGCATTGTATATAACATAACTTTTGTCTTTGTAGATGGTTTCAGGGAAATCTAAAAGATTATTTTAAAGTGACATATCTTAATTATTCAAAGTTAACGAGAATTTTACTTACAAATGGAATTGTAATTTTGTTCGTGTTCTTTTTCGATTTGTGCAATCAAAACGTTTAAATTATAATTCCAATAACATAACCTCTTGAATAACTGTGGTTATTATTCCGTATCTGGTATAATATACTAATGGCCGTAATGGCCATAAAATCAGCAGCATTAGAAATACGCAATTATATTTAAAATATGCTCAGTGCTAAAAATATAGAAGTAAATAAAGAATATTGTTAATTAATAACTTTAATCTGCAATATTGTCGATAGAAATTTATCCTAAAATACTTTTTTAAAAAGTAACAAATCACATTCGTCATTTGCTGTTAAATATTTTTAATCTCCAATACTATCACATTTGCGATACGTTAAATGCTAATTTTTCAGCAATATTTTTCTTAGTTGTATCAGTCATACGATTATGCTGTAACTGAATGTCATATCATAATTGGCTTGGAAATATTTTACTGTATATTTTTAGATTCTTCAATAAAATAGCTACTGCACGTGTATTCAATTTTCTGGGAATCCTGAGATTTTAATATTCAGTTTCTTAGAGAGGTAACGGAAGTTTCCTAAAACTATATTACCTACAAATTAACATTCCACCACAACTTATGTATAATTAACCTGAACGATTACTGATGTATACACATATGTAAAATATTGTTTTTACCAACACGTTATCCACTCTTACAAATATACTCTATTTTAAATACTGTCAAACCACACATGAAACATCAATTTGAAACTTTATTTAAAATATTGCTTACTGCATGTCTATTTTTAATAACATACTACCACAAAATTATAACTGTTATAGCAAGACAAAAAATTAGCTATCTTCACACTGCATGTGAATAATTTCCAACTTCAGTTAGGTATTTCTTTCAGCCGCGCATCAAACGATGACGTGTTCAAATAACCAGAATCCTCATGCACAAACCGTGACGTAATAGTTTTATGTCTAAGAGCCACTCATGCAAATGACAACGTAATGACAACAAGGAAGTTATGGCCTTGGCGGCAGCCAAGATAAGATATAGCGCGAGACGCTCGTGGTCACACTATATGCCTAGAATAATAAACGTTAACGTAACATTTAAACTTAACGTTACTTTATAAAATAACGTCAACCAATCACAATAATTCGACGCTAAACTTCTCTAATATGGAAGTTGAAATAACAGTTGTCAATCGCCATACTTATTGAATTTTATTGCGATATCACGTCATTTAGTCAAACGTTGAATTTTCAGCTGTCAAACATTAGGATAACGTATCAGAACTAGCGCAAATAGCATTTTATTCCAACATTTATACTATTTTATATTGTATAAATTTACCGTAACAATATTGAAAATAGTTTTAAGAAAACTCACTGGTATCGCTTCCACCATAGAATTTACGCACAAGAAATGACACCCGTCGTTTTCAGTACGACCAAATTTCTTTGTAGATGTCTAAAATCCACCAATATTTTGTTGGTATATCCATACAATAATAATACACTCACGCTTGCGACCTCCCTTTAGTTTATTGTACTGTTTTTGTTCTACGTTGTAATTTCAGTTCAACAGGTTCCCTTATAACGTTAGAGCTTAAATTATGCAGTTTTGCATACAATAATCGATTTAAATATTTAAAGCAGTTTCTAACCCACCGTCTTTAAATTCTCCGCTGCATCTGTCTACCTACAGAATAATGGCCAAAGTTTACACGCTCGTAACACGATTATTTTTGGCTGTTTCAAGGTCAACTTTGACGTTTCAGTTTAAACTCATATTTAAATTATCCGTTAAAACTAAACTATCTATAATAGTATCTTTTAATTTGAACAGTAATGGAATCTAACTGCTAAAATGCCTCTTCCACTTATATTTTAAAGATATGTACATAAAATACGTTTTGCAGATGATATAGCCATTATAGCAGAGTCTAGAAAAGAGTTAGGAGAGTTTTTAAATATTTTAGATGAAATACGACAGAGTAACTATAGTATGAGAATTAACTCAGTAAAGACAAAGATAATGACAAGTGAGTTACAGCCTAGTTCTAAACCAAAATTAAAAATAAGTAATACCCAGTTAGATGAGGGGGATGAATTTTGCTATTTAGGTAGTATAATTACAAAAGATGGACGTAGCAGAAGGGATATAGTAGCTAGAATAGCTCAAGCTAGAAAAATGTTTTCAAAAAAGAAAAACTTATTAATAGCTAATAGTATTAGTTTAGATAATAGAAAAAGTTTCTTAAAGTCGTACGTATGGAGCGTTCTACTATACGGTAGTGAGACTTGGACAATTAAAGAAGTAGATAAGAAAAAGATAGAAGCTTTTGAAACTTGGTGTTATAGGAGAATGTTAAAGATTAGTTGGACAGATAAAGTAACAAACGAGGAAGTTTATAGAAGGATAGGTGAGGATCCCTGTATATGGAAACAATTGAAGGTCAGGAGAGATAGAATGATAGGGCACCAGTTAAGACATGAGGGACTATTTAGTAAAGTCTTAGATTATAGACTACCAAATAAAAATAGAGTAGGAAGGCCTAGACAAAGCTATATTAGTCAAATTATTAGAGATGTAGGTTGTGAAGAGTATGTAGACCTTTTTAGACTAGCTCAGAATAGAAAAGAATTTAGAGTTGCGTCAAACCGACTTTAAGTAAGTTCGAAAACAAAACAAAAAGAAAAATAAAAATCAGTTAACTAAATGTCACCAGGACATGACTCACAATTGGCTAGCGGTCTGGCATGTTGGTAGCGTTTCGTTGCTTAAGCCTTACCATAACATATAATTTAACACTTTTCCTTTTTGAAGCGGATAACCAGGTTATATTTCATTTCCTTATAAATGGTAATCAGGTAAACATTTTAGAGTTCTTTAACAACCATCAGGTTGCTAATATCTATGTAGAGCCAGCTGGATAGGAAAAAGATAGAAGGATATAGGAAGACCTAGACCAAACTATATTAGTCAAATTATTAGAAATTTAGGTTGTGAAGGGTATGTAGAGCTTTTTAGATTAGCACAGAATAGAAAAGAAGTTAGAGCTGCGTCAAACCGACCTTAAGTAAGGTCGATAACAAAATGATGATGTTGACATAAAATAAAACATACTTTTTGCATAAATATTATAAATATAAAACATTACCGCACCGCGCCATATAGGTTTTGAATTTTATTTCTATTTGTTTTAACTTTGCATAAAATTATTAGAATTAGGATTAGATAATAAGTTTTATTAATAAGTATTATTGGAGAGGAAATTATTTATAAAGAGTGCAAAAGTTAACATTTATACGTCAAACATGACCTTGAAACAACCAAAAATAATTGTGTCCCGAGACGCGTGTCCGAAGTTCTTGTTTTTCTGACACATGAAAAACAATGTAATTTATGAAAAGTGTCATTTCTTTGCGAAGCGTATTAATATTCTATGCTTGTATTTATGTGCACTTTAAAAAATGTTTAACGTCGGTAAGTATTCATGTACCAATTATAACTGTTCCTAAAGTCGACACGGTACACTTTTAATTTGTCTGTACTTTCTAAAGTGATTTTGACATTAAACAATAAATATTACAGCACCAACTGTAGAAACAACCTAAACCTCACATGAGATTGCTTATACGTATCCATGCTCTGCAGATGCAGTTTAAATTGTGTAATGTTACGTAATATTATAAAAATGTCATTTTAAAAAGTTCGGTTAAAATCCAAGCCATTTTTATTTATTGATTGTTTCAAGCAGGATTTGCGCTAAAGTAGAAATTCTTATTTCTAATCTGTAAATTGATTTTATTTAAAATTTACCACTTTAAGGTTAATTACTAGCAAAGTAAATCAAATATTTCTATCCGAATTGCATTCTATTTTAGTTTTTCTTTATTTTGTGTGATGTATTTACGTATACTCTCGCCATTGTAATGTAAAGAATTGTTTGTAAACCTCTCATGTTTCTATTGACTACCAACAGATTCGTAATTCAGTTTGTTTGTGCTTAACCGGTCATTTCGCTTATAATAAATTTCGGATTAATTAATTGGTATTAGGTACCCTCTGTACTTGCTATTGAATAGCTACACATGTAATTAATTAGTGTGATATTAGTTAACACTGATATCAGGTTTGGTTGTGATATTGTGCAAAAAATCTTTCAGTATTTCACTTTCGAGGAAAAAGAATGGGCAAACCGCTCAAAAACGGCAAGCAGCAGGAATTCAATACGTTTTTTGTGCTTATTTTGGTTAATTGATTTCAATTTTTTTTAGATTGGTGCAATTCGCAAAAAGTGTTTCTGTGGAAATAACGGTTTTCAATGCAAATGACATCTTGGAGGTGGTTTTAACCTTGCCCAATTGGTCTGATTTTGTTAGAAAAACTAAAAGAATAACGCCAGTGAAGTCTGATTATGGTGAAGCTTCTGAATTTGATGACATGAAGAAAAAGAAGGTGATACGGTATTCCGTGCAAACACGAAAGAAAACGATAAAGTCAGTAAAAACATTATCTACACCGAATACCATGGTAGAATTGAATTAGAATTCGGGTTATCTCAAAAACGTCGTAGAGTGGCGTGGGTGATACAGAAAGAACACATTAGAAACCTGAACACGTCTTTTAGTTTAAACCTTTAGGTAAATATTGTACAACAAGGAATATTTATAGAGACCCAAAAAACGCACATTTACGCAATCGTGCCGTCAACATAAGGTAGATACAAGTTTCACTCACATACAACACAACATATACATAGGTAAACAAATATAAAAACTTAGAATCTACATAATATGTACATATATACTTGTTTATCGCTTCAACCTTAAATATATATATACAAAAAAAAACATTAGACTTAAAATTTACATTATTTCTAGCCTGCTCCTTGAAGTGTGCACTTTGTAAATTTAGAACATAACCTTAACTGAAATGCATAAAATAAAATCTAGATGACTAAAGTAAACAAACTGTGAAGGATTTAGTCAATCTTAGTAATTAACAAATTGCTCTACTTGAGCTTTGGTTTTATATTATTTGTGACTAGAAACAATCAAGTAAGCACTTCTGCACAAAGATGAAAAAATAAATTTTATCACGCAGTGTGGTTAACAATCAGCAAAAGAAGTGTCTATATTTCATCGCAGCAGCAAAGGAAAAGAAATAAAACAAAGTACCTGTATCTTAGGAAGTGTAGTTATCTGCACT
Organism: Platerodrilus igneus; assembly: GCA_036346225.1. Taxonomy (NCBI): domain Eukaryota; kingdom Metazoa; phylum Arthropoda; class Insecta; order Coleoptera; family Lycidae; genus Platerodrilus; species Platerodrilus igneus. The sequence continues at coordinate 2,486,571 of JARFIW010000910.1, forward strand.
TGGCATCATAGCGAATTGGAAAGTGCGTATTACACTTGCCGATGGGCTGTATGAAAAAATTTTAACTTGACTAACTTAGTTCACCATTTTGTAAGAAGGCATCATAATTAATAGCGCGACTTACTGGTTTTTTTACGAACAAAACGTTCGGTGTAGAATGATCAGCTTTCAAAGTACGGTCTCTATTTATACAAACAGAATCATGTGGGGGGGGGGGAGATGTTTGGCTTTCAAAAATATCGCCGGAAGATCAACTGTGCAGAATTATCAGGCAGCAGCGGCAGAAATACAATGCTTCGAAACACTTGCACAGCTGCAGGATAAGTGTACTCTTGAAAAAGTATAAACTTGGTATAGATAAGAAACCCATTCCAAGTGTACTAGGCAGATGGTTAAGTAACGTTATCTTTTAAAAGAAAACCGTGCATTTATGTACAGCTGTAATTGAAATGTATAATTTGTTTGTAGCGACTTTGTAATGGGAAATTTTCTAAACAGCTGTTTGATTTTATAAGGCAACATATTATAGAGTACTTACTTGAGAAATTTTATATAATAGGCTATTTCAAGTGGCAGGAAATCGAGCTTGTTGTACGATAGTTTTTATGATTTGTCTAGAAAGTTTAAGGAGCTTTAAATAAAAAAAAGATGAGTAAATATTCATGCAGAAAAAATCGCTTGCAGATTTTTGAACGTATCAAAGGTATGCAAGGTTTAATTAACCCTCGGTAAATAAAAATGTGCTCTATCCCATTAATTGTTAACTTGTACATTGAAGAGGCAATGAATACTGTCAAATGCAAGAAAGCATTTAGAATTATTATGCAAGGACAAAAAACTGATATGCTTAGATTTGCAGATAATATAACGGTATTAGCATCTAGCAAGGAAGAATTAGAAGCTGCTCTTAATGAAATGGAAACGGTTCTAACAGAGAGATACGGTATGAAAATAATCAAAAATAAAACTAAAGTACTAGTATGCAAAGGAGGAGAAAATAAATCAAAAACAAGGATACAAATAGGTAACAAGAACTTACAAGAGGTTAAAGATTTCTGCTACCTAGGAAGCCAAATAACGCAAGATGGGAAAAGCGCAAAAGATATAAAACAAAGATTAGCACAAGGTAGTGCTACACTTAACAAGAAAAAGCAGCTGCTGTGTTCAAAGACAACAAACATAGAAACAAGGAAAAGATTGTTTAAAACATATGTGTGGAGCACAGCATTGTACGGCTGTGAAGCCTGTAATGCGGCTATGGTATATGCGAACATTGCGCTGCATAAATTCGAATTAAGGAAGTAAGGAAGTGAGTGGGAAGGACAAGAGTGTTGGTTCGCTGTTTTGGTTGGGGCGAGGGGGGATAGATTGGTAAGACGCCGATCAAGTTAGTTAATATTTCTCGGGCTGTACAGAAATAGAGATTAAGTTGATTTTGTATGGTATTTTTGCATTCTTCGAATTTAATGTATCTTTTTTTGAACCGCGACATGAGAATAAATTACATTATACATTATTGGTATTTATCGCTTTTCTTTTAGATTTACGAATACATAAAAACACAGAAAAGGGTAGTAACGCATGTGGCGCCCAACGTGGAGCAGATACAGAGGCGAATTGGTGGAATGCAACGAAATTAAAAACAAAAATAATACCAAGGTCAACCAACCATAAACAAAATTGTAAACAGCAGGCGAAGTGGAATGTAATACCACATTTGTTGAACAACAGCAGTACAATTCGTTACTCAGCGTCAACAGGTTTGTTATTGAACTATTGTAATTTTATAGTGACAAATTCGAGTGCTGCATACAAAGCACAATTTTAATCTTACCGTTATTTTGATTTTGACAGAATTCTAGTTGCTTAATTTATGATTAGTAATTGCGAAGTAGTTATTTGCCGCATTCGTTTAGCAGCGGTAGATTGACAATTTATGTCAAGAGCTAGTTATAAGAAATACTATAAATCTTACAGATAGTGTTGGCGGCATATGTTGATTTTTTGCAATTAGAAAAGTGCTAACAAATGTTTATACAGGTTATTATCAGAATAGTAATATAAGTACATTGATAAGGATAGGAAATGTTTGAAGATGCACAACCTTAAATTAAATATTTATATGTTATTTGTAAAAGTTGAAAGTAGGAAAATAATGGCAAACTCGAACGAATCCGATAAAGCATCAGAGTTGCAATTAATGATGGTGCATTTGACAAATAACATGCTCAAAATGCAAAACAGCATTTCACAGCTGGCAGAATCAGTTAGGGATGATAATACAGAAAGTAAAGCACCTGTAAGTGTACAATTATTACCCTCGGATGTAGTTACTAAGTCTGAAAGTAAAAATTATTTACCAATATGGCGAGATTTGGGGGGGAGGGGTCAAATATTAAATTTCAACCGAATGGGAGTTTGCATCCAATACAGTTTTTAGAAAGGTAAAGAAATTGTTTTTAGAAATAGGTGTACCAGATTCGGTTAAATTAAATTTGGTTGTACAAAATTTAGAGGGGTCGGCAGCTCAATGGGCTGCAGCCCGTGAAAATCACATCGTTGATTTTAAAAATTTTAAAGTGCAATTTAAGCAACGGTACTTTAATGCAGATAATGAACGTGAGTTATTTTATAAGCTTAAGTATGGTCAATTTAAATCAGGTAATCGATCAGAATACATTCTTAAATTAGCCATGGTAGCAGAATTTTTATCCGAGGTCATTGATGAAAACACTTTGTTAAGTTGGTTATTAACTCATTTTACGTCAGATATTCAGAGGGGTATTATTTTGCAAGGAATAAAAACTGTTGAATTGCTTGAAGCGTTCTTACACAATATAGATAATACCTATCGAAAGGGCAGCAAAAATTAATCACATTTATCAGAAGGGAACCGCAAGGCCGAGGCGCAGGATAGAACCTGGTATAATTATAGGGGGAATATGGGCAGTGCTAGGAAAGTTAGGCCCTATGGACAGGATAAGAATGAGAAGGGACACCAACCGTGGAATAGGAATGATAGAAACTACAAACGTAATACAAATTATTCATATAAAGATGATCTCAATTGGAGAGATAATCGGAATGATAGTAATCAGGATTATAATACGAATGTGGCTAAGCGTGAAATTAGGTCACTAACTACTTAAGGGATTAAGCCGAATGACTTATTGAGTGAAGCAGAAGAGGAAGTCTCACCATCAGATAATATATCTCCAGTCGTATTAGGTATTGTACAGGGCAAACAAGTCAAGATACTCATAGATACTGGAAGTCAGGTTTCCGCTGAGTCTGAAATCTATTACAATTCGTTAGCTAAAGAGATGCCTATCCTACCGGTAGCTAATTTGTCGCTATCCACAGCGATCGGTGGTAAATTAAGTCTTATAACAAACCAGGTTATGCTGCCTATAACATTAGCAAGTACAATTATCGAGATAATTTGTGTAGTAGTACCCAAATTTAATCGAGATATAATTATTGGCAGCGACGGGCTATCCCAAAATAAAGTAGAGATAAATTTTCGTAAAAAATGGATCGAAATTCCCGATTTACAGTTAAAACTGCCATTTTGTAAAGGCAAGTCCATTGAAAATTCCCTGTCTATTAATTTAATAAATTATAAAAATAATAACACTAGACATGCATACTCTAATGCAGAATTGAAAGTTGCATCTAATAAAGCGGAAACATTCGATGAGAGTGAAAGGATTAACCTACACAAACTGTTGGTATCAAATAAAGAAATTTTCTCAAAAACTCCAGATAAAACTGATGCATACGAACACAGTATTACAATGAAGGATACTACTCCATTTTTTCGTAAGTCGTATCCAATCCGTTCGCCTATAAGGATGAAGTTAAAAAACAAATCTATGAAATGTTAGAAAACGGAATTATTTCCCCTTGTTAAACGGAATACGTGTCGCCGTTGGTAACCGTAGTCAAGAAGGACAAAACAGTTTGCGTTTGTCTAGATGCGCGTTTTCTAAACTCTAAAATGGCTAACGATCATGTACTACCTCCTCACGCTGAGGAATTATTAATCAAATTTAAACCAAGTCAGATTTTAAGCAGTCTCGACATGACTGCTTCCTACTGGCAAGTACCAATACGTAAAGCTGGTAAAAAGTACACTGGCTTTTTATTTGGGAATAGTACTGTAGCGGACTACTACTACCGCGTTTCACTAATTTAAAACAAGTAATAACGAGAGTCTTTATTACTCACTGTTCACAAGTCTAATTAACAGTATATGCCTTATTTATAGATGTTTTCAGTCCAATTAACAATGAAGCACTATCACACTAATGAATTTACAAGCACTAATATCTTCTTAAACTAACTTCTTTGCCATAAGTCCATTAACAACACTAACACAACTATTATTTATTACACTTTTGTCTATTTATGTATTCTACAAGCTGCATGAACATTAGACACATCATATAACATTTATGTATACTCTTGGACTTCCAAAAGCTCAACTATTTTTACTTTACACGATATAATTTATATTCGACATTCTGATATAGACTAACTCTGTACTTCATCATCGGTCTTATTTATACCGTGAATTAAAAAGGATGAATCAATCTCCAGTAATTGCTAAAAGAATTCTCGATCCCTGGAGAATATACAGTGCCTCCGGCGTTTGTGTGTTTGAAGGGATACCTAATAGAAGATCGCAACAGTACATATTGCTTCCCGTTTAGGCTGTCCACATCCGTGGCCAGTTATATTCGTTGCTTGAACAATATATTAGGCCCCGAATTTGAAGAATTTGTAACAGTCTATGTGGACGATCTTCTAGTGTTTTCCTCATCACCCAAGGAACATGTAGAACATTTGCAAAAGATATTCCAAAGGTTAAGGGAATGCAATTTAATAATCAAATTATGCAATTTGCAGTTTGACAAACCTGAAATTGAATTTTTGGAGCATCTTATTTCTAGAGAGGGCATTTCTGTGAATCCGTCTCGTATTGAATGTGTACAAAACTTTCCGGTACCCTGTAATGTGAAAGAATTAGGACGATTTCTGGACTTCGTTAATTACGAAAGCAGATTCTGTGAAAATTTTGCGGAATTAACGTACCCTTTATTGAGATTATTGAAGAAGGGAGTCAAATGGGAATGGGAGACGGATTGTTTACAAGCAATTCACGAAATTAAAATGGCATTTTTAAAACTGACTGTGGTAGTTCACCTAGATTTTAGTAAACAATTTTACTTGCAATCTGATAGCTCGGATAAAGCAATAGGTGCAGTTCTGTTCCAGCTAGACGAACAATCCCAGAAACGAATAATCGCGTTTACTAGTAGAGTCCTGTATAAACCTGAATTAAAATATAAAATTACGGAGAAGGATGCTTTAGCATTTATCTACGCATTCAAACAATGGCGGACTCTTCTTATAGGTCACAAGTTAACAATTTTAACAGACCATAAGGCGCTAACCTTTTTATTAACAATGAAGCTTAGTACGGCTAGACTAGCTCGCTGGACATTGTATGCTCAGAAATTCAATTTCGAAATTGTCTATTATCAGGGTAAAGACAATATGCTAGCGGACACCTTGTCACGGTGCATTTGCTCAGGGCAAGAGTTAAGTAGATCCAATTGTAATGGGATATCATTAAAGATTCATTATGTTCAACTGACAACTCAGTTCAAGGAGCTTAAAGATAATCTGCAAACCATTCGGGAGGGTCAACTGAATGATCCATGGAATAAGAAAAGTTAAATTTATTGAATATTGAAGAAGCGGGAGAGAAGGAAATTAGGAGTGTCTGGTACTAGCGGTGCCATGGGATTTTGTTTCGCAAAGGCAATGCCTACTCACCAGGTTGGAAACTGTGTGTGCCTCGCATCCAGGTGGTAGATCTGGTTAGGCAGCAGCACGATGGTGCCGGTCATTTTGGCTATAAAAAGGTTTATGTACAAATGAGAGCCTTGTTTTGGTGGCCCAAAATGTATCGAAATATTCGACAAATAATTCGGTCGTTCGAGATATGCCAAAAGGTAAAATCTGGAAAAACACTTGTGGGTACAGAGTCGAACTCGCCTGTCTGGATTTAATAGGACCTTTACCAGTGTCCCGGGGAGGGGTGTCATATTTATTAGTAATCGTGGATTCATTTACGAGATTTGTCAAGTTGTACGCCTTGAAGAGAGCCACAACTATTGCTATTCTAAATCGATTAATTAATGATTATTTTAAGACTGTGCAGATGTCTAGGGCCATTCTTTCCGATAATGGAACACAGTTCAGATCGAAATTATGGGAACAAAAATTGAGTCAGTATGATATCAAAATTAAATTCACATCAGTCTACTTTCCTGAAGGAAATAAAACTGAAAGGGTGAACAAGGAGATTGGGCGCATGCTGCGGACATATTGCTTTAATCGGCATACTAAGTAGGCTTATTTCTTGAGGGTGGTTGAAGATAATATAAATAGGGCTATTCATAGTGTTACGGGTTTTGCACCCAGGGTACTGCAGTTTGGGAAACATGACACTAACAGTATTTGTAAGGTTATTCAGTATCCAGAATCTGTTGGTCCAGCATTAACCCGCCAACAATTAATTCATTTAGCGCAGGATCGAATAAGTTCAAAGTCAGAAGGAGAAAAATGAAACTAGAACAGCTTCAGAAGCCAACAATTTTGAAGGTCCTTGTACGAACTCACTTATTATCATCTGCCTTATAGGCTACCATTTCAAAGTTTTTTATTATGTACGATGGCCCATACGTTGTTTGCAAAATCATTGGTGTCAACTCCTATGAGCTTGTTGATGAAAGGGGTATTTCCAGGGGGAAACATAATATTAAGAATTTAAAGATTTTCTTTGAGCGGGTGCTTAATGCGGATTCTTTGGAAGTTTAGCTTAAGTTGCAAGTAGGTGAATGTAAGTTGTGATGTTAAAGAGTTAAGTTCGTTTCCTGTAGATGTACTTCAATATTGAATTCAAGCTAATGTTGTTAAAATGTTCATGTATGCTACTTTTACACTTTAAGGGGGGTTAGATGTAATGCGGCTATGGTAAGTGCGAACATTGCGCTGCATAAATTCCAATTTCGCGCCGTGATTCGAAGTAAGGAAGTGAGTGGGAAGGACAAGAGTGTTGGTTCGCTGTTTTGGATGAGGTGAGGGGGGATATAGATTGGTAAGACGCCGATCGAGTTAGTTAATATTTTTCGGGCTGTACAGAAATAGAGATTAAGTTGATTTTGTATGGTATTTTTGCATTCTACGAATTTAATGTATCTTATTTTGAACCACGACATAAAAATAAATTACATTATACATTATTGGTAATTATCGCTTTCCTTTAGATTTGCAAATACATCAAAACACAGAAAAGGGTAGCAACGCAAGCCTGGACAGTAGAAGAAATGGACAAGAAAAAGGTAGAAGCCTTTGAAATGTGATGCTACAGAGGAATGATGGAGATATCATGGACAGACAAAGTTAAGAACGAAGAGGTACTCTAAATGGTAGGGGAAGAAAGAAATATGTGGAAAACGGTAAAAAATAGGAGAGATAGTGCGGAATATATTAGAAGCAGAGATAAGAAAAAAGAGAAGTAGATGTAAACCTAGTTAGACTATTGCACACAGATAGTGAAAGATGTAGGCTGTAGGGATTTAAGGAGAATGTGTAGGCTAGCTCAGAATAGAAACCAATGGAAGTACGCATCCAAACAGTCCCAAGATGGATAAACTAATGACGAAAAAAATAACTGTACTTAAACATGTTGATTAGGATAAAAAACTACAGGTATTGGTTGTGCAATATTCGCGAATAATATTAATTGTGTGAAAGGATTTACTGCAAAACTATTAATTTGGCAAATGTCTAAGTGTTGGGGAATCTTGGCAGCCATGGGCTTAACCCCCCGCACATACCATTGAATCTCGGTGAAGTAGGGCATATAATTAGAAAACAATAGAAGGGGAACCGAGCTGTATATAGGCTGTGTGGTAATTTCAGGGAACTGTGTAGGCTAGCTCAGAATATAAATAAGTGGAAATATGTGTCCAACCAGTTGTGAGACGGAAAACCTAATGACGAAAATATAAGCGCAGATAAATCTGATAAATATTATAAACAGGTACAAGTGTTGGTTGGAAAATATTTGCAACTAATGTTGATTGTGCGAAAAGATATATTGGAAGAAATACTAAATCGGCAATAGTTCAAGTGCTGGAGGAACTTGGCAGCCTCAGGCTGCTTACCCCCTTTCACAACCACTGAATGTCAGAGAAATAGGGTATATAATTGTAAAACAATAGAAAGGGGCCGAAATGCACCTAACAAGAAAGAACAGCGCCTATGATCAATGACAAAAGACATAGAAACAAGAAGCAAATTGTTGAAAGCATATGTGTGGAGCACAGCACAGTATGCCTATGAAATACGGGCAGTAGGAAAAGCAGACAGAAAAACGGTAGCAGACTTTTTAAATGTTGTGCTTCAGATGTATGAGCATGATAAGCATGGACAGACAAAGTTAATAACAAATAGATTATAGAAATAATAGGGGAATAAAGATATCTGTGGAAAAAATAGAAGAAATAGAAGGGCAGAATACGTCCTAAGGCATTTTTAGGGAATAGTGCGGGATATATACAAGCAGAGATAGGAAAATGGGGTAGATGTAGACCTAGATCAGATAGTGATAGATGCAGACTGTGCAAATTTCAAGGAAATGTGTAGGTTAGTTCAGAATAGGAAACAGTGAGGATACGCGCTTAACCAGTTTCAAGATTGAAGACCTAATGATGATGAAATAAAGATCAACTAGAAAAGTGTTACCATTTTTTATAAAAATGGTGTCAACCAGTCAGAGCATATCATTACAATTGATGTACTTAAATTTTAAATATATTGGATGGCACATTTCTATACTATTAATTCTATTTGTTTATAATCCTGATGCCATGCTATTTTGCCTCGGGTGAATTGCCATGTTTCAGCTAAGAAAGTTTTTCAGTTTTACTCTAGCTGTTTCTTTCTTACATAGCGACACTTCTAAATTTGCTTAAATATTAATAAATTTAAGTTCTTAAAAGTAACTTATATTATATTTAACTATTCAATACAATTAAAAATTACATATCTCGTTTATACATTTTTTTAAGGGGTATAGTGGTTTAATTTCATTGGCAGTAACGTTGTATACTACATAATGTATATGAATTTGAATTCTGTCAATTTTATATATTATTTGTCTTCATATGCAATTCTTTTTTATCTGGAGCCAGGGTGTAGGCACTGTAAATGGATCGGCGCATTTTGCGGTAGAAATAACGCGGCTGTAATGACAGTTGTAAACAGATTGAGGTTACGTAATTTTTTTGTTTACATATAGTGAATGAGATTCATGGAAATTACCTATTAATTTTGTTTATCGTGTTATTTGTAAACGAGGAATAAAAATAAATACTTGCGAAGATTGTGGTTTTGAGTTTACACAAAAGAAGAATTTGTATGCCCAAATAAGAAAGATTCATAATTTTGAATATAGGAAACCAGTTACTTTAATTAGTAAATTTTTGTGTGATACATGTGGCAAATCCTTGACCAGTAACGCAACTTTACGTCGTCATTGCAGAACTGTTCATAAAAGTATTCCAATAATTCTCAACTCGTCAAGAATCAAGTACTTTTATGAAAATTGTACAACACATCTAAAGGGATATAAAAAACTTCGACAACATTTGGCAAATGAACATCAAATTGAAACTATACTTGATCAACTACATTTTAATTCACAATTAGGTTTGAAGATTATTATGCAAAGTGTTACTTAATTATATACTAATTTTATTCTGTTCAACAGAGTTCAAAAACTGAAAAAAACCAAGAATAGGAACAATCTTTGGCAATGTATGTACTTCACACTTCAGCTAAATTATTGTCTGATGGCACCAAAAAGGAGTACTATAATTGCCATCGATCGTACAACTACATTCCAAAAGGCAAGGGTTTTAGAAGCTTAAAAAGCACATGCACTAATAAAATTGGAAGTGTTTGTCTCTCAAGAATGGAAGCGACGATAAAGAATGATGGGTCTGTTGCAGTAGACTTCTGGACAACTCATGTTGGACATACCAACGATATTGGTCGAGTTTTTTTTAAGTAAAGAGAGTAAAGCAGAAATTGTAGGTATTTTCGAACATAAAGTTCTAGTTTGAAATTTTACAATTGATGTGTTTCAGGAAAATTAAAAGAAGGTATTACATTTCAACATATATTGGACGATGTTCGTGATTCTGCTTTAAAACAAGAAAATTCACACAGAATTTTGTTGTTAGAAACAAAAGATATGCACAATATTGTTAGGGACTTCAATATTGAGTATGGTGTGAAATGTCACCTAAATGATGCAATTAGCGTACGGCTCTGGGTAGAGGAGATGATGAACTTAGGAAGCGACTGCCCAGTGTAGAAGGAAACCCAAATGACTCAAAAATAATTTTAGATGTTCAAGATTTTGCATTAGTCATAATCACTTCTTTTCAACGTGAACAGTTGCTTAAATTTGGGAACGACAAAGTGTGCGTTGATGGTACACACGGTACAAATAGTTACGATTTTTAGCTCTACACACTAATGACAGTAGATGAATTTGGTTCAGGGTGCCCAGTGGCATTTTGTTTTTCAAATCGTGCTGACGAAATGATTTTCAAGTTGTTTTTTGGAAAAATTAAATCAAGAGTGGGTATTATATCAACTACTGTTTTTATGTCTGATGATGCTCCAGCATTTTATAATGCATGGTCTTATGTTATGGCCAAGGTATCTCACCAGTTGCTATGTACCTGGCATGTGGATTGTAATTGGCCCAAGAATTTGTCAAAAATCAATGGAGGGATTGAAAAGAAAGTAGTAGTATATAAATCCCTTCATGTTTTATTACAGAGTGTATTTATTGATGAATTTAATGACATTTTAAATCAGGTAGTAGAAGATCTTTATGACGATGTTGATACACAATCATTTGCTGAATATTTTCATTATAATTATGCAAATCGTCCAACATCTTGGGCATATTGCTATCGATTGGGTTTAGGAATAAACACTAACATGTATCTTGAATCGATGCACAAAGTTTTGAAGTATGTGTATTTGGAAGATCGGAAACTAAAACGTTTGGACAAAAGTATTAATGCAATAATGAAAATTGCTCGAGATAGCTTGTTTAAACGTATAATTAAACTTGCAAAGAATACTTCCAATGACAAAATTAATAGAATTAAACAAAGTTACGAAGCAAGTCTAACAATTACATCAGATTTTATTAGACGTCTTGAAAATGATAAGGAATTTTTAGTTACGTCATCCACTTGTGCTTTTCAACCGTATCAAGTTACGAGAGTAGATGAGGCCTGTGAAGCTTCATGCCTAAGTTGTACAAAGTGCAGCATATGTGTTCATACATTTCAATGCACCTGTATTGACAACATGATAAAGCTTACCATTTGCAAACACATACATGCTTGTGCGATACAGTTTTACGAATCGAATCTTGACACCTTTGCATATTAGTAACGTTAATGAACTTTTCAGCAGTAATATTTTACATAAAACAAAATTTTCAAAAATGATATTATTAAAAAAAAAAGCCGAGCTTATAATAGGCCTATGTGAGAATGCTTCGTTAACTGACGACGTACATCTGGCTATAATGAGGCAATTTGATAAAATCATTGACACATTAAATAAAGCAAAATCTATTGATCTAAAAACTACAGAGGAGATTAATATTAATAAAAAAGTTGAACATCAGGTGCGGCTTTTTTCAACAAAGAAGAAATCAACAAGAAATAATGATCTTAAAAAACCTACCCTAACAGAAGAAATTTTTATTAGGGATGGTTTGGTTAATAACTCAAACCTTAATGTTCATACAAGATCTGATCATACATCACCTGATTTCATGTTAAGATAAAACAGTGTATTATCTCAGTAGAAAGTAGGTTTAATTAACACTAAAGCTTATAAGGTTAGATTTTGTTCTGCTTTCTCTTGTTTGGGAATAAAATCCGATGAGGAAACCACTCGCAGAAATACATGTACAAATTACTGGAAACTATTACAATCCCAGCAATTTTGATGGGAAACCTACAAGTACGTGACTAATTTAATTTAATCCTCAGTTCTCACTTTGTTCTATCAGTGTTACAAGCGCTGGTAAGTTATTGTAATTTCGTCAAATCTGTCGGATGGAGTGTTCTTATATTAACAGTGCAGTATTTTAGTTTTACTTTTAGTCGGAGTACCAAAATAATCTTAATTTTCTACCTTGTTTTTTTACATATTTTAGTCGTCTGACAGTGCAAACAAAATTCTCGACAAAATAAAATTAGTTTCTTTCTTAATTAATTTAGGTATTTATTGAGAATGTATATGGGTACATAACGTGTTTACTTTTTAAAAAATAAAAATACAATTATTGAAACCTCAAGTCTCTATTACTATTATTAAACACATTTCACTCAAGTAATTCATAATTTACAAATCAAATTAAAGAAATCCCAGCAAAGTACCTTTAAACTGCATATTGACACAAGTACGAAAGATACCTAGAATAGCAAGAAGTTAATACAAAATACCAAGTTGTTTACATACAAGAGGTAACATATATAGATAACATTTGTGTAAAGTTAATTTCCTTCATTGCACTAAATTTAACTTCTTTTTTATCCAAAGTTGGTTGCTTATAGAAACGTCTCTTATATTCAAATCATGAAATTTTCTTAAGTGGCCATACAAAGTTTTATTTTACGTAAATTCAGAACCACAATCTAGGCAAATATTCATTTTTTACTTCTCCTATATAAATAAGGAGATAAACAATCAATTTAACATTAACACAGACCTCATCCAATTTATGTAAACAAAAAAAATTACGTAACCTCAATCTGTTTACAACTGTCATTACAGCCGCGTTATTTCTACCGCGAAACGCTCGTATCGGCTGTTGGTGTGTTTTAGTTTTATCACATCTCTACAGATGGCTCTGTAGGTCTATTTTCATGGGCGACTTTATTATATTGCTTAATATTTGCGAGGTTTTGTTCATTGTTGCTAACCTAACTTTTTAGCGTTCTTTTAGTTGCATTTTAGCAGATTGCTCTTTAATAACCGTTAATAAAAAATTGAATTCATCCAAGGTGAAAATAATGCACATCGCCAATTACTGAAGAAGTTGGCTGTCCGAGGTGGTCCTCTAGCTTATAGAAAATAATTTTGCCTGGAATCAGGTAAGTGTTGTACAAGTACCTATATAGTAGACAAAAATGACCTAATTTGTTTATTGTTCTCTATATAAAACAATGAACAAATTTATTTTTATCTATTATGCTTCTAGAACGCTTACCTGATACCAGACAGAATTTTTTTTTATAATTGGAATTTTTAGTTTTATTTAAAATTTTCAGAGTCTGGTTCTCAACCTTTTGAACAGAGAAGTCGCAAACCTTGGTAACAGATTTTAACGTCGTTTAGTTTTATCACATTTCAATAGTTGGCGCTAACTTGCCAACAGTTGTTGTGTAGAAAGTGACATATCTATTCTAACTTTATTTAACCTATGATCTTGAGCATAAAGCTTAAACCATTGGTTTAAGGTATAAAGTGCCGCTTATAATCATTTAACTTAACACGTAACGCGACCCAACGTAACATAACTTTCCCCTCATATTAAACGACTATGGCTTGCTAAATAATTTATTACTATTATTATGCACTTTTGCTTTTGTTTTCTAAGAGCACTCCCTTATCTTCCAAGGTTGGTTTTACCTCGTCAACAAAGCATTAGATACGATTTCACCAATGGTTTTGATTTCTAGCTGCTCTATGTTTAGACGTTCATTAATTTCTACGGATTTTGAGTAATAGTAAATTATTTAGGTGAATTTTGTGTAAATTTGAATGTTAATTTCACCTAATATTTCTTTGGTGTTGGAATCTTTTATAATTGGTAAGTTTTCCTAATGATTGCAGTTTATTACAATGCTATTTCGTTGTAGATGATCGAAATTTATTCTAATCATAATTTGTTGTTAAGTTTATAATGCCGCCTGTGTTTGAAGAAACCCGTTTTTGAATGGTATGTGAATTGAATAAATGTGGTTAATTTGTTGATATTAATTTAATTGCTTACAGGGTTGTGGTTGCTGTTGTGTTAGTTGTACCTGTTTACCACTTAACGCATTTTGTAATACCTGGGACATTTACGAAGTATGGTAGTAGTTTCTGGTATAAAACCTTGCCAGCTTAAGCTGGTGGTGGCGTGACGAATATTCCAGCTGTTATGTACCATACTTCAGGTGTAAGTTTATTTACACTAACCTGGGGTAAGTGTTTGCTCCAAGTATTTATTGTACAACTGTTGGGAAAGCGTTGAAGAATATGTTTTACTTCATTTACATACGCTTAACTTAGATTGATGGTGGTGTACCTAATTTGTTATTAGTGCTTGGTCTGATTATTGTGTTGTTACTTGTACTGGAAGACTACTATATACTCTTGTTTTGATTGAGTTGAAAAAGGAATTAGCTCGTGAACATTTTTGTGCCATGATTTTTTACGATTTCCGACGTGGGTTATCTCCATAACAGGCCTGAACCAACTTTTTGGGGAAGAAGCTGCAACTAAAACCAATGTATATTGTTGGTATAGTGATTTTATTTCTTAGAGCAGCGAATTTTATCAGTTGATATTTGTTTGGTAAGACTTTGCGATCATTTTAGGACATCCATTACTAGAGCATTTAGAAAACAAATTAAGATAGGGTAATATTTGTTACCATATTGTTGCCTTACACTGAGATGTGTTTTATTTCTATTATTAACTAAGCCCACATGTCAAAAGTGATAAAATAATTTCTTAGAATATAATTTAGTTTAATTTTTCAGTTATATGAAAAATTAATAAGACGCAGGTAATTGAGGTATTTTTGAATATCCTGACAAATATTTGTAAATTTTTAAAGGAAAAATTTAAACAATTTCAGACAAACATTATTGATTATTTTGTTTCAATAGTATTAAAATGATACTCATATTAGATAACTGTGATTAAGGTACAGTTCCAGTTTTTATTTTATTTAATTGCAAATACTTAACCTTATACTTTTAACTTTATACTTTAATAATTATTGTACTAAGTTTATTTAATCTCAAATGATAATAATGCATCATAAATATGGGATCATAATTTTGTTTTATAAATCAGAATCCAAAGCTAGAATTTATTTACAATTACAGTTATTTTTTGGTTGAAACTTTTAATACACGGTGAAATTATTTATTGAATTATATGTCAAGTATCTTTTTCCAAATAAGTGTTTTATTTCATTTACAGTGTCCATACAATTTTTTAGCCATGTTTATACCTCCCTGAAATATTTTTGTATGTGAGCCTTTCAACGGGTCCTGTAATGATTTATGTTAGCTGTGCCAGAGTAAGATTCAACACTGTCATGCACATATCCTTTTTATACCAGCTAAAACAGGGTTGGGTGCAAGTTATTGATTATATATTTGAGGAACCTCAAAAAGGCATTTTTAAATTAGAAACTTTATTTAATAGAATAAAATGTACGATGTAGTTGGATAAGGTTGAATGATGTGGTACCTACAGCGCGGTTGGCAAAAATTAAAACCCACTTTATTTGGATATAATGGTAGACGCTATGAAGTTCAGTATTTATCCTGCAGTACTAATTGCTAATTAAAGTTGTTTTTACACAAGTAATATGTATTCACATTAAATTATATGTGCTAATTGCTAAGGATAACATAAAAATTTCATTTTTAAGTCGAGCTAAAAAGAATATATGCATAACTTAACATATTTTTTGTTGCTGTGAGTTTTGCAAACCTGTTGAATTAAACTAAAAAATTCTAGCAACCACTTACACAAGTATGATTTTCAAAATAATATGCAAATGTGGAAAACTCCAGAATTTTCCTAAATGAAACAAACCTGGTTTCAAGTTTATTTAACTCCTTGGGACAAACACATAGATATCGTAAACAGCTTTAAGCATGTATCCTTAGTTTTCATAATCTTATCTAAAATTAAATTGTAAACCTTTGGAAGGGTATTGTTTTTAAAGTAGTTTAGAAACTTTTAAAACAGTAATGTAACTTGGACTTATTTGCGATTATAAACTCTTTACTCCCAAAGGTTAAATATATGTACTCTTTAACATGAACTTCCCAACCCAAAGCTTAGCGATATGAATTTGTAAGTGCTTTACTCTAACGCCTATCTCCGTATTAATTATTATAGTATTATGATTTAGAAACCATTCTTAACGTCAATATTTGTTATCGATATCGTGGAAGGTAGATTAGGTCTGATACAAATGATGGTAGATTATAACAGTTCTTTGGGTGCTGTCGTACATTCATTCATTGATTAAAAGATGTTGATTAGTCGCCACATGCACCAATAATTGCATAATTTGAAGCTTTGTGCCAAACACCCGAAAACAAACCATTTTATTTACTTAGTTAGAGTTCTTTACAAATTTTTGTGTCATTTGAATGGCGTGCATGCCTTTTTGAGTGGTTTTCATAATTTTTCAGTTTAATGACGTTCGATGCTAACAAATGAACTGATGAATAAAATGTTACAATTCCTCCAAAATAAAGCATGGTTTTGTAAGAGTTTCGATTCTCCATACTTGCAAATAGTTTCCATGTTGGATGAATAACATGATACATAAAATCTTACCAAATTTCGCTCATATAAAGCGTATTTTCTATATCACACGTTCTTTTATATATATATATATATATATATATATATATATTGCTACGATATCGCCGAACGCTCGGTGTATTTAACGCTCAGTTGCCTTGTTACTCGCCACCTCTCTGTGTCTCTACAATAATCTGAAATAATTTTAAAATTAACACAATTAGATTTATGCCCCGACTAGCTCAGTAATACCCTGCACAGAGTGAATGACGATATGATAACAGAGAATATTTACCCACTCCCTCTAACACTTCTTATACCCGAATAAGACAAATGAAATTCACCAAATTTTGTATAATAGGCTAAGAAAATGTACAATTTATAACTCTACGTCGTTGTAATATTATTAGCTATAAAAACTTCTGAATCATATAAAAATAAATATTCTTATTAAATTTGTTCACTATCAGAATTTTAAGCAATTAAAGCCAGCAAAAATAATTATGTTTTATATTGAAAGCTTCGGCGAACGTTCAAAAAACTATTCCTCTTTTAACGTAATTTTTACGTACTAACCAAGATTTTTTTACAGAAAAATTACCTATATTACATGTGAGTTTTATGCTTATGAAATATTTGAAATAAGACATACAACATTCAAGGAATTATAAATTTAAATTCTGACCTGGTATCTTTCTGTTGACTCCTACGGAAGCTTCGTGACCCAGTTCGATTATTAGTTCCAGTCGTTGACCTTTAGCTTGACTTTTAATCCAGTAATCTACAGTTTTCCAATAACTTCTAGACATTCATTAATGAATCCTTTAGTTGCTTATTTAGTTTAGCATCATCATTAGATCCTTAGTTATATTATTACTTAGATAATTTCTTAGATGATTACTTAGAGAATTTCTTAGATCCTCAGCAAATCCTTACTCAGATAGTTTCTTAGAACATTACTTAGATAATTACTTAGAGAATTTCTTAGATCCTCAGTCAGATCCTTACTCAGATAGTTTCTTAGAATATTACTAAGAACATTACTATTTTTCTCTTGAATTTTATTTTGTCATTTGACTTCACTTGATTACAGATTCGGGTAATCAATTCGTCTAGACTGGTACAGCCATGCGTCGTTAATGGAAGAATGACTCTTATCAGTTTTGGTTCTTTATATATAACAAGTTCGTTTCCTCCTATCTCTTAACCTATTGGGTTTTATTCAAAATTACTTACTCTATGCATTTAACTTGGCACATATTTCAACGTTTTGTATTGAAATTTGCTAACAAGTGTTGTTATTTATGCCTGAAACATCACGTAGACACAAATTTTTTAGAGGAATTTATTAAATCTTCCATTTAATTCTGCACTTATACCAAAACTTATGATTCCATATTTTGATTACCCATGCCAGACTTTATAAAAATGTGGCAAATTTCAACATTTATAATGTCACGTACGTCTTTTATCCCAATATCTATGCCTTATGGCGTTATGAAATATGCTTGTTTTTCTAAAGTTTGTTTTATGCATTTTATTACCTTCTATTTTTTATGCAATGGGTAGAGTTTGAAAGAGATTTGTTTCACGTTTAAATATGCCTAATTTGTATTTATTTGGAGTTTATGAATGCTTTAAATGTTTCTAAAATGAATTGAGTTGCGCCCAGGGTTATTTATTTTACTAAATGTGGTTCAGTTATTACAGAATGAGCTTCCTTTTATTTTATACAAGGTGATTTGTATTTGCTTTGGCGCTTGAGAATGTTTTAAATGTTCAGAAATGTATTGAATGTCTACCAAAATTATTTATTTTGATTAATGTTTTTAAGTTACTACAGAATGAGTCTCCTTTTATTAATTGTGGTTAGTTGTTGATTTTATACAAGGTGATTGGAATTTACTTTTTACATAATGAACGAATTATGTACTTTTTATTATTTAAATGTTTGGTTTTCTTGATTTTTATGATATTCACATGAAGTATACTTCCCCTATGACCCTATATACCCCTAAATAACCCTATTATCATAGCTATATATATATATATATATATATATATATATATATATATATATTGCTACGTTATCGCCGTACTCGCCAGGTGCACAACGACCAATTACCTGTTGATCGCCATCTCTCTGTCTTTAAAATAATTTAAATTAACACAATTAAATTTATGCCTCGACTAGATTAGTGATACCACTCACCGAGTGAAACGACAATATGATAACACAGAATTTTTACTCACTCCTCTCCAAGACTCAAGATACCTGAATAAGACAAACGAAGTCCACCAAAGATTGTATAATGTACTAAATAAAATTTTTGTCATATTACAATTTACAAATCTACGTCCTGTTTAATAACATTTACTTTTTATAAAACTTTTAAATCAAAATTAATATAAATATTTCTATTGAATTAGCTGTATACGAAGATTGTACATTTTTACACCTTTTTAAAACAATTAAAGCCAGCAAAACAATTATCTTACCATAAATAGTTTCATTGAACGTTCAAAGAAATATCCCTTTTTTAACATGATTCTGCATAGTAACCAAATTTTTGTTGACCTTTCACACACTATATTTTAATCGCCTGCAAATTTTAAGCTCACTTCTGAATACACAAATTATGTAAAATTGCAAATGCAACGTGTTATAAATTAGATAAATAGTTCTGACCTTATTTTTTAATTTCCGTTCCGCAATTTCTCTCAATGTCCTGCACTTTTTTCGATAAGTTCATGATCCTTTCATTTGTCTTTCTTTCATTAGACACGTCGGATCCAGTATTATTCAGAGTCCTTTTGTTAATGTAAAAACTTAGAATTTATTTAAAAACAGCCTTACTTACGTTTTTAAGGATTAAAACGACGAACCTCATTTAATTACGCACCATCTCCATTATATACTTTATTAACTACAAAATCACTTTTAATTCCTTTACGTAAATATTTTCTTTTGGGTGATGTGGACCATGCTTTAATTCAAGTTAAACTGATTTGTTTACAAATCCTGTCGTATTTAAGAGGAACGCCTATCTGTTGACAAGCGCAAAGTTCAACGATTAATAGCTTTGTACGTGATTCTTACATGCAAGATTTCGGGTATTTGTACTCTTTTTTGATGTATAACGAAATTGATGTGCTATTTACTGCACGTTGGACTACAAGTTATTTGCATTGGTTCTCTTGGATTTTCACCTTCCTTGGTCACGTACTTCTTGTTTGTACAGTAAATTTGATGAACTTTGCTTTTATCACCATGCCGTAATTATTTCTAATCTATTAAGGTGTTGGATTTTACCTTTACGGTCACGTATTCTAAATTTAATTTACATATTAAATTATATGCGTTTTCTACCTTACGCATTTTAAACCTGCTTGTTTAACTGGGATTCTTAGTGTAATCATGATGCATTACTCACGCGTATTGTGTTGCAGCTTCGGTCCACGTCGTTTTATGACTTGCCAAGTTGTTTATTTAATTAAATCTTCTAGAGCACTTTTCATTTCTTAAAATAATTATAACTATGGTTTATATACAGGGCGTTTTCACTTGCTTTCCTGCCTAATCGTTGAATTTCTCATTTTCTTCGTAAAAATGTCTAGTTTTCTGAACCCTCATGGTGTTTTCATAAAGCGCACTATACTAGTGATCCTATCTACCCTTAAATGACCCTATTAACATAGCAATACACACACACATATATATATATATATACACACACATATATATATATATATATATATACAATATATATATACTATATTAACAGTTTTTTAAGATGAAATGAAAATCCAACCTTTTATGTAAATTTGAATTACCATTTCAAATTCATTCAACTTTACATAAAAGGTTGGGTTTTCATTTCATGTTAAAAAACTGTTAATATATATTAATAATAATAAACATGCATTTGCATTCTAAATGTGGATTAACGCATCATCATTACACTAAGAATCCCAGTTAAACAAGCAGGTTTGAAAATGCTTAAGATAGAAAACGCATATAATTTAATACATAAATTAAATTAAGAATACGTGACCAGAAAGGTAAATTCCAACACCTTGATAGATTAGAAATATTTACGGCATGGTGATGAAAGCAAAGTTCATCAAATTTACTGTACAAACAAGAAGTACGTGACCAAGGAAGGTGTAAATCCAAGAGAACCAATGCAAATATCTTGTAGTCCCACGTGCAGGAAATAGCACATCAATTTCGATATACATCAAAAATGGGTAGAAATACCCAAAATCTTGCATGTAAGAATCACGTACAAAGCTATTAATCGTTTTAATCCTTAAAAACGTAAGTAACAAAAGGTTGTTTTTAAATAAATTCTAAGTTTTTACATTAACAAAAGGACTCTGAATAATTACTGAATCCGATGTGGCTAATGAAAGGATCATGAACTTAGGGGAAAAAGTGCAGGACATTGAGAGAAATTGCGGAACGGAAATTAGAAGAGTAAATAAAGAAATTGAGGATATAAAAATTAATGCAATGAATTTCAGCAGGAACAGGATGACGTATAATCAAGAATACTTAAGATTGAATCACCCTAATATAACATTAGATCAATATTCATAATTTTCAGGAGATAATAAGTCTAATCCGAAACTATTCTTAAAAGACGTTAAAACATTAGCACAGGGCATAACGGATGAGCAGTACAAATTAAATTTGGTAAAAGCTATGATAAAAGGACATGCAGAAACGTGGTTTGATCTGATCAAAGACGAATTAACAACATTCCAAGATTTTGAGAATAAATTTTTAAGACAATTTTGGGGGGATACTCAACAGTATAAGGTGAGCGATGATTTAATTATGGGGAGATACAATAAAAATTTAGGTATAACCAGGAAACAATACGCGATTAAGAAATTTAGTATGCAAAACAGTTGGATCCTCCGTTGGAAGAGAAACAAATTATTAAATATCTAGCAGCACATTTTGAAGTAGAGGTGAGGCAGTATATCGCTCTACAGAACATCATGGATTGTGATATATTCTTAGAATACTTTCAGCGATACGATGAAATGGGATTGAATCGTAGAGAAGAAGGTCGAACGTTTACTCAACAGGTAAAATCAGAGAGAATGCCGAGAAGTATGCCCATTAACAGAGTGCGATATGAAAGAACAAATCACGGTAATTCAAGAAGTAATTGGAATGTGAGAAACCGACCATGGCAAGAGCCAAACAGGAGAGATCGAAATAGGAACGATAACAGAAGTCAAATTAACCAAGGACATGAGGAAGGAATAACGGAATCAAGAAGGATTAATGGGACCTATGCTGAGGTTACAAATCAGCCAGGCCCATCTACAACAAATACAAATTTTAATAGAAGACAAACCAAATAAGCCCTTGGAAATAAATAAATAAGAACATCAGCGGGAATTCATAAAACTGGAAATGGAAAATGATTTTAGTAAAAATTTATTGCCTATAATTAATTTAAATGTTGAGGACAACGTAATTAAGATACTTATTGATACCAGAGCAGTGGTGTCGCTCGTCTCAGAAGATTTTATTAAAATGGGAAAATTAATGAAGAAAATAATACCGATGAGGAAGTGTAATTTAATAGCACCAAACAATAGAAAGTTTGCATGCGTAAGTAATATAGTGATTCTGAAGTGTGAGATAGGAGAAGAGAAATATGAAAATGAATACATGATTGTACCTGGATTAAAAATGGACGCTATATGGGGGATGAATAATATAGATAAGTTGGGGATAAGAATAAATGCGGAAAACAAGGAGGTATTATGCAAAGGGAAATGCATCAAATGGGATGAAGAAATAAGAGTAGATGGTGAATATGTAAATATAAATTAATTTGAGGAGAATTTAGATGATGAAGAAAATGAAAATAAAGATATTAAGTGTCCAGGTGATATGAAAAGTAAAGTTAGGGCATTATTGAAGAAAGATTGAGAATTATAGGTTAAGAAAAATTATTATAGGAACATTGGGTCAGAATTGACATTGATAGGTTAAAATTTGAGAAAGGGTGAATTTCAGAGGGCTTATTGGTGATATTAGAAGACAAAACGCATAGGATGGGTTAATGAAAATTGGAAGAGATAAATAAATAAAAAACTTGTTGGAAATATTAGAAGACAAAAACATAGGATAGGTTAATGAAGATGGAAGTAGTATAGGTTGATGTAAATAAGAAAAAGTATATGTAAATAGGAAAATATAGGAAATAGATTATGGAAAACATTCAAAAATAATAAGACTTAGTATAGGTTGGTGTAAATAGGAATAGAGTTATTGAGAGATAAAAGGCTTGGTATGAATTTATAAAAAATAGAAGAGATATGTGTAAATAAGAATTGAAACGTTAGGAGAGTATAATAGTTAGTATAAATTTATGAGAAATGGAAAAAGTATAGATATATAGGAATTGGAAGATAATAGTATTCAATATAGGTGTATGTAAAATAGAAAAGTATAGGTAAATGGGAATTATGGAGATGAAATGCTTAGTATAGACCTATAGAAATAGAAAGAGGCTTGTGTAAATAATAATCATTTAGGAAATATCTAAAATATTCAGAATAGATACGTGTAATTGTAAAATAGGTTAGATTAGAATAGGAATAGAGGTGTAAAAATAATTTGGGAGTTAGTGTATATAGTAGAAATAAAAACAAAATAATTTTGGACCAATGTGAATTTTGTCTTCACGCTGGACGCCAAAAATAACATTATTCAAAAATTTTTGTTTTAATTTAGGGGAAATACTGTGTTAATAAGGTCATTTAGGGGTAGATAGGACCTCTAGTATAGTGCACTTCATTAAATCAGCATGAGGGCACAGAAAACTAGACATTTCTAGAAGAAAACGCGAAATACAACAGTTAGGCAGGAAAGTAAATGACAACACCCTGTATATAAACTACAGTAATAATTAACTTAAGAAATAAAAAGTACTTTAGAAGACTTGATTAAATAAATGATTTGGCAAGTCATAAGACAACATGAACGGAAGTTAAAACACAATACGCATGAATAACCCATCATCACGTTAAGAATCTTAATTGAACAAGCAGGTTTAAAAATACGTAATAGAAAACGCATATAATTTAATACATAAATTATATTAAGAATACGTGACCAGGAAGGTAAAATTCAACACTTGATAGACTACAAATAAACACGGCATGGTGATAAAAGCAAAGTTCATCAAATTTATTGTACAAACAATAATTTACGTGAGCTTGAAATGAGAAAATCCAATAGAACCAATGCATTAACTTGAACTACTACGTGCTGAAAGTAGCTCATCAGTTTTGGGTAGACGGCAAAAACCATAGAAATACTCTAAACCTGGTATGTAAGAATCACGTATAATAGCGAACTCTACGCTTGTCAATAGATAGGCGATTCTTTTAAATACGACCGGATTTGTAAACAAATCAGTTCAACATGAATTAAGGCTTAGCCCACATCACTTAAAAGAAAATATTTACGTGAAACAATTAAAAGTCATTTATTGTGAAGTAATAAATAGTACAATGGTAATTGTGAAAAATTAAAAGAGGTTCGTCGTTTTGACCCTTTTAAAAAACGTAAGTAACTAAAGGTTGTTTAAATTAAATTCAAATATTAACATTAATAAAAAGGATTCTGAATAATTACTGGATTCAAGAGGAAATTCAACAAGCATTTAATTCAATTATCAATTACTGGATATGACCAGGAAGTTTAACAAACGATGCTAAAATAACTTAAAGCTATGCTAAGAAAAATGCAGACCATATCTAAAGCAGATCTGGATTCAACGTTGGGACTATTAAATCACTAAGCTGAATACGGGAACAGTTGGTACATGGACTGATTCGAGCATGAAACAACAGGTTAGCCAATCTGAATGTTATATTATTTTTATTTGTGAATATTCCGTTGTATATTTCTAATTTGAATAATTTAAAAATTGCTTTCATGAAAATTTTATGTGAGGGTCAACAAAAATAGTTTTTTTTAAATACACGAGTTAAGGTTTGTGGCTTGGGAGCTGCCTTTTTAAAAACCAGTTCCAAACTTCTTAACAATTTTATTTTATTATACAGAAATTAAATATGGAATTCTGACAAGTTACAATTGAACATTACTTTAAATCGAAATTAATTACTAATTGTACTATTTTGAGTAGTAAGTAAACTGCAATGTAAAAGCGGATCACTTGACTGACTGTCGTCGACTGGGGCTCCCGGGCTTTTTATAATATCCCTATCCCCTCACATGGCTGTGGGAACTTGCAGATCTCACGTCTGCTTATTCTTAACTCTATTCATAATTACATTGTTGTAATCTTAATTTCTAAGTAATCACGATACCTGACCGTCCGTGACCTGACATCTGCAGTGTCACTATCGTCTGCGATACAAAGTAGCGCTTCCGTTCTTATGAACGTTAATAAACTTTATAAATTGTCCTTGTCTTACAATGTTGCACTTCACTTGGCGTATTCTTAACACTTTCTAATAATTTCTTAATTATTCTATTTTAATCTGTATACATAAATTGGGGGATACATAACTCATGTTATAAATTACGTAAATTTTGAAAGAAGTTTAGTGAACGTTTATGGGGCTTCAGATAATAATAATAAGGGTGAATTTTGCTGAATTTTTGATTAATTTTGGGAATGATAATTATTGAAAGAAGTTTTATTCAATTATTAAAAGAAAGTTCTATTTAGAGAATTCTTAAACATTTCATACATTGTAAATATTTTAAAGAATATTATAGTAATAGTGCTTAATGGGGTTTTGGTTTAATTTGATAGTAGTTATTTCAGCTTCAAAAATGAATATTATATTCAAACTTTTGGTTGCCCTATGGGATCCAATTTAAGTCCAATAATTGCACAAATTGTAATGGATAGTCTTTTAGATGAAGTAATAAAGAAACTTCCTTTTCAACTACCCTTCATAAAAAAATTTGTTGATGACATAATTACATTTGTACCAGCAAATAAAATTACGGAAACACTTAGTACTTTTAACAGTTATCACGAAAAAATTCAGTTTACTGTAGAAGTAGAAAATAAAAACACAGTACCTTTTTTAGATACGTTGGTTATTAGAAATTCAAATAATATTATTTTATTAGATTGGTATCAAAAACCAACCAACTCTGGTAGGTACTTAAATTACTTCTCATATCAATCTTACAAAATAAAAATAAATTTTATTTTAACGCTAAAAAACAGAATTAAAACAATGTCACCATACATTTTATCAAAAAAATTTAAACAACCTTTTTAATATCTTAATAAAAAACAACTATCCTCCACAATTAATAAAACGTCTTTTATAAAACCACAATGCAGAAATTATGGATAATAATACACAAAGCAACACAAATAATAATAATAAACAAATAGACACTACAGTTACATTCAAATCTCTTCCATACATTGAACACCTTACACCAAAACTAACTAACGTATTTAATAAATTTAACATAAAAATAACTTCTAAAAATACTTTAACCTTAAATTACATTTTCTCTAAAATTAAAGACAAAACTCCGATTTTAAATAAAAGAAACATCGTATAGAAGATCAATTGTCTGGATTGCAATGAATGTTACGTAGGGCAAAGCAAACAAACACTTAAACAACGAATAAACCAACATAAGAGTGATATACGTATAAAACCAAATGCTTGTGCCCTATGTATACACGTAAATACTAAAAAACATAAAATAGATTTTAACAATCCAATTATATTACAGATGGAAGACAAAAAATCAAAAAGGAAGTTTTTAGAAATGTGCCACATCTACCAACAAAAAAATACCATGAACAAAAGAACAGATGTTAATGACTTAAATTGTATCTACACGTATCTTCTAAATATCAAAAATAAAAACAACCATACAACAACAAATTTATCGATGGATCTATAAGATAAATTGTTCTTAATTATATTACAAACAAAAAAAACCACAAACGCACACTACACACGCACGCACGCACGCACGCACGCGCGCACTCACACATACACACACACCCACACACACACGCGCGCGTACCCACGGACACGCGCGCGCGCACGCACGCACCCACACACGCACGCACACACACACACACACACACACAAACACACACACACACACAGACTCATACATACACTCACAGTATTACATGCAGGTACATACACAGTTATAAAAAACATTTTTTAAGGTTGCCTTTTAATAACAATTTGTATCAAACTTTTGACTTTTATTTATTATCAATATTTTATATACATAATATTTTTACATCTTGTTGTAATTTGGCATTGTTATATACATTTTAGAAAATTTATAACGAAAATAACTTGTTATGTTAATTGCCAATTTTATTATATAATCTCACCTTAGTAAGTATAAAATATGATTTACTGTTTATTCATCAATTTTGTAATTGTAGTACCTTTGAAAAAGGATTAAAATAAATCCGAAAGCTCAGGTTTATAAAAAAGAGTTTTCTTAAATAATCCAGCCGACCTAAAAACCCACAATATTTTTGGAGAAAATATATATATATATATATATATATATATATATATATATATATAAGCAAAACTTTCTCTGCAATTTACAGTTAAAATTCCATTGAGATATGCTTCTGCACTTATGAGTGTTTTAGGGGAAATACTGCCTGCCTTGGAATCGTTATATTCATGTCAAACAAATTAGTACGAGTATCGCCTAGGCGATATAATTTTCTCTCAATGTAATCCCATTGTTCCGATATTGCATACAAGTTGTAATGACAATCTTTAAAATGGGCTTCTGCAGCTTATTGTCACATATCTAGACTTGTTAAGGGGTAATCTATGGGCGTAGATAGTTTTCTTCAACATGTTTCTGATGGGGAAGAACGTTTTAAGTGTATCACTAGTATTTTAGGGAACTTCTGTATCGACAGTGATTTAATGCATATTAACGTAAACTGAAAACTGCATTTATTTCGAAACATGCAAACATTAGTTACCACGCAAATGTTAAATTTGGAAATTCAAATTCTTACTACATTACATCGGGCACGTAACATAGCAGGTTATTATTGTACAAACCTACACTTGCAGGTGATGATAAAGATGTGATTAAAACAAAGTTGTTATTTACATTAGAGACTACAGAGTTAATTCAATATAAACATTATTGGATTTTCCCTGTGAGAATGATGTCAAACTTGCGATATTTGAAATATTTAACAAATATTTAGAATGCAAGTAGCTCATTGGATGCAATATACATGTAATTCGACAAGTCCAATAGGAGGTGGGGCATGAAAATTTCTTCGACAAAAGTGTTTTGTTATCGGAACTAATATGTATAAATAACAGTAGATGTACTAAGAAAGAATGATTACTGATTTATTAGTAAGACAGTAAAGCGAAAATACATCATTAAACCACCTCTATGGACTCCAACATAATTATGTTGAACATATTAGTCACGATTTGATATTTTTAAATCAAAAGTTACAAACAGAACATTGTATAGAAAATATTAGAACTTTATAAGAGGGAGAGATTATTTAAATGCAGATAAGTGGAAAGTGGGGAGCATTTCAAGGAAGTTGGATAAATGAAATTACATCGTTCAATTAGATGATGGTCACTATTGGAAGAGGCATATTGATTAGTTGAGACCGATTGAGGAATGTACCTCTTAAGCTTTTGCATATCGAAACTGTGTTTTGCCTAATAGTGTTTCACAGGTAATTTAAGACTTAGTAGCAGTAATTCCGGAATCTGGCCAAAAGTGCCTGATGAGTCAGTTGTTGAAGAAGTATCTGTAGAGTTGGAAAAGTCTACATCCTCGCCCTCTCCTGAATTGCATCATTCTAAGCGAATAATTAACATACTTAGCATTTAGTTGTGTAGACCCCTTTAAAAGGAAAAGAAATGTTATAAATTCGCCTTTAAGTCAAGTTTCCATATGCGGCACAGGATACACATGAGGGGTTTTTATGTATTGTCTACTCACTGGATATGCAGTCTATGTCCTATTGATGTATTTAATTAGTTTATTAAATACATACAATTTACAGTACGCTTATTGTTATTACTGCATTAGTGCATATATAACACTTACAATGTTTGTTTCATCCATGAATTCAGTGACTTAAAGTGACGTATGTATATGTCCTATGTGTTAACATAATAAAATGAAATATTTATAAAATCTGCCCGATATATGGATTTTTTATTGGATTAGATATATTGAACAACACTTGGCTATGAGGTCAACAATCGTATATGATGGTTTGCAGGATGTACAGTAACAAGATGTTTCTATTTTTGTGTAACGTTCCTCAAATGATAAACTATTTGTAATTACGAACAG
Source organism: Platerodrilus igneus (assembly GCA_036346225.1). NCBI lineage: Eukaryota > Metazoa > Arthropoda > Insecta > Coleoptera > Lycidae > Platerodrilus > Platerodrilus igneus. Next base: position 2,515,681 of record JARFIW010000910.1, read on the forward strand.
TATTACTTTCAATGTACAATTTGTATTAAAACTGTAATTGAAATTAATGGAGTTGTAGCCTAAACAGGCTATATTATTAAAAATTTTATCAGCACATTCTTTAGTATTTTATAATACATATATGCTCATTTAAGTTAAATTTCAATACTTGTATGTTTTTTGTTTTAGGTAAAACGGTAAAAGTATGATAAGGTCTCCAAAATTCAATCCAAAGATTCAAACGACGAAAGTAACGACAAAGATAGATCTAAACCTAAGTTCGACCCTGCTATTTTGGTTGAATTGAATAAGAGATTTTTTTAGTATAACTTGGTCTCCCAAAATTTAAATTAATGAATACTTAATTTTTGTACATGGTTTTGTATTTCATGTAGTTAACTTACTTATAAAAGTATTGTACTTTATTTTTTCGTCAAATGCTATAGGGACCCTCAAATGATAATTTTTTTATATAAATCAAACTTTGTGTTTTGTGAATGTTTCCATTGACTAATATCTAGAACAAATAATTTGAGAGTGTTAAATTACTGTTACGTAAGAGTAGATATGCACATGTCTTGAAACATCTAGGACAGTCACATTTATAATTAATCTTTTTTAGGGAACCTATATATATATATATATATATATATATATATATATATATATATATATTATATTTATATATATATATATTTTAAAAGTATCTTTATTTTGCCCAAATTCAATTCATATCCCTTATTTATTGTGTAAATGTAATACTCAATTGATGTAGTAGTTGTAGAGCACAAATACTGGTAATAAAGAAGATTATATTATTTACTGGTTTTAGCAGTAAGCAGAAGTAAACCTTTCTGTATTTTAGGTGTGTACACATTAGTGGATAGATTGCAGTAAGGGTTTGTTTAATAATTGTATATTTTTTATAAGTTGATTCTTAAAATACAAACATAATGCAATGAGATCTATACCATTTATCTGCAACTCTCGTAATTTCTTTGAATCTAGCGTTGTAAGTAGTAACTTAAGCTATTTGCAAAATTCATTGGGATCATCGTAACATATGTATTCGACGAGTTTGTTGTCAAAGTCCATGGGAAATTCTTATCTACTTCCCTTTGCCATGTTGCGTTACAGTGTCTTTTGTTGTCTGTATTTACCTACCCATTGGTCTAAGGCAAAATAGTTGTTCCTAAGTCTTTTGGTTATAACAAAAGGCTGTTACACACCTTATTATTGAGTCTAAATACAATTTGTGCATCACCAATTACATGTTTCTTAGTTTTAGCATCAAATGCACTGTCCTTAGATATGTTTTGTAAGTTATTGTAGTTACTGCCACAAACAAGTAAAGAGTGTATTCATGTAGTATAAACCTTTTGTGCAAATCTTTGATGTTATTCACTCTTACATGTACATTTTATACTTTTTAGTACACTTTCGCTTTAAGCTTGTTGATACAAATTCTTGAATAGTGCAATCAATTATTTTGGCCAAGTACGAAACTTTACACATATTTGCGCATGGTGACAGTTCACAATCCCTTAGATGAGGCATGCAAATAACGCGATATTGTTTACTATCTCTCTACAATCTCAATAGCAGGCAGATAAATGTGCTTAAAGAACAAACAACTTGGAATGAATTGTGACTAGCAAACGCAGTGTAAGTGCAAATGACGTCTCTTGTTATTCACGTGCTTTTTAAGATGATCAAAAGTGAATATGACAGTGAAAAAGCTTTTGGAAAAGCAGAATATTTATACACGTTTCAGAACAAAAACAGTTTCTACAATAATATATATTTATGTAGTAATGCATATCATATAAGTTGTGTTGAAAGAATAAATGCCAAAATAATAGATCACATTAGAATTAATTTTTGTCAACATGGCCAAGTATTTCTACCTCTACTAATAGCAATCAAATTAATGAAATGTATTTGTTGAAAAGTGTAATTAAAGAACTAGAAGATAAGGATGCAATGCTACTAAAAGTTGTTAGAAGATAAGATAAAATCAATGAATGAACAATTGACCTTGTCCAACCTAGTTATAAACAAGTTTGATAAAGTTCAGAAACAGTACACGCAGCAAATGTTCCAACGAACGGTTTTAATAAAAGCAATATAAACAAAAATAAAAACATTGTACAGTGATATGGTAAAAAGCAATCATTTCCGATAATAAAATTAGTAATAATAATAAACCGATACATGAAATCTCTTGTGCAGATGTATGTAAAAACATAGCAACTAAAGTAGGTGTTAAGATGTTCAACAATGTAAATGTAAAAAAATAGAAGGAAAAATTGACGTTTAATTGTGGCGTGTGTTGATAAAAACCACTAAAAGATATAAGTCAAAAAATTACACACCACGAAGTTAATACATGATAAAACTATGCAACAAAATAAAAAAACATCCCACTGGGTTTACAGTATATAGTAATGCCATCTCACTTCAAACTCAATTAAGGTTTATAAATAAAATAATCATACCACATCAGGTTTCATAGTGAAAAACGTTTATTCATTTTTAAAAAATTATACAGGGTTCGTCAGCGAAGCAGGAAAATTTAAAACCCCTGTATCTACAGAAGTATTAATTTTAACGTTAATATTTTTACAGTTTTTTTGTTGTTAGACTTGCCATTTTATATTTTGAAAACAATATTTGCTAGGTGTGCACTGTTATGATCTATGTAGTTTTGTAGCCTTATTCGAAAATTTTCCACTACTCGTTATAACATTTCCGGTGTAATACGTGCAACTTCTGCTTAAATTTTTAGTTTCAATTCCTTTAACGTTTGTGGTCGCCCGACATACACCTTGCTCTTGCGCTAACTCCAAAGAAAAAGTCGCATGTGAACAAATCAGGCGATCTAGTCGGTCAAACAATGTCTCCATTTTTAAATATAATATGGTTCGGAAAGAGTTCTCTCAAAGCAGCAATAGACATACAAGCAGTATGATTGGTAGCACCACCTTGCTGGAACCACATAATCTCGGGAAATCAAACCATTTCTTGCCGCAGAAATGTTGTGACCATGTTTGTGTAATTAACTGCAGTAACAGTTGTAACATTTCCTCGATTGTCTTAAAAAATAATGGTGTAATAATGCCAGATGATGAAAGAGCGCACCGTACTGTCACCTTAGGACTATGCAAGGGTTTCTCACATAACTAAAGCAGGTTTTCGGGACTCCAATGTCGACAATTCTGTTTATTTACATAGCCTTTAAAATGAAAATGTGCCACATTTGACATAAACATATGGTGGATTAAGTTTTCTTTTCTATCCAAACGCTGTAACATTTCTTGACAAAAGTTCACGTGATTAACCATATCACTTCTTTTAATTCTTGAACAATGTGAATTTTATAGGGATGAAACTTTAAGTATTTATGTAAGATTCAACATATGGACGGTTCTCTGATATTCAATGCTAAAGTATGTTTAATCGCAAGACGTTTTGGACTATGTGTTATGGTAGTGTGAATCTATTAATGTTTTTTGGCATTCTAATACCTTCTTGCTGCTCTTTATGTTTTAAATTTAAAGTAGATCCAGTGTCTTCAAACTTTGTAACCACAAATTAATTGGGTGAATAGACGGTACCTACCCATGATGCAGAATATTATACTGATTGCGAAATAACCTTCTCACAGTTGTCGCAGTTACCATTGTTATAAAACAATTTAACACAAAAAGTACAATGGCCACCTGAACACTGTTCCATGTTTACTAAATGTCATTAAATTATAATTTATCATTTATCATTAACTTCAGTGCCCTCACCCAAACATCAAATGAATTGCAAAATTTAAAATTTTCTCGTTTCATTGACAAACCCTGTACAAAATTAGCGATATAAAACTTTTACTTTTTATTAAAAAACATTTTTGAACGATTGGCTTTCCTCTTGTAGTTAGTCCTCATAGTATCTTTTGGAAGGCATCAACAGATGTCTAGAAGCATGACTGGCTCCCGTCTACCCTGATAGCGCTTTTCAACTCTGCTATTTCCTGCTGAAAGCATATGCCATGTTCATCGCTAACTCAGCCCATATTTTCCAGAAAGAAGCTTAAATGGGAATGTAGAAAATGAATTTTTAATGACATTGCATCCATGTTTATGATAAACATGCAGCATTAATTAAATTTTTTCCTGTAAATTTGGTGATTGTTGGTTCCTAAGGAAAGTTCTTGTGATCGAGAAACAGACAACCATACTTCTTTTGCTGTCCAACTGATGCTTGATAAAAAAAAAGGAATTACTGAATAATTTTCTTATATTAGATCTTTCAAAAATTTTTCCTTTAATTATGGCATCACAGTATAAGAAATTTTTTTTTAGAAACTGAAATCCAGGCCCATCCTTACGTAGCGATTTGACAAAATTTTTCATCAAACCAAGTTTGTTTTGCAATGGCGATAAAGTAATTTTCTCAGATTCTACTAAAGGTTCATTTCTAACATTTTTCTAACCAAGAACTTTCCAGTTCTTAAAGGCCAGTTTTGTTTTACGTGATGTTCTGAATGGTCTCTGTTATCCCATTCACAGAGGAAACAACAACATTTTGTATAACCATTTTGCAATCCTAAAATTAAATCCATTAATTTTAAATTTGCACATATTTGCCATTTGTACATTGTATATTGATATTTTCCAGAGTGAGTTGTAAAATATCAAGTTTTTTTTAAGTGAGCGTCATACGCTACAGGCAAATATGTTGACGTTATGGAGTAAAACTGCCTTAAGACTTAAGTTTTAATCGCCAATAAATAGTGTCCACTGTTCTGGTGAATGGTGGTGGCTTAGTGTCAACTCTAAATCAACAATATTGTTACAGGAAACTTTATTATCCTCTTTTGAATAAAAGTTAGTTAATGAACTATGGCACTTCCAGTACGTTGTAATTTTAGCGCTTGTCTGTAAAAGATTTCACTGTTATAATCTCGATCCTTAATATTTTGGATTTTTCTTTGGTCAAATCTAAATCTCTGACAAGGTTGTTTAATTCTGATTGACTAATGAAATGTGGTTCCTTAATAGTTGGATCTTGAAATACTTCTTCATTAGAAGGGCCAGATTTACAATCTTCTTCCATAGATGAATTTGACGAACTTGAAGATTGTTTCGGTACTGAAATTTCTGCAGCATTGATACTGATGGTACATTGGCATATTTCACTAAACTTATAGATTTTTTTTTAAAAATCATTCAATTTGGTCGAACAGAAGCAACAGTTGTCTATGTGGTTCTTGGATTCATGCCACTGCATTGGCAAACCAAAAAGTATCTGTTTTATAATACCATTGTATCAACCCATCAAATATGTGTAACATTTCAAACAAAACAGTTGGGGCTCACATGATTTGTCTTGATTTTTATAACAGTTTTAAAATAAGCTTGAAACATCTCAAGCAACAAAGAAATTGTTTTTTTTTTCACTTTAATGAGTAAATTTCTCACATAACTAAAGCTCTTATTTGGGGACCCGCAAAAATTCTGCTTTTATTGTAGAATTACTTACAAAGGAAATCTTTTCTTCAAGTAAAGAAACCTGTCATCATTTTCATTCATCACCTCAACAATATTTTTGAAAAACCCTAACAACATAAAAAGGAGACAAGAGAATCATATCAAAGTTGATCATAATGGTTACAAAGCATTTTTCTGTACAGGGGTATGCGAATCTCATTTTGACTATTCTTTCTTGATGTAATGATTTTTCTTGTCTCTGCTATCCTATTCATACAAAATCAACAACATTTAATATAGTCGAGCTATAAATCCATTAAGAACGCAACAATGCTTAAATTGTAACTTATTGTCCAACAAAACTTGTTATATTGAAGTTTTTCTAACAGGATTTTTATATGTTTCCTTAATGTTGGTTGCAAAAGCTATAGGTACAGAAGAAAATGCGTTCCCATTATGTAAAAGGAGTTTCAAACTGGTTTTCAAGAGTCAAAGAATATCTTTATTCTGTTGTTTAATGTTTATGATTAAGTGCATTTTTCAACCTGCAAATATTATTGCAATGCATTAAATCATTTTCTACAGAAAAGAACTCTTGAAAAACTTCTTGACAGTTACGAAAACAACAGACTTTGGTGTCACTCTGAAGGAGATTCCAGATTTTCAGTCCAGAACCTAAAAGTTTGACCTAAGTTTTGGACAATTTCAAGTCACTACAAGGTCATTTATTTCGCCCCGAGTTAAAAGATGAGATTTGAACAAGGCTGCAATTGCTTCAAAAATTGGATAATTTAGCTCATTGTGTGGCTATTGTTATCTTTCAATTCGTCTTTTACATATAGATCTGTTAGAGGATGTGGTCCCCACTGTGAGGTGCTGGTCACATAACAGATGACAAATTTAATTATGTTACTGTATGCTTGGATTTATTATTTATTCAGTTTATCTTTGTGATGCAGAAATAGTGGGATGAATGCTCTTGAGAACCCCAAACTCAATTCAACAGAGGCCTCAGACTTGTTAAACAACAAATATGAGAGGCCCAGTTCTTATCTTAATCCCGTATTTTATAGCCAAAATACAAGTCATAACTATTTCTAACTCAGTGGGTCAAACATCGCCATTGATCTTTTGATGTGAAACCCTCACACGCTTACGAAAAGTTATCTAGATGATTAACACAGTTCCTTGGCATATTAAATAACTTTCAAACACAGAATTGAAAACTCCAGTAGGTCAGTACATGGTGAATGTCTGTGCAATAGTATCGCGTTTATAAAACGACACTTATTAATATGCAGCAGATCGCTGTTTGCCACTATGTTGCGATGCAGTTCCATATGAATCTACCATCCCATTCACTGCCTATTAACAAACATAAAGTTGGTGCTTACATAAAATAACATAGTCTTTTTGTGCCCATGTTATAGATAAACACATTAAAGAAATAATCCAAAATACTGTTTTACACATTAGTTACTCCTTATTAAATACTTAAAAATTACATAAAGCGATAATTTAAAAAAATGTCATTATACAAAAACGATGAATGATCACAAAATTTTAATTACAGATTTGAATTCAGCGTGAAAAGTTATGTTAGAAACATGGTACAAGTTAATCACATAGATGTATAACACCTAATCTAATTCATATACAACTTTATAATTAGTACTCAGATCAACACTTGGAATGGAAGTGATTGATATCCATGAAGCATGTCATTACATATCTAATTCAATTGTTCACAAATGTTCTAAGAACAAATCAGATTTATTCAAATTAACATCTAGAAAATTCCTCTTGTAAGCTGTATAATATCTTAAGGGCACTCTCTTGTAATGCCATTCATCTTTGTGTACAAATATGTTGCGCGGTGCCGAATGTATTGTTCTGAAAGGTAGACTTTTTGATGCCTTGTAACAATATTCTCTATTTTTGCTTTGTCCTATATAAATATGTAACGTTTTTGCTAACTGGACAAAGGATAAGTTTTTCCAGCAACTTAAACTAATTCCACTAAAATGTAATTTATTAATTATAACTTAGGGAATGTAATTTGTATGCTATAAAAGCTTTGATTATTGGGGGTATTATATTTTCATATAATTCATATAGATTTTTGTCATGAAGTGATATAGTTACCTTCCAAACCTGTCAGTGTTCATTTTATTTAATAGTTTTTGCTTGTTGTAATTCTTTTATAGTAGAATGTATTTCACTGGTGTGGCCCATGGAAAAGATTAAAAAGCATAATCGATTTACAAATTTATTAAAATCATTTCAGTGGGTATAATGTAGTCATCCATTAACATTCCCTCTTGCAAACGTTTTTGTTTAAAAGAAATGCTATTACCTGTTTCTATTTATTGGTTCTATTTCCTTGGATTTGTTCATTTTCAGAATAATTTTGTCTAGGAGTATTTATTTTTTTAATAATATTCAGATAATTTTCAAAATCTTGTTGGTTATATCTAACTAAATCTTTTTAAATAGCAATTTGTAAAATTCAGGAGTTCCCCAGTATGTCAAATTGTCAACTACCACGTCTTTTCTATATAGTTAAATTCAGAGGTAATGATGGTAAGGTAATTTCCTTTTGTACTATATCGTACATCATATTTATAATCAAACAGACTTATTACATCTTTAAACATGTTGTGTGTTGTGTATGCACTTTACACAGTAATAACAATAAGTAAACAGTAAATTTCATGTACATCAAATAGTACATACGACTTAATGTCCAGTGAGTGGATAATACATAAAAATCCCACATGTATATTCTGTGCTGCACATGGGAAAATAACTTAAAAGATAGTTTACAACATTTTCTCCTCTCCCAAAGACAGTCTACAAATCTAAATGCTCAGCACATTTTATTATTAGTTTAAAACGATATAATTTAGAAGGCGAGGATGTAGATTTATCCAACTCTACAGATTCATTTTCTGGAACTGGCTCATCAGGTACTGTTTGACTACATTCCGTAATTGCTGTTACAAAGCCTTTAATGGCATGTGGAATATTATTAGGCAAAGCAGATAGCTCCTATTGCACATTAACTTGAGACATAGATTCTCCATTCGATCTCAACTAATCAATATGCCTCTTCAAATATTGACATCGTTTAATTGAACAGAGTATTTTCATTTATCCAACTTCTTTAAAATCCTCTCAAGTTTCCATTAATCCCAATTTAAATAATCTCCCTCTTATTAAGTTCTAATATTTTCTGTATGTTTTTTTGTAACTTTTGATTCAAAAATATCAAATCATGACCTAATATATTCACCAAACATAATAGTCAATGAGCTAAAACCGGTTATGGTATTAGGGGTTATCCTATATTGAAATAAAAATTTTGCTTATATGCAATTCTTTGTCAACATTTATGTTAGAGTCCGTAAAGATTGTTTAGTGGTTTGAACATATCTCTCCGCTAAACCATCAGTTGCTGGGGTATATGGTGCACTTGATTTATGGAATATGCCATTTTATTTTAGAAAACATTTAAATCATGACATGAATGTTCTGACATTATAGGAAAGTAAATATTGGGATATGCCATATTAATAAAAAATTTTCCTTAAAATATTTATCGTTGTTTTACTGGTCATATCGTTTACCATATCGATTTCTGGACAACGAGTAATCAACCAAAATAAAATAATATTTATTCATTAATGGACCAGCGAAATCAATGTGTACACTTTCAAAGGGACGCGTAACAAACTTTCTTAGTACTATTCCTATATACATGATATTCGGAATAATTCCTATTTACATTTTCAGTATCGTTTAATATGCTTGAGCACCAACAATGACCCCTAGCAAGGGCCTTCAGTTTAATAACCCCCAAATGGATTACATGTAATTCATGGATTGCCCTATTTGTAAAATTTTTGTAAACTCTTGTATTTTATATTATGATTGAAAATTTGTAAAAATGAATTATAATGTTGTATTCGAGCACTTGTAAGGAATGGTAGACTTTTTAAAAGTGAAAAAATTTGAACAAGTGAAGGATACACTAATAAAGTAAATGGTCTGCTAAACCGATAATAATAGAATTTTTTAATGCCAAATGTAATTGCATTAAGTTTCTTTATCGATTTGAATCTACTTCTGTTAAGCTGCACTAAGAATCTGAGAAACAAATTGAACTGGACGTTACGATCCATCAGCGTACAAATGCGATAACACTGTTCTAACTGCATAAGAACCGGCATAAGTTGCGACCACCAAAGGCAAAAAGGGATCAAAATGAGCTAAAATCTTATCGGATAAAATTTCTTTCTTTGCCCTTATGAATGCGTCTCACACTTGCTAGCCCACTTGAGTTTAATATTGCTCTTAAGTAGGTTGTAAATTGGGCATAATATTAATTGATTAATCCCGTAAATGCACATACTTCCATTTTATTTGTCATTGTTTATGTTTTTAGAATAGCATCCATTTTGTTTTACGTTTTATGAATGTAATTTTTGTTGATCTTGTCATCCCAATACCTAATTGAATTTATTATAAAATGACACTTTTTAAAATTAACACAAATATTATGGTTTTGTAAATATTCTAACACTAACTGTAACCTTTCAGAATATGAAACATCACCGGAAGATGTGATTTTAATATCGTCAAGAAAAGCCGAAATGCTTGCTATATCGTATAATAAATTTTCAATTTCCCTTTTGCAAACGGCAGATACACTAGCTAATCTGAACATTAAACGAGTGCTTTGAAATAATCCAATTGGAGTACTTCATGTTAGAAATTTCGTGTCTTCGGGTCATACCTCCATTTGCAAATAAGTCTGTTTTAAATCAATTTTAGTGAAATTTACACCACCAGCCGTCGAAGAAAATAACTAGTCAATTGATGGCAATGTATATTTGTCTACTAAAAAATATTTTTTAATCATACTTTTAAAATCAGCACATAGACGAATAGTTCCATTAGCTTTTATAGAGGGCACAATTGGAAACACATACTCCGATTTCTAATAACACCTCCTTTTCTCAAAATTCAATTGCCTTTCTAATATGTGGTGCTGTATAAGCTTTAATAAAGAAACTAGGTGTGTCCCCTTTTGCTTTTTAACTGGCTTGTAAGCCTACTAACTTTTCAATGTTCTTTTTAAAAACTGAATGATATTTTTGAAACAACCAAGTTAACTTAGAACCTGCATTAATCTGCACAACTTCAGTTAGTAAATTTAACCGTAATTGTTGTATCCATTCCTAATCTAGAAGAGGTTATATGCAAGACTCTGTAATGTAAATATTTAAATCCATTGTAATATTTTTGTATGTAACCACAATTTGTGCAACGCCAGCCATCTTAAGTGGTCGACCACAATATATAACTAAGTTCAAATCTGTATTGTTAGGTTTCAAGTAAGGAAAAAACTTAAAATTTGTATGATTATTTAAATTAACAGCAGCATCCAAATCTATTTCAAATTGTTAGTGTACTTTACTTACCGGTAACTGTAAACTTATCTCTGTACCTGGCATAGTCAGCTGCTATTCCTAAAGTTTCATCGAATTGATTTTCCTCTACTGTATTAATTGTTGCTGGATTTTTCTGTGTACACACCTTGCTCAGATGACTTCTAAATTTGCATGTAATACAAGTTAAATTTCTGATTTACATCTAAAACATCTAGTTAATTTATTTGAATGTATACCTTTATAACTAAAGTTCTTTTAGATGCTGCTAGTGCCTGGACTTAACTTGTGCACATTCTGAGAAACCATGAGTCGATGTAATTAAGCTGCATCCCTGCAGCTGTGAATGTTCAAGAATTCGACTTTGGATATTTTGGTTTTTTAAACCAAACACGAATTAGTTTCATAAATCTTTTCTAAAGTAGTCACCAAAGTTGCATGTTGATGTTAATCCTTGTAGTGCTGTTAAGTACTCTCTGATGCATTCCCCAAAATTTGTTGTTTCCTTTGAAAAAATTTGAAAATTTCCATAATTTCCAGAAGCCCTGGATTGTACTGGGTCTTCATTAAATGTACTAATACCTTGAAGTTATGCTATCTGGTAACTCGTACGATAGCTAGTTACATAGCACATTGTATGCCTTGGTGACCATGTGGTTACAGGTATAGAGTTTGCTTGCATGTATGTACTCAAAATACCTTACAAACGTTTTCAAAATGCAGCAGCCATCTATCGAATCTTTTAATGATATCAAATGCTTCGATTGTAAAAATATGGTTTGTATAGAATGCATCTTAAATTAAACCTCTTAATCATGTAATGTGTGTGAACTTGGCAACAAACTCTCCGAGCAACGAATTCTGGTGCGTAGAACCGATACCTACATATGACAATATATGCAAAAGTGAGTTGAAATCACTAGCATCCTTCTATTTTAGTTGAATTTTCAAAAAGTAAAGGGGAACATTGATTTGTATTTACAAGGGATATTTATAGTATTCCTCATAATAAAATGGCAAACTGCAGATGCTAAATTAGTAAAAAAAACTTGAATAAATTACTATAAAGCTGTTTTAATACCACTGCTTTATGCGTTCCCTACAATTTAAAATAATTGAAAAAGCATTGTGAATTATTGAATAATGTTAATAGACATAGTTTATTAATCCTTTATTTACATAAATACAATAATTTGAAGACTTTACAGTATTAAAACAGCAAAAGATAACCCTCAACGGAAGCTGAAATTTCCAGGACACCGTGAATTCCTGTATTTCTTAATAACACAAAATATATAGGAAACCATTGATTGCCATTAACAGTAACTGATTATTAGGCCGTAGTGTACACAAGAATTTGAGAAAGGCATGCCACTATTATAACATGCTTAAAAAACTTTTGAATGCCGCTCCATTTATCATATATTAGATGCCCACTTCAAAATTAGATTTTTTAAAAAATACAGATACCATTGATTGCCGTTAGAAGTAATTCATTATTAGGCCCTATGCACACACAAACCAAAATTGAGAAAGGTACGCCACTATAACACGTTTATAAAATACTTTTAATGCCGCTTCACATGCTACATATTATAGCCTCAACATCAAAATTGGATTTTTCAAAAAGTTTAGGTTTTAAATTGTAGCCTCACTGAGCTGTGTAAACCTGCTAAAGGATTTTTTGATATCACCTATCATTTTGTCACTAAGCTCATATATATATATATATATATATATATTGTTATGGATTCAAAGGGTTAAATTTGGGGTAAGTAATGCAATTTTAAACACCCTGTATAGAGAAACGAACAAATTATTTACGCGCAAAATGTATTTCATTTATTTAATTTAAACGGACAAGTATTGACGTATTTTTATAAGTAATGATTGAAATGTTAAAGATACATAAAAAACCAGTTTTAAAAAATAAATAGAAACGCATAATTAATTTAATTTATTTTAATTCAACGTGTAATAGCATTAGAAAACACACCAGGGTATAGAAAATCAATAATTCCAAGACAAAAGGTTTCTTGTTACCAAACAAGAACGTCCGTTGTATCGGATACGGTGAAATATAAACTCCAAGAATTGTTGTTTTAAACGGTTTATAATTAAGAACACCTGCATGTTTAAAAGGTTACCTTCTTCGAAATTATCAGCATAATAAGCAGACTTCATAGAAAATAGTTTTCAACCGTCAGTCGCTTCAAATAACAAGCTAACAAAGTTCTTGAAGAGCGGAGGAGATGCACGATCGGTAAGATGCTACAGAGAGAGACGGATATAAAAGCATTGGTTTTCAAAACGCACGTTCTTATTCACGTGGAGTGATGAGACGCTGTCAGTAATATCGATTTTCTATAACTCAAGTGGGGTTTGGAACGCGACATCAAATATGCATAAGACAGAGATAAAAATATTACAGGCGGAGTTTCATGACGACACAGAACGGTATCATTGGTTGAAACGGATAGTTTTACAAACGGACGAACATGCGACAGGTGGAAGCGATTTTCCGATCATACGGCGCGTCCACGAGGTGAATTTCTGGAAGCTTGAAGTCGGTTATATCAAAATTTGCAGAAGTGTTATTAGAAAATAAGTATTTCACGTGAAGTGTGTCCTAGAGGTGGCATTTTGAAAGATATAAATACTTTTGCAGGAAGTAGAAAGGCTCTCTTTGTATTCTCATCGTTTATACTACTTACAACAATAGACCGACGTTATAGTAGAGTTCTTGTGAGTATTAAAAATATTCATAATACAGTAAATGTAGCACTAGCACTTGTAACTTGGTAGTTGAGGCCTTATAGTTACTAAGTGAGTAGTGTCGAGTGAATTAAGTTAACCGATGCCCAACTAATACCATACCAAGCTAGCAAATCAATAAACAGAGTTATAATATACGTGAGTTTGTATGCTGTTATGGAATGGTAATTGGAAGCAAGGCGCTTGGTGCATAGTGGGGTTATCATCTATGAATATGTGGAGTATCAGAGCGCATAGTCACGAAGCCAAGGGTTTCTGATGAGCATCGTCGAAGGGATGGAAGCTTGAAGCATTTTCCAGATAACTTATTTGAATTTTCTATTATCTGATAAACTTTTGGAATTATTCGGTTATGTGTGAGTGAACATTGGGGTTATTTATGGTTATATAACGTATCGAAAAAGATACGTGTACTTGACAATTATTAGGGTTATTTAAAATATTGAAAAAGGGTGTATGTAAAACTTACTAAATTTCATTATGAATTTAAATTGGATTGTTAAGGGAACATGGGTTTATTAGTTTTGTAGTAATTTTATGCAAGGTAAAAGGCATACATTAATAAATTGGGTTATTATGAGCTCACCATATTCCAGTCTGAAATAAATATAGGGTATTATTTGGGGCCCATCTACTCATATTGTATTAAATGTGTTTGCAAATAATAATTTAAAACAAGGACTTTAAAACACATCACTTATTGAGTTGTAATTAGTGTACCAAACTGTTTATACCTGTGAATAATTTGTTTGTAAATAGCAGTAAATAAAGATTGCATGATTGTTGTATTATTTGGTGATTTTATTGAATGGCGTGCGAGTGGGAACGAAGAATGATTGTAAATTTAGGTATCCGAGAAGAGGCACAGCTGAGGTAGCCAGGGAAGCTGCTGAAGATTGTTGCAGCAGAATAAACGGGTAAGAATATTTTTATAAATTTTTTATTTTTTTGAAAATCAGTATTGACACGGGCGATGTCAAATCCATAAGTCCCCGATCATAGCAATCTTATTACGGCCCAACGTTGGGGCTTATTATATATTATATATATATATATATATATATATATATATATATATAAATGCAATGTAGTTTTCTCCCCACGTTCTTGCGTCATATAAAAGTTGATATGATAACGCCGTACTCGGTATAATAAACGTTCTACTTAACGCCACCGCTCTGTGTTTCTCTCAAATTAATCTTTTACTTTTATTATGCCACGGCTAGCCCTTTTTAATCTACACAGAGTGCACAACGTTACGATGATCAATTTTCTTTCACCCCTTTTATGATTACCTGTTTGAATTGATAAAACGAAGTCAATCAACATTCATATAATGAAAGGAAATAATATCTACAATTTTTGAAATTCTTTAAATACACCCTTCAATCAATTAATATTATATGGATTATTTATCCTAAAATTTATATTCTTTTAGTTTAAAATAAAGTCACCAAAAACTACACCTTTACAAAAAAATCTGGAACGTTCGAGACCCTTTTATGATTTATTACGTAAATTTAAACGTATGCAATGTTTCTGTTGACTCTTTACAAGTTTTGGATAAATTGAATAAATTCAGTATTAAAATTTAAATTAAAAAGATTCCTTAAAATTAAGTAGATCTGACCGGTAATCTCCTGATATGCTGTTTCGTGTTGTGGATCAACACCCCCTTACTGTCTTCAAACGAATACCAATGCTCTGCTTTGTTGAACCAATATTTAAGTAGGGTTACCCCTTGTTTTCCAAAAATCACCTCGTTGCTTTATTCGATATTTCTCTGCATACGCCTTAACTTCTTCCCTTAAATACCACTTGAATTCGTGGGTTACTTAGTATTATTAATTATCCCAGAATTATACCAGAAGTATTGTTTCGACGTAGACTAGAACCATAAGTATTTTTGACGTGGTTTAGAATTCTTTTCGACGCAGATTAGAAGCCCTATCAGTATAAATATTTAATTTAAATTAATTAACCAATTTCTACTCACGTTTTCTGAAAAAAACGGCAAAACTTTCCATGTATTCTTAACATAACTTTTATACAGCACTATTTTCACTATATTATAAATTTTATTTATCTTACGCCTAGATTTCTGGTTAAAAGTGATGTGGATTCAACGTACTTCAAGTGGAAACTAAGCTGCCTTATCACCGGTGGGTGTTAAATAGCTTTTTCCCACTACCTTTGGATTGGGTTTCCAAGCAATTTTGCAGATTGTCGCGACCAACCAGGTTTGTTTTCAAGCTGATTTCTGATGAAACTCTTTCGAATTTCCGTGTCATGGTGTTTATTTGCAATATTTGATTGCCTTATTATTTGTTATCGTGGCAAAGACTTTTAACTTACGTCTGTGTTTTGTATAGATAATGCTTTTGAATAATTGTACAAAAATAAATAATGTAAGTCTAGTGCTGTTTTCGTTCATGTATTTATTGAAACTGATCTTTGAAAGTGCGTTTTCTTATCAAAGCGCATATTGTTCCTTCTTTATCACAAGCGTAATTGCATGAGAATTTATTAGGTTTTGTCTTATCTTCTGCGTCTTTATTTTTATAAACTTGTTAAACATTCTCAACGTAGTTTTAATTACATGTACGATTATTTCTCTGCTGAATGTGCGTTCTATTATCGAAAGATGTGCTTGCTGGCATTGTTCAAAGTTAATTACGGTCTATATACAGGGTGTTAAATGCTTGCTATTTACATAATGTACGAATTACTTATTTTTCTGCTAAATAAATGCAGTTTTCTGTTTCCTATTGCTATTTATAGTTACTACACGACCCTTACTACTCAATAAACCCCTAAACAACCCCTTATCACAGCATTATATATATATATATAAATTGATGTGATAATGAGGTCATTGAGTGCCAAATGCTGTTAAAAAACCCAAAGAGAAGAAAAACGGAAAAAAGTTACAGCTGAATCAATACGCCAAGATGTTTCCAATTTCTTAAGAACATCTCATTCTCCGAAGAAGAATCTTATAAAAGAAGAATGGCTTGCATTGATAAGTATACAACAGAATGAAGACACTATTATTCTACCGGCGGATAAAGTAAACACAACAGTAATAATCAATACAGAAGATTACCACACCAAAATGAATGCTCTACTTAATGACGAAGTATACCAGCCTATCAACACCGATTCAACAACATATCTGAAAAAGACCACAAGAATGAAAATCAAGAAAAGTTATATAGACAAGGTGGAACAAGAACAACTAATTCCACGAAAAAAATCATCAAGGTGTCCAAAACTATATGGTCTTCTCAAAATTCACAAAGAAGGAGTACCGCTACAACCAATCGTGAGTTCATTTATTTAGTAGAAAATTTAATAATTCTTATATTATGTAAATAGTAAGCAATTAACACCCTGTATATAGATCATAATTAGCTTTAAACAATGCGAATAAGCATATCTTACAACAATAGGACGCATATTTAGCATAGAAATAGGTAATTCATACATTAGGTAAATAACAAGTATTCAACACTCGGTATATAGAACTTTATTAATTTTAAACAATGCAAGTAAAAATATCTTTCAGTAAAAGTACGCGCATTCAAGAGAAAAGGATAGTACATGTAATTAAACATGCATTGAGAAGTGTTCTAATTAGTTATAATATAATACGGAGATAAGAGATAAAACTTAACATAGCTTTATGTAAGTACGCGGAAACAATCAACATTTTGATAAGAAAAAAATTGAAATTACATCATGTATTTTTGTATAATATGGAAAACGCGATATCTACACAAAACAACGTATGGTCTAGATAACGAGGTATCTGTGGCAAATAAACACATTACCCGGAAAGCCAAGTATACTACATCAGAAAACCACTTCAAGATGCAGGAAATACAAAGACCTTATCGGTTAAGATATCTACAGACTTGTTGAAAACCCAACCCACATGCAAGTGGGAAGAGTCTATATTTAACAGCGAGCAATGATAAGACAGTTCAGTTTTAACTCAAGCAGGGCCAAGCTGCGCCACTGTGAATTAGAAAGTCGCACGTGATTTTAAATATTTCAAGTGATAATAGTGCTACAAATATGAAGACTTCTTTTGCCGTTTAACGTGAGTAGAATTTGGGGTAATTTATTTAAACTAAATAATATAATAATAGGGCTCCGAATTGGTTGATAATAATTCCGAATCTATGGTACATTTTTAATAATCCTAGTTGGTTGATAATAATTCCGAATGCATGGATAATTCGAGTATATGGTATAATATTTTGAATGTGATGACAATAATTTAAATGCATGAATACTTCGAATCTTGGTGAAAATAATTCTAATTGATGGTTTAATATTTCAAATGAGTGGATGGATATTATAGTTGATGATAATTCGAATATGGGGATACTTTAAATGGATTAATGTAATACTTCAAATCAGCGTCGACGATTTTGGTACAATTTTGAGTTGCGAGATTTCATAAAAAAGCACTAAGTAATTTATGGAAAACGAGGGGTTCAATTAAGCAGAGCAGTGATAGACGAATGAAGACAACCCGAACAACCTATAACAGATCAGATCTAATTTTTTTAAGATATTTTTCTATTTAAATTTCAATACTGAATTTACTTAATTTATATAAAAGTGTAACGAAGTCAGCAACAAACTTTACATACATTAAAAGTACGTAATATATTATAAAGGGGTTTAGAATGTTCTAGGTTTCTTTGATAAAAAGGGTAGTTTTTGGTGACTTTAGATTGATTGTAAAGCATATAAATTTTGGGATAAATAAGACTTAGGATATTGATTGATTGAAGGGTGTATTTTAATAATTTTCAAAACTTGTACATAATATTTCTTTTCATTATATGGAATTAATTGACTTCATTTTATAATTCAAACAAAGAGGTAATCATAAAGGGCTGGAGAAGAAAAAAATTGATCATCGTAACGTTGTGCACTCTGCGTAGAATAATAAAAGCTAGCCGTGGCATAATAATAAAAATTAGTAAAATTAAATTTGATTTGAAAACACAGAGAGGTGGAGTTATAAAAAACATCCATCGACACCGAGTACGACGTTATCATATCAATATATATATATATATATATATATATATATATTGCTGTGATAAGGGGCTGTTTAAGGGTGTACTTTATAGTAAAGGTCGTTTAGAAATGAGAAATTACCATAGGCAGCAGAAAACTGCATTTATTTAGTAAAGAATTGAGAAATGGAGATAGTTTGTAAATAGTAGGCAGTCAACACCCTGTATATAAACGATAAGTAATTTTAAGGGACGCAAATAAACATAGGAAGACGCATAGTTAGCGCAGAAATCAGGAAGACATTCATTAGGTAAATAGTAAATATTTAATACCCTGTAGATAAAGTTTTAGTTAATTTAGGTAAGGCAGATAATAATATTTTTCAGTGGAAGCACGCGTATATTTATATGTAAACATAATAAAGTGTAATCAGACACGCATTCAAAAGAGTTCCAAACAATTAGATCAATACGGAGATAGAAATAGAGCTTCAGGAAACATTCTATAAATGCGTACAAATAGTTAACCATTTTTGATAAGAAAGAAGATTAAAAATTGTGTAAATATCGTGCAGATATGAAAATTAAAAGTCGAATTGCATCAGTTGTTTATGGAAAAGCAATTAGATTTATCAAAACACCGCGTGTTTGATAACGAAGACAGCTGTGACCAGATCACAATTATTGGGAAGCATAGAAAATTACATCAGAAACTACTTTGAATATAATTATTTGATTGGTTATAAATGAGCGACGATTTTCTAGACATACCCACTGACGGAGTGGGAACTCAATAATATATTAGCAGGTACAGTGATAACGAAGTCAGTTTACAACTCAACAAAGGCCGAAGTGCGCCACTATGAAATAAAGTGATACGTAATAATAATAATTCAAAGTGAGAAATTGCAAAAGTGCTAAAATGAAAATTACGATTGCCGATTAAACGGCTTCAGAGTCCGGGGAAACAGACTACGATTTCGAGTACGGGGAGAAAAATTCAATCTACGAGTAAGGGGAGAAAATAAACTACGATATTCGAGTACGTAGAGAATAAATGGGAGAATAAATGATGATAAACCAATTCTAAGTTTGGGGAAATTGACGAGAATAAGAAGTAATAAGTCTGAAATGAAACGACAATAAATTGGGGTGCATAAGTTAATAATGGTAGTCCAGAGGGTGATGGCAATAATTTAAATGCAATGGTTCAAGCGTGTGAATAGACAATATAATCCTGAATTGGGGGAAGATAATTTTATTCAAATGGATGCGTCGATGTAAAGAAAATAGACCAGGTCAGATTTTAGTTATAAGACATTTTATTTTTCTATATTTTTTATTTTGAATATTGAATTTGCTTAATATAATATGAATGTGAAAGTCAACAAAAAGAGGATTTGAAAACGTATAAAGTGCGTGATATGAGAACAGGTTTAGAACGTTCTACACTTCATTTATAAAGATAATAGGTTTTTTTTGGTGACTTTGGGTTTTGAGTAAATAGTATATGATGTTTAATAAATGAAATTTACAACATTAACTAATTGAAAAGTGTATTTCCAATAATTTATTAAAGCTGTACATAATATTGGTTTCATTATATAAAATCGAATTACCTGAATGTTATAATTCCAAATAAATGCTAGTCGAGGTCATAAGATAAAGTCAATGGGAGTAATTTGATAATTTAAACAGTTCAAGGAAAAGCTACAAGTTGAATCGGAAATTAATAACGAGGAAGGCGGTAACGTATCAAATTTTGTTATTGGTAGACAAGGTTGGTTCAAGATAAAATAAGCGAGCCCAACGTCGGAGGAAATAATTACAATTCTTGTTTATTCATAGCATAATTAATATAACAACCCAACGTAGGGGCACGATAATTCCAGTAGCATAGCAATATATATATATATATATATATATATATATATATATATATATATATAATGCTGTGAAACCTTTTCAATTAGAATCGAGCCTTACGAATTGGGCGTCAAGACTGCTGTGATTTCACCAAAATCCGGGAACTCCGGATTTCGAATCGTGGCCCACTGATTGTGCGTCAAGAATGCTGTGAAACCTACAAAAAGCTATTAACTTAACTGTTCCGTTGACTTTCTTCTGTTAATCGCCTCTTTACTCTTTTCCGCCTCGGCTGCTCACCTAGTTAAACCTTCATCCTCATTCATAAAAAAAACAAACACATTCCTACCACAAACATCAACGTTAACTCTATTTACATCAATATTCACAATACATTAAAATTTCAAAATTAAAATTCAGCATAAATTTCAGTATCAGAAAATTTCAAGATTAAATTTGTTATCATTTTAATGTGCATCCAGAATTAAAGTCCTTGTAGTATGCCTACTAATTAATATAACAATATATGCAGACCTGAGTCTGAGTACAAAGGAGCATCTACCACCCTTTACGTTAATTAACCAGGTTCGTCTAATTGAGCTCAAAGACATACCCAAATTTTCATCATAATCCAGAACATAAATACTAAATACCCTTTCTACTTAAACAAGAAAATCTCACCTTAAAATTAAAAATTTGCTGTTAGTACAATTTCACTACTGTCCATTTTAAGTAAATCAATTATAAAGTTATTCAACACACACCAACACATCAAAAATCGAACAACAAAGCATAAGTTACCTGAAGGTTACTGCACTATTGGCTTCAATGTACATCGTCCTTGCTAATTTCACCATTCCAACTGGGTTATGTTTACGTCCTCGGATTACTGGTCGCTTTTAAACATTTTCTCTACACTACCATTCATCTAAAGTTGTTTCAGTGCTTTTCCGGAACACATCTGTGTATATCAGAAGCTTGTTTTGTGGATCCAGACACGTTTACGAATCATTTAATTATTAACACCCCCGAAAAATAGCAAAGAAATTCATACTTCTTTCACAAATATACGCCAAAACTGCCTACTTTTGTGTATTCATTTGTCGTTGCAAATTTGACTAATTGGTACAGTGATACTAAACTTTATTACCTTGTATCTTCTTTTCTAAGTGCACTAAATTACATTCATTGTAGCACGTAAAGAACAAACTGTTTTAAATCACCAAAATATACGAGCAAACTGTTTAAATTATTCTATCCAAAATCGGAAAACTAAAAAGCACTGTTTAACGCATTGAATCAAATCGAAAATCTAAGAGAGAGAAACTCATATCAACCTGGGTATATATAGTGGTTAGCCCGTCTGTCGGTTTTGTCCTCAAAACGGCCAGTTTCTAGAATTTCGTATACTATGTTCCCATCTCGACCGCCTGTGCGTCGGTTCTTATTAAATTTGCACTCGCACCAGTTAAATCTCAGAAATTTCGACACGGCTCGCAACGTCTGGAAATAACTCGTTAATTTTTATACAGTAATGTTATTTTTACCTCTCAAGTTTGCCTTTTATTTTCAACCAATCGCAACCCAGTGACTTTGCTCAACTCACCCCTTTTACTATATGTGTCTCGGTCTTGCGCATATTATCTGTCTCTATCTACCCTGTTCTTATTGGTGCAAATTGATATTTTTTATTATCGATTATTTCAGTCCATGTGGACTGTGAAATAACCCACCTTATTAGCATTTCCCGTAACTATTAAGCTACGGTTTCTCCAGAATTCTCTGTAACCATTTGTTATCTGCAAATTTTACGCGGAACATAAAACATTTAAAACTACGCAGGTGTTCAAACATAATACTTCTACGATCTGAATATTATTGGGTTTTTACTAGCTTTTATAGATATTATATGTTACTAATGGTCCAATTAACTCCAATTAAAATAATACCCTTTAATTTTCAGTGACTCCTAATCAAATATTAATTATTATCTGTACATTTTGTTTAATACCGGTTACTTAAAATTGAGTTAATTAATATAAATTTTGCACGTAATTTCCATTTGTTTCTTTACTCGGAATAATTAAATTACACGTAGAGCATTTTAATACTGCTTCTTTTTATAGAAGGCGTCTTGTAAATAATTTAAATCTCTTCTTTTAATGAAACGAATGAATTTTATGCTTCACGGTTTTAATAACGCGTACCTTTTCCTAAAGCTTCTACACGGTGATTAAAATTATTTGATGTGATTATTTAATTTTCTACCCTGGTCTAAATATGAGTAATATATATATATATATATATATATATATATATATATATATTGCTGTGAAATGCGCATTTGGTCACAGGAACTGGTACTTTCTGCTGATCATTCGAGCCCCACAGATTGGGCGTCATAATTTTGCTGTGAAACCTACAAAAAGCCTCACCAGAGTAAAAAAAAAACATTCAAGCCCCAACGTTGGGCCGTCAAGATTTGCTATGATCCGTTACTACGGTGAAATCTCCTCAGACATTCGATCTCTTACCTGAATATCGCCTCTTGAATCCTTCCTCCTCGGCAGCTCACCTAGATAAAACTTTCATCCTCATTCATAAAAAAAAAAAAACACATTCCTACCACAAACATCAACGTTAACTCTATTTACACCAATATTCGCAATACATTAAAATTTCAAAATTAAATTTCAGCATAAATTGCAGCATCCTAAAATTTCAAGTTCAAATTTGTCATCATTTTAATTTGCATCCAGAATTAAAATCCTTGTAGGATGCATACTAATTAAATAAACAATATTTGCAGACCTGAGTCTGAATAAAAGGGAGCATCTCCCACCCCTTTACGTTAATTAAACAGGTTAGTCTAATTGAGCTCAAAGACAGACCCAAATTTTCATCATAATCAAAAACATAAGCCTGATAAATACTCCTTTCTACTTATACAAGAAAATTTTACCTTAAAATTAAAAATTTGTTGTTTATACAAATTTACTACTGTCCATTTTTTATCAAACAAATTATAAAGATATTCAACACACACCAAAACATCAAAGAACGAACAAAAATGCATAATTTACCTGAAGGTTAATGCACTCGTGACTCCACTGTACATCGTCTTTGCTAATTCCACCATTCCAGCTGGTTTATGTTTACGTTGTCGGATTTCTAGCCGCCTTTAAAATTTTTCTACCCCACCATTCGTCTAAACGTTTTCAGGGTTTCTCAGGAACTCATCTAGATATATCGAAATCTTGTTTTGTGGATCCAATCACTTTTACGAATAACATTTGATTACTAACACTCACGATACATAGCACTGAAATTCATAATTCTTTCACGCTATACCAAAAACTGCATACCTCTATTTATTTATTTATTGTTATTAATTTGGATAATTGGTACAGTAATACCCGCAAATATAACTAGACTTTGTTACCTTCATTTATCTTCCCTAAGTGTACTAATAACTTTTATTGTAGCACGTAATCACCACGTATTCTACTTAAAGTATCGAATAATCAAAAAATAAAGAGCAAAACTGTTTAAAGTATCGAATAAAATCAAAAATATAAGAGAGTGAAACACCTATAAGCACGGGTTTATATAATGGCCCGCTTGCACGTAGAATTTGTCCCGCAACGGACAGTTTTTAGAAATTCGCATTCTCTTTTCGCTTCCGACGGCTCGGCACAGCGATTCTACTAAAAATGTGCACACGTCCAAGTTGAAAGTCTAAGAAATTTCCGCACGGCTCGCAACACGTCCGAGAACAACTAATTAATTTTATACACCAACTGATATGATTTCCCCTCTCATGTTTGCATCTTATTTCAACCAATCGTAGACCTAGTGACGCCTTATAAATCACGCCTTTTATTATCAGTGTCTCTGCTTTACGCGTTTTATCCATCCCTTTCTACCCTGGTCTGAATGGTACAAATCAATATTCCAGTCTATATGCTATTTAAATCCACGTGGATTCCTACGCGAGTAAAATAACCCCTCATCTAGCATTTCCTGCTAAAACATCCGACCGTTTCCAATATACGTAGAAGCTGCATGTTTATCTATTCAAATTTATTAGAACGTGACATTTAAAAGTTTGCAAGTGTGCGCTCCTAATGAACGTTTTAGTATAATTCTCCGAGCTTTGTTTCATGGTATTTTAACCTTCCTTTTAGCTGTTTGTTACCAACCTTGGATTTTCACAGGCTTTTATGCTTATTATATATTACTAATGGTTCAATTAACTCCAATTAAAATAATAATGAATGGCATTGACTTCTACCCTTTAATTTTTAGCGAATACCAATTAAATATTAATTATTATTTGTACACTTTGTTTAATACCCGTTACTTAAAAATTGAATTAACCAATATAAATTTCCCACGTAATTTCTATTTGTTTCTTTATACAGGGTGATTAAAATTATTTGATTTCGTTAATTAATTTTCTACCCTGGTCTAAATTTGAGTAATATATATATATATATATATATATATATATATATATATTGTTCAAAATTGGGTTAGTACTCCACTCTTAATTTAAATGTTGTTTATTTTAAACAGTCAAGGTTTTGTTTTGCGATAAACCAGGCGGTCTTATCTAGCACTGGTTTTGTACACTCGTTTCGAAGCACTTGGCCCGTGCGGACGTGTATTAAAACAATATACATTTTTTGGTGAATGTGAGTGCTACTGCGCTTCTACATAATCCGTCAGCGGAGATTTGTTCTGGTTTGAATGCTGTTAACCACTTCCGTAGAAGCCAACAGTATGAACATTAAGGTAAGTGCATGATCATTGTTTGATTTACCGCTAAGAGTATTTTATCGCAACACTACCCCCAAGTTACAGTCCACTTGCTCTAAAGAAATTAATCTGGGGTTTCACGCTTAGTGTAAATGTTCCCATTGTTTCTACAACATAAACATTTGTGGTCACTTCTGAGCACAGGATCCATATGTAAATTTTGTGTAGAGATAAAATACTATTATATTCAATTTCACTAATTGCATTGATACATGTGCATAATTCTAATCAAAGCTCAAAGTTTGTTCTTGAACTTGAAAAATATAATAGTTCACCTTATCGCCAATTGTGATTGTTGCCAGGTTCATTCTTCAAAATTATAAATTACGGCTCGCGTTATTGTTATTGTAAATAATAAATAATTTAGCGATAATTTCATTCAACTCTGGTTATCAGTTTTAATATGGAACCCGATAAGCAAAGTATTGCTGAATTTAAGAGATTACACAATCGTAAAGAAAGGCTATTTAGGCGACCACAGGACTGTTTTGATTTGATCAAAGATTTACCTGCTAAATTAGATCAATTTAAAAATCGTGTTGGCTATTTAATGCCAGTTAGAGATGAATTTCTACAAACTTTAGATGCATTGTCGGATTTATCGAATGTACATGCAAACTTTACAACAGATACAGTATCATTGGAATCTAGTTTTGACGGTTTATACTTCGAGATTTTAAGCGTTGCTGGTCGATACACCACAACCACGAACGTTAATTCTAACGGTAATACAACATCGAATAGCGATTCGAATGTTCGCCTACCTGAATTAAAATTGTATAAGTTCGAAGGAAATCCCGAAAAATTTGACGCATTTAGATCTTTGTACGACACCTTGATTCACAAAAACAATACGATGAGTGACATCGAAAAGTTTTCATACTTGCTATCCTACCTGGAGAATTCCGCTTTAAAGTTAGCACAAAGCGTGCGGTTTTCACCAGAAAATTATTCGGTAGTTTACGACCTGCTGGTACAACGCTACACAAATAAACGCTTAATTGCTCATCATTATCTATCTAAAATCTTTACACTGTCTCAACTAAAGACAGATTCTTTTCAAGCTCTTAATGATTTGTGCGAAACACTGCAAGCTAATGTTACAGCATTAACCGATATGAAACTTCCGATTTAGCCGATTATATATTTTTACATTTTCTCTTGGATTGTTAGATTCCAAAACAAAACAAGAATTTGAAAAGAGCATTACCTAGAACATGAATATCCTACGTTTAAAAATTTTATAAAGTTTTTACGTAATAAATGCTCCATTTCAGCGTTAGTTGGTAGTACCTCTGCTTCAAAGAGCATACCAACGTCATGTGCCGCAAATAAATCTGGAGATCGCTACAATAATGCTGGTAACAAACGCATTTCTATGACTTCGCAAGAAGTCGCGTCTAAGGGTCCTACTGTACACACAGTGGCTTCCGTTTCTTGTCCGGCATGCAATCAAGCGCATAAATTTAATAGATGCCCGAAACTATTAGCATTGTCACCAAAAGATAGACATGAATTAGTCAAGAATAACCGTAGATGTTTTGCTTGTTTAAATCCGCATCCACTTTCTTCTTGTCAATCCAAATTTCGATGTCTACATTGCGGTAGTAAAAAGCACAATTCTTTACTACATTTCGATAATCCTAGTCCTGTACTGAGGCCCTATAATACTACGCCTTTATGTACAGACGCCGATGTACAGATTGTTGCCAATACCAATGTAATAGAAAAAGTTTCTATGCCAGTAAATTTTGTACATTCTTGCGCTGTCGAAAACGGACCAGTTGTGCTCTTAGCCACAGCACAAGTACAAGTCCTCTCGACTGATGGTAGTTGGCAGCGCTGTCGCCTAATCTTGGATACAGGATCGCATTCGAATTTTATCACTATCGATTTAGCTGATAGGTTAGGCCTCAAACGAAGAAAGTGCCCATTTGAAATACGTGGTGTAGGACAGTCGCATTTAACAAAAGTTCAGGGTCTAGTCGACTGTAAAATTGGCTCCTTATACGACAGCAATTTTTATTTAAATTGTGAAGCTGTAGTTGTACCAAAGATTACCACGAATCTCCCTACAGTTACGTTACCCATACAGTTAAAACAACAATTTTCCTCTCTTAAGTTAGCTGATCCCGATTTCCACGTATCCGCACCAGTTGATATTTTATTAGGGTGTCAGCTGTTTTAGATATCACGCCAAGTGAGCCTTCATACTTGAAAGGCAAACCCGCGGCATTTCTTACTTCTTTTGGATGGGTAATCATGGGTGAAGTACCTAAAATGATACATTCACCTACGAACGTCGCTTTATTTACTAATATAGTAGAAACGCAATCTCTAAATGAAACTTTACGTTTATTTTGGGAATCCGAAGAAATATTTTCTCCACCTTTGCCCTCCCCGGAGGAGAATGCTTGTGAAGAGCATTTCAAATCTAGTACTACGCGTACGGCCTCAGGTCAATATATGGTCAGATTACCGTTTAAAGACAATGTTTCCCAAGCTCTAGGTTCGACTAGAGAACATGCAATCAATAGGTTCTTAAAGCTTGAAGCGCGTTTCAAACGCGATGAAAATTTTCATAAATTGTATGCGGAAAACATTAGTGATTATTTATCACAGAAGCACCTTAAACCTGCGGTTGACGTATCCCAGTATGTGATGACTCATCACGGGGTTTTAAAGAATCTCGCATCATATACCCAGATTCGTGTAGTTTTCAACCCGACTGATAAAGACTGTAATAATAAATGCCTTAATGATATTCTACTGCCGGGTCCGAAACCACAAACGGATATAGGTCTTGTTATCACAAGATTCAGAATTCCACAAGTGGCTCTTACGTGTGACAGTCGTCAAATGTTCAGATCAATTTTAGTACACCCTGATGATCGGAAATTCTTGCACATATTTTGGAGGTTTAATCCAAATGAACCATTAACAGAGCTAGAACACACACGCGTTATTTTCGGTGCAAGTTGCAGTCCTTACCTTGCCCTTCGTGTTCTAAAACAATTATTGGTTGACGAAGGTTCTAAATTTACACGAGCTTCGTGCGCTCTCAGTTCTTCTACATATGTAGACGACATTTTGACAGGAGCAGATTCCATCGAAGATGCTCTACTTCTTAAAACTGAACTCATTGATTTGTTAAAACTGGGTGGGTTTGAACTGGGCAAATGGGCCAGTTCACATGCCAATGTAATTGGTAATTCTTCAGATACGATACAATTACCTAATTCCAGTCCTGATTCTATTAATAAAGTTTTAGGGCTTTGTTGGGATCTAAGATTCGATGTACTTAAATGCAAAGTTCGAAATGCCTCTGATACACCATCGAAAAGAGGCATTCTTTCCCGTATTGCGCGAACCTTTGACATTAATGGATACCTCAGTCCATTTACTTTTATACTTAAAATTCTTATTCAACAATTGTGGTTACTAAAGGTAGGATGGGATGACGAACTCCCTGCCGTAGTGTTACAGAAGTGGAATCAAATTCAAGCCGAATTACCACTTCTCGAAAACGTGTCTATTCCGCGCTGTGTATGGAAAGTAGGTGAAGTAAAAGGTCTCATGGTAGGTTTTGCTGACGCTAGCGAGCTTGGCATGGCTGCAGTTATTTATTTACGATTAGAGGTTGATGGCCAAATTTTCATAAATTTAATAATTTCAAAAACTCGCGTGGCTCCACTAAAAACGTGGACGATACCACGTCTCGAATTAGGGCGGCATGTCTTCTATCAAAACTTATGAAGTCTACTTCCCCAGCATTTGATTCGTTACACCTTCAGGAACCTATTTGTTTTAGTGATTCAGTAAACACCCTGTCGTGGATTCGCACCCCTCCGCATCGATTAA
The DNA here is from genome assembly GCA_036346225.1 of Platerodrilus igneus. Lineage (NCBI taxonomy): Eukaryota > Metazoa > Arthropoda > Insecta > Coleoptera > Lycidae > Platerodrilus > Platerodrilus igneus. The sequence goes on from JARFIW010000910.1 coordinate 2,544,958, forward strand.
AAATATTCTTTGCCAACAGGGTTGTTCAAATCCACGAAAATCTACCCACAGCTCGTTGGAGGCATGTACCTAGTGCAGATAATCCCGCTGACCCGGCAAGTCGCGGGTTAATGCCATCGGAACTGCTTTGTTGTGATTTGTGGTGGAAAGGGCCCGACTTCATATATCGGAACATTTCTGAATGGCCAGGTAGTACATTTGAATACTCGCCTGCACAAGGGTTAGACGTTTCTACCCCTATGACACCTCAAGCCTTGTTGTCCGCAATTGATGTTCAACCATTTACGGACATTTTGCTACGACATTCAAGTTTTGTTAAAGTACAAAGAATTTTTGCCTATATACTTAGATTCAAATTCAATTGCCTTGCGCGCATTCATGATGCTCCAAACGATCAGATGCGTACTGGCAACTTAACGTCATTCGAATGTAATGACGCTTTGTTATTTATTATAAGAATTTCTCAGTACGAGCACAATCGAAACGAAATTTTGTTATTAGAAAAGGGTCAACCTTGCGCAAAAAATTATCGTCATTTGTCCCCTTTTCTTTCCCCTGTGTGTTTAATCATGGTGGGGGGACGTTTGCGCCAGTCGAAGCTCCCAATTGCTACTAAATATCCCTACCTAATTCCGCGGGACAGCAGATTAGCTATCTTAATATGCGATCATTATCACATATACTCGGGCCATGGTGGAAATCGCCTGGTACATTCCCTCGTAAATAGGAGATTTTGGATTCCTTCAATTCGACACTTAATTCGAAATCGTATATTTCGTTGTCTTACATGTTACCGATATAAGGCGGAACCTATCCAACCACCTATGGCGGATCTTCCAGCTTACCGACTCGAACCGGGAAAATGTTTCACACACACGGGGATTGACTTTGGCGGACCCTTTATGGTAAAAGTACCTAATCTGCGCACAGCTAGGTATGAGAAGGCATATATTGCTTTGTTTATATGCATGGTCTCGCGTGCCATTCATATCGAACTCGTCACCTCGTTAACATCCCAAGCATGTCTGGCCGCACTAGACAGATTTATTTCTAGACGCGGACTTCCGGCGAAATTTTATTCCGATCAAGGACGGAATTTCCGCGGAGCTGCTAGAGAAATTTCTTAAATTTCAAAATTTTTTGACTCGTCTAAGCCCGAGATTGCACATTATTTAGCTATTCGGGGCATTGAATGGTCCTTTAATCCTCCCTACGCACCCCACTTTGGTGGATTGTGGGAGGCAGGAATCAAAAGTGTTAAATTCCATTTAAAGAGAATAATTGGTAACAACCAATTTACTGCAGAAGAATTTAACACAATCGTTATTAGAATTGAAGGCATTTTAAACTCTCGCCCGTTTTGCTCCTTACCAGCTTCACCCGATGATGGAATTGATGCATTGACGCCGGCACATTTCCTGACAGGCGGTCCTATTCTGGCGCGACCCGAAGTAGATTTGACAAACATTTCTACTAACAGACTCACTCGTTGGCGGCTTTGTCAACAGTTAATCCAGGGGTTCTGGAAGCGTTGGTCAAATGAATACCTCCACACCCTTCAGCATAGGCCCAAATGGACTACCCCGGCCAAACAGTTGGAAGAAGGCGATCTGGTGTTGTACTTGACCCCAGGTACACTCCCTGCGTGTTGGCCTTTAGCAAGGGTAACAAAGCTGATACCTGGAAGTGACGGCATAGTACGTGTTGTTCGGTTGAAGACACCCTCAGGTGAAACGGTACGACCAATAAATAAGATGGTACCGCTTCCACCTCCTTACAATTAATATGACGTGCTCAACAATCACATTAATTGATCATTCTTTAGAGTTTCTTTTATTTTCTCGTTTTATCTCTACACAACTACACCAATAGAGCTTATTTGCATTTTTTTTTAATTTCTCCCTTTTTTCTTTTTTTTCTTTTCTTCACCCCTTTTAGCTATCAAAATTTAATTATTTTGGGTGGGGGGTATGTTCAAAATTGGGTTAGTACTCCACTCTTAATTTAAATGTTGTTTATTTTAAACAGTCAAGGTTTTGTTTTGCGATAAACCAGGCGGTCATATCTAGCACTGGTTTTGTACACTCGTTTCGAAGCACTTGGCCCGTGCGGACGTGTATTAAAACAATATACATTTTTTGGTGAATGTGAGTGCTACTGCGCTTCTACATAATCCGTCAGCGGAGATTTGTTCTGGTTTGAATGCTGTTAACCACTTCCGTAGAAGCCAACAGTATGAACATTAAGGTAAGTGCATGATCATTGTTTGATTTACCGCTAAGAGTATTTTATCGCAACACTACCTCCAAGTTACAGTCCACTTGCTCTAAAGAAATTAATCTGGGGTTTCACGCTTAGTGTAAATGTTCCCATTGTTTCTCCAACATATATATATATATACCCAAATTATGGCTAAGATATGTTGATGACACGTTTGTGGTCTGGACCCATGGAAGAGAACAACTCAATGGTTTTCTAGAACACCTTAATGGTATACATTCAAAAATAAAGTTTACCATGGAAGTAGAAAAGAATAACCAATTACCATTTCTGGATGTACTAGTGAAGAAAAAAGATAATGAACAACTTAGCCACACGGTCTATAGAAAGCCAACTAACACGGATAGATACTTAAACGCTAAGTCACATCATCACCCGACACTCTACTCTATTTTAGAAACCTTATTTTACTATCGTTATCTTTTGATTTATGGGTTGTTTAACGCCTTATCTCACATTATAGTCTTCTAACTGCAATGTCCATTCATGTTATTTGTTATTTTGAAGATAATTATGTCCCCTTCTCATTATCTAATTTGATTTATGGGTTTTGGTACTCGATGAATAAACTTTGAAATTTTCTATCTATATAATGAATAAACTAGATCTATCTTAAAAACGCAAGTTTTCACTCTAAAGTACAGGATGTGCATGAGTTTTGTCTATTTCTCAGTTAAATGGAATGGATCTTGTTCTAAAATGAACTGAATGCGTTTTAAATAACTTTCTATAAGGTTCCTTCATCTAGTATTTTTGTAATATATGCTCTATTCTTTATAGAATGTGTTTAAAATGGTATTTAGTGCTTTTTAATTAGTATTTTCATGGATTTTTACTTACATAATATGTATTATTTAAAGATACTATTATGCAATATAAATGAAGCTTATTATGTCACTGGTTTTTGCACTTAAGTACAACATACAGACTATTTCCAATTATGGAGTTGAGTATTGAAAAAAAATGCTTAATTTTTCTCAGGTTTTGAAGTGTTGCATGTACATGGTATGGTGCTCAATGAGCTTTACATGACCCCTTATCACATCAATTTATATATAGAGAGGGAGGCGAGGGAGGGAGCGAGCGAGTGAGAGAATATAACGAAAACTTTCACAGAATAATATCTCTGGGGCATTCATACACTTAGATGTATAATTTGTTAGAGCTAATGTTAACAAACACTACATGCAAAATTCCTATTCAGTTTTGATTACGACAGGTAGGAACATTTCATCCAACGTAGAATTCAAATCAACTTGCAGGTGTGAATTAATTCACAGAAATGTTTAATGCAAGATACATATGGCATCACATGTGTTATATAAGAAACTATTCTGAATAAAAGTGAGAAAAAAGCGCTTGCTTATCATGTCAATATTTCTACATAAAAATGCAATGAATTAAAAATTCCATCTCTTTGATTTTTTAAGCGCTTTAGCTTTTTAGCAGTTCTGTTTGCTGCTTGTCAAACAATACAGGAGGTTTTTTAAAGGGTTATATGTGTAAAATAGGGCTTTTATAAAATAAAAAGCCAATAATATGCATATGGAGTTTATGGAATGGACCCGAGAAGAAATTTTAATGAAATTGGATGTTTAAATAGCTGGTATGAGGTCGCTAACTTGTTGATTAGAAAACAATGCACAGCTGGAAAGACCATTGTATGCTACAGAGGCAGGCAGGTAATTTCATAATCTGTTGGAGTTAAGCGAGTTAATTGATAACTTTGCATATGAACAAAGGGTGCTTGTCTTGTAATGCTAATTTCTTAGAAGATAAGTATTTTATTTGATTAACTACAAATGAGAAGTGATGACACTAAATTATTATCATTTTTGGAAATATTTTAAGGTAAGTTTATAAAACAGGTATTTTCCAATTACGTTCTATACCTAATTTTGAAAATTATCCATTACCTAATGCTGTATTTTGTTTTAAAAGTGTCGACCATGTGATATGTGTTCATGACCTTATTTTTTTAAATAATGAGGTTTTGTTAACATGTTATGATTTTGTAAATAGTATGTTTCTTTAAGATTTATTTTCAGTTATCTTTTTATAATAAAATGTTATTGCAGGATAAGTAAACAAATTTGAATATAGTTATGTACCATTCTTGAATGTAGTAAAGCTCAATTTGCATGAGAAACATTTTTGGTCTTGTTTTTTATTGGTTGGTTGTCTTTTTTTTAAGTTGTGTATTTTCAGGTTTTAAACTTTATGCAGAAGAATTTGTCCAGTATGCTAAGAGGGCATTTAACCATCAGCTGTTGTGTAGTTAAGAAACAATACAAATAAATGGTCACCCAAAGCTTTGGTAGATTAATTGTCTGAAAAATTGACTACTGAAGACATGGTGTGTCGAGTCGTATAGAGTAGTGCTTAAATTTAGGAAGTTTTTAGAAATTAAGACATTAGAATAACGTTTACATTTTATTCAGAATCAAGTGTACATTTAAAAAGACTTTAATTGCTTAATTGCAATATATATATATATATATATATATATATATATATATATATATATCACAAACAAATAACAATTTTATTATATTCAGAATAGATGAAAATTAAGTACTTAGGCACAGAATCACAATATTTATCACGGATGTGAACACAGTTAAAATACAATAAGTTTTAATTTTCCACTAGTATAAGTTATAAATGTTTGCAGTATTGTCAATAAGCATATATATATATTCACATTAATACATCTATACAAGAATTGCACAAAAAACGTTTCATAAAGGTATTACTGCAGTAAACATTAATACAATTGAAAAAACTGTCATATACTTTACACATAAATAAGTATACTATTTTTGTAAATACAGTTATTTAATTATCAGTTACTATCATTATCTACTTTGTTTGAGTATTGTCGAAATCAAAAATATTTTTGGCCACCCTAATCTTTCTGTATTAATTCCAAACTTCTTAAATATACAAAACATAAAACAGCTTTATTACTTTATATAATACGACTCATATAATGATATTTTAAATACTCAGTTACAATGACAGGGTTATACATCATCATCATATAAATTTACACAAGCAGCAAAACAAACATCTTAGCCATTTTTTTTCAATATTTAAATTTGCTATCTACAATAAGACAGATATAATTTCATAAGAGACCCAAAAAGTACATTCTCAAATTAAATATTCATTGATGTAATACTTCACAAGCTAAAAGTAAAACAAATATAATTGTAATAATTGTATTGCCGCTAGAGATTCAGAATATAATATTAAACTAATTCAGACTAGATCTAATCCATATTCGAAATGTTACAATTTGTATTTATAATAAATGTTATCTAGATCACTTGAAATCTATCCTCATTTTTATTACACAAAAAAATTATATATATATATATATATATATATATATATATATATATATATGCAGATCCTGTTTATGCTACAAATCAAATGCTTTTACATTTATTCTTTTATCTTTTAACGGCAGATGAACACCATCTATAAGAGTCTAGAAACAACCCTAAATTAAATATTAATGTGTTTCACATATCAAAAGTAATTTAAATTTAACTGCAAAAATTATATTACCAATTGGGATTTTGAGAATGATATTTAAACCAATTTAGTACAGGTCAAATCTGTATTTGAAATTAGTTATGATATACAGTTAAAATAAATTTTATCCTCTTCACTTAATTTTGATGTTTCTTATTACAAAATTAAAAAAAGAATGATACATTCACATAACCTTTTACACCACAAGTCAATTACTTTCAGATTAATTCTATCATCCTTAAATATTATCTTAAATTTTTTGAAGTACAACTAACGATTAAATTATAAGGTTGAACACTAAAATATTAACTTTAAAATTATAGTGTATTACTTTTGAAATACTTACTGAGGATAGTTTTAAACATGTATATATGTTTGATCAAGAAAATTTAATATGTTATTAGAAGAAAATTCGAATGTGAATTTAATGTTTGTATGTATGGTATTTATGAAATTTAAGAAGATATCGATGTCGGAATTAGATCCTGTGTGGATACATATTATATCATCTACATAACGTGCCCAAAGTAATATTTTTTCTTTGAAAAAGGAATAAGTTTTAATATGGGTAATTTCTAGGTTGTTCATAAATATTTCTGACATTAAAAAGGAAAGGTTGGACCCCATTGCTAGACCATTGTTTTGTTTGAAATATCGATTATTGAATTTGAAAAAGTTTTGTTTTTAATCGTTAAGTTTAATAATGAAAGAATGGTAAAGGTTTGAAGATCGGTCAGTTCAGAGCTATTTAGTAAACCGTGGATGAGTTGTACAGATTCGTATGGTGGAATTGAAGGTAAGAGATTAGTGACATCGAATGAAACCATGTTGTATGATTCTGGTAAATTTAATTTGTTAATTTGCAATATTAGATCATATGAATTTTTAATTGAATATGTAGATTTGAAATGTAAATGGGTTTGAAGGAATTTATTTAGAAACTTTGATATTTTATGACATGGTGTTTGGGTGTAAGATATGCAGGTCTGATAGGAATATTGTTTTTATGTAATTTAGGTAGACCGTACATACGTGGAGTTGTTGGATTCATCTCTAATAGTTTGTGATATTTAATATTAATCGTATCTAGTACCTGGCGTGAATCAAATATTGTTCTTCTTACTTTATTTATAAAATTATGTGTAGGATCTGTACAGATTTCTGTGAAGTTTGAAGTGCTAATGAAATCAATGACTTTATTTATGTATTCTGAATTGTCTAGGATAACTACACAATTTCCTTTGGTACAAATGATACCAGCATTAGGTTTATTAATTTTTTTAAGTAATGATATAATATTAAAACTGTCTTTATTTCCAGAAATCTCGTTTTTAATCCATATGATTTTGGCTTTCTTGATTGCTTTGTCGGCACTGACATTTTTAGTGCTCAAATATAAATTTATGTATTTTGGGGTTAGACCCTTTTTATGCAGCTGTTGTTGAACCATATCGTTAATTTTGTAAGTTTCGATTTCTTGGATAGTTTTTCAAATTTCCTCAGTAATTGTGCTCGATTTGCTTGAATATCCATAATGTGAGAAATGATTTATTACTCCAAATGGGGTTTTTATATGATGAAAGTAAATGAATAGAATGACTCACAATCTCTCGATGTGTCAATTTAATAAAAATTATTATAATACAATAAGTTTCGCTACATGTTTCGGGCTTATAAACCTTAGCCCATCTTCAGGCGATAAAAAGTATCAAAGAAATTTTTTTATATATGAAGTACAACTAACGATTAAATTATAAGATTTATTAGATTTATTTAATAATTTATATAAAAAACTCAATAATCTCACTATACAACAACATCACACATTTCACCCAAGGGTTCTTAACCTAAGTTCACAAACTCTATCTAAATTTGAATTTAATATTTTAAACAATGGCCTAAAATTTAACCCTCCAAACAATAAATCAAAGAATATAATATCAAATTTAGCTGTTACTGCTGATAACATTTTTTCAACTGCGAATATAGATCAAACTGAGGTTATAAAATCAGAAATTTTGATTTCTCTTCAGAAATTCCATCAATGTTTCAACAGAATAAAATTTCTGGAAATAAAAACAGTTTTAATATTAAATCATTACTTAAAAAATTTAATAAATCTAATGCTGGTATATGTACCAAAGCCGACAAAGGAAATTGTGTAGTTATCCTAGACAATTCAGAATACAGAAATAAAGTCATTGATTTCATTAGCACTTCAAACTTCACAGAAATCTCCAAAGATCCTACACATAATTTTATACATAATGTAAGAAAAACAATATTTGATTCACGTCAGGTACTAGATCTAATCGTTAGTTGTACTTCATATATAAAAAGTTTCTTTGATACTTTTAATCGCCTGAAGATGGGCTAAGGTTCATAAGCCTGAAACATGTAGCGAAACTTATTGTACTATAATAATTTTTTATTAAATTGACACATGGGGAGATTGTGAGTCATTCTATTCATTTACTTTCATAATACATGTATATAAAATTTTGCCATTAATAATAAACGTAAGTCTAGAAATAGTTAATATAAATAAAAAAATTTGCAATTTTATTAATTTAGGGCACTAAGTAAGAAACTAAATCACTGGATAATACTCCAAATCACGGGGTAAACAATTCCAAGGTACTGGTAAACGACTCTAAGTTAATCGTTAATGCTTCAAATTACTGGGTATGGGTAAATGGCTCTTAATTACTGGGTAAATACTTCAAGTTACTGGCTAACGACTCCAAGTTACCACGTAAATACTCTAAATAAATGGTAAAATACTCTAAGTATAGGATCAGTACTTCAAATTATTGGACAAATGACCGATTTAAGCCAGAAAGCTTCAGCAAGAAAAAACAGGAGAAATATAAGATCAGAACTATTTATTCTATTTATAGCATGTTGCATTTATAATCTTACATAATTTGTGTATTCAGAAGTGAGCTTAAAAGTTGCATGTTATTAAAATATTTTGTGTAAAAGGTCAACAAAAATTTGGTTGGTACGTAGAATTATGTTAAAAAAATGGACATCTCTTTGAACGTTCAACGAAACTATTCGTGGTAAGATACAATTTTTTTTTGCTGACTTTAATTGCTTTTAAAGGTGTAAAATTTTATAATCTTCATAAAGAGCTAATTCGATTTTATTTAGTTCATTATACAAAACTTTGGCGAATTTAGTTTATCTTATTTGGAGGTATTAAGTGTTGGAGAGTGAGTAAAAAAATTTCTGTTATCATATCAACGTTCACTCTGTGCGTGGTATCACTGACATAGTCGAGGCATAAATTTAATTGTGTTAAATATGTTTAGTTCGTAATAGAATAAGGTAGTAAAATATTTTTTAAAAGATAATAAATGTTTAATTTTTATAATTTTACTTTACTTTACTACACTTCATTTCATGAGATAATAAAGCGATGAAAAGCATAGGTACTAAAAACTACTCAATTTTATTGATTGAAATATGAATCCGATTTACACTGCTCAAAAATAATGATTTTGGGATCAGACTCTGACAAAAATATCACCGACGGATATTTATTATTTTAACTTTCTATAAATTTTGATGATGATTAGTATTATAAATATTTACTTGCCAATAAAGTAGAGTTGATGGAAGGAGTATGAACAAATTTTTCAGTGATCAGATAAAAAGATATACCAATATGGCGCATTGCAATATCGGGTAATGAAGTAAAGTTTATTAATTTTCGCGAAACAGACTGGTAACTAAGTTAAACAAATTTTTTGGTGCGATCCATCAAAAAAGGTCTACCAGTCATACGTTTCCATCGCAGATCTTCGTAATATGTGAAATATAGCATGCACTTTGTAGTTACTTCTGACTGATTATTTCAAACTGTTATGAGAAATTAGCTTAAATGCAAAATTAAACTTTTTTTAGAACAATTATTTTATTCTTTTATGAAATATTGTAACTCCAAATGTTCCATTTCTTTCTATTTTATCATACCGTTGGACTCGTTTTGACTTGCATCATTCTTAACTAATTTTACTAATTACTTGCTCAAAATATGTGAAATTTTTTTCAAAAAAGAAAAGAAAAATTTACTTTTTGTATCCAAAATATATGTTGTCATGCAAACTATGACCATCAAATGTCAAATTCAAACCAGTGCATATTTTCTTACCAGAACTTGTAATTTCATACATAAATGCAAATTTTTTATTTGACATTTAATATTTATCACGTCTGTATGGCAACTGCTATTTTGGATACAAAGGGTGAACTTTTAAATATTTTGATAAAATATGAAGCTATATTGAGTAATTAATGGATAAAATTTGTTAAGAATAGAATACTCAATGACTTCTATTTGAAACATTTTTCTTCAAAACTTATATTGGAGATATGAACTGCAATTAAAAACCTAACACGATAAATTCCAAAATGGAACATACGATATAAAATAATTAGTTAGAGATTTATATACATACTATTTTGACTTACTCAACCTTTTTAGTAATTTTAAAGTATTATGAAATGTCAATTCTAATCAATCCATTTCTATTTTAGTTTCTTCTTCTGTGTATATTTTATTCTGTACATTTCTAAGGTTACGTATGTATTTGTCTTTGTGGTCTGTGTGCTACATTTTACTTTTAAAGTTTGCATGAAATCTACCTACATTCGCCTATTTCTTTTTTTCTGTTTTTAATATGTAAATTCACCTTGTTGAAAATCCGTCCTTCACTGTATTATTTTTCTACATCAAAGCAAACTGTTCCAGTACTGTATAGATGTGTACATTGTATAGATAAGTGTTATGATAATAAAAGTATAAGAGTGAATAATAAGAAATAAATGTTAGTGATTCTGGGCGAAGCAGTGCACTGATTCAAAAACTTCAAAATGAAACGAATCAAAAGTGATCAAAAGCTAATGGCATACAATTTGTATTTATAAGCTATCGAAATCAATTAGTAAATCCACAACCGTAAAGCAGACTGCTATAAAACTTGGCATTGGTCAAAGCACTGTATGGAGAGTAAAGAATAACTTCATATCATCATGTAAAGTCTGAGAAATCCCTTCACAATGCTGAATAAGAATAGATATTATGAATTGGCTTATAAAGAATTTAAAAGCTTCAGTAAATGGAATTAAGTCGTACTGCATTTTGCATCCCACAACGTATGTTGCTGCTGAATTGGTGAAAAATAACAGATGAATAGAACTGCGATTACCCCCTACCGTCACAGTTTAAACCCTGTAGAACTGATATGGGCTAAGGCTAAAAAATATGTTGCTGCATATAACACTACACTCAAATTATTTGATGTAAAAACTCTTGTTTTAAGATGCCATTACAAGAGTAGCTTCTGCTGTGTGAAAAGTTGTGTCGATCATGTTATCGAAAAGAAAGAAAAAACAGTTTTGTAATTTGGCATTGCAGATGTGGTTGAAAGATAGTGATAGGTGTGAATTCGAATTCAGATAGTGATTCAAGTGATGATGATATGGTTCCGTTATAAATTACTATTACAGTATCAGTAATGCCTACATCTTTTACGGTATTCTACTATAAAGTTTAATCACGTGCATCATGATTGTATACATAGATATGGTCTTATGCCATTTAATTATTTACCATAAATTTAGTAGAAAATTTCTTAAAAGGGTGTAATATTGTATTGTGACAACACACTACAATTAATAAACCTATATGACATTTGATTGTAATTGTTATTTTTTTCAAAACCTGACTGATTTCCTGTTTGAACATTTTCTATAAAATGTATATTGTTGATCTGGCAGAATTCTGTTGATAGCGTATTATTGTAGGTTGTTATATCTTTAGTGAAAATTGTTATTGGATATGTGTAATTAGTTGTTAATCAAAACGTATTAATTGTTTTATAATATTCTACAATAGTAAGTTATTTTTAGTTATGTAAATTAAAAACATTCTTAAAATTTGAAGAAAATCAAAAATATTTTAGAAAGTAATGGATTTAGGTATAGGGAATGCTTAACAAAAATGAAAGGACACTTAATGAACTATCCATTGTAGTAATATAATTGGTAGGGTGCCATTTGAAAAAAATTTTAAAAATTGCATTTTGCGAAACCTGACACACCCTGTATACTGGGAAGAAATTTCAAAAAAGTGATAATTACAAATATACTATGGTACATAGTAAAATTTACTGCATCTTGAAAATTAACATAAGTTGTGTATTAGTGCAGTGGTAATGTATCTTATCAGGGTCATTTTTTCTAAAAACAGTTGAATATCTCAAAAACTAAAAGGAATAGACAGATACAATTTGATATCAAATTAAAGCTCTTTTTATGGGCTTTCCAAAAATGTAATAATATATAGGGTGTTCCATTTAAAAAAATATAAGTTTAATATGCCCTGGAATTATGAAACACCCTGTATGCTTCCAAATATTTTTAAAATGTGCACTTTAGGCATGCCTAATATGCCTTCGAATTTGGCTTATGTAGCTTTTATAATAACGGAGTTATCGACCGTTGCCACACTAAAAACTCACCCTGTATATATAGCTGAGCTAGCCGATGCCTATTTAAATTTTTTATATTTTAGGTTGTTTAGAGACACAGAGCAGTAGCGGGCAGTAGGAAACTGAACGTTAATTACATCGGCATGCAGCGTTATCATAGCGATGTAATTAACCTATGATTCCTTAATATTATTAAGTTTCAAAAATCAATAGCAATAGTTTCAGTTATTTGATTTTTGTTTGAGCTAAAATAACATTCAGCTATAAACTACTGAACACAACCAATTGGATGGACAGTTGCAGATAACTATTAACTAATGAATGTAATATAATGCAACAAGTATGTTTGCATCAAAATAAAATGAATGTAGGCTAATGTAAAATATTGAGCATATTTATAACATCAAATACAGATTACTTTTTGAGACCTGACATCATGGCAAATCCAAAAGATATGTGGTTTGTAAACAGATTTCACAGTTAACTTCCAAATGCTCTACAATATGCAGTTCTTAAGTTTAATTGTTCGTATTTAAGAAATAATATTTAATAATCTGAAATCAAACAACTATTATAATAAACAATTACTCCAGAGTTTGTTCTTCAAATTAAAGTGCATAAAATTTCATCTCCATCAATAATTAATAAAATATACCACTGTTACTGCCACACCAAAAAAATGTATAAATCACAATAACAGGAAAACATAATATTTAACTTTCAGGGAATATTATATAAAATGTTACAAAATTTTCAAAACAATTAAGCAATTAATTTTTTTTTATTCAGATCATATTTCATGATCTGTGTTATCTACATCTTTAAATTTAATAAAAACGTACGGTATACCAAATTCAAAATCATTTTGTGGCCAATATTTTAAAAATGCTTTTTGATCAGGGTTTTCTTCCTTAACAGAAAAATATGCAAACAATACGCAAGCTGTATATGCAGAAATAAATATAAGAATATGCCATAACCCATGCAAGTATGGAAAATTAATTGAAGACCAAATTTCACACAACAATCTGTCATTCACCCAACAAAATACTGCTAAGCACCAAATAGAAGTAGAGCGCAGTCCTAGGCGATGAACACGTTCCTCTCTTGAACTACAAAATTAATTGGTATTAATTATAATAAATTAAATAAAAAATAATACTTACAGACGGAGCTCATGCAGTAAAAGAATTACAGCTGGTATTCCCAGGGCCATAAGAGCAAATGCATTTACTATAGGATGTATAATAGCTAAACCAGTACCAATTATGGCCAAAATTGCCACAGCAACACTGAAGCGTTTGCTTTAATGGTAAATATTTCAGTTATTAAAAAAATTTATAAAATTTTACATTAACTTACCGGTCATTATGAATAAAGGCAGGAAAAAATTTTCGAGGAAAGAATATGGAAAAGGCTGCAAAAAATAACCACAAAATGGCTAGTTCATCTAAAAGCTGTCCAACCAAACTTAAAGTAGCATGAAAATATGCTGAAGACAGTCCAACAATAATCAGGAGAAACCAAACAACATGAATGGCTGGATTTACATACTGTCCATATCCTCGGAAGAGATGCATTAACAGTGGTGGAAGCACAAGAAATAGAATATTACTAACCTGTGGAGAAAAAAGTTGTGATTTATAAAATATTTTATTTATCTTACCGTATTAACAAATTCTGCAATTACTGGAGAAAATGTATAATTATCTTCGCACCAGTCAATTGGTGAACTTCCTGGTTGGAGTGTTGACCACATATTTACGTCAAATAATTCTAAAACAACAAAATATTAAGATTATTAGTAAACCTAAACCAAAGAGATAAAAAAGAATGCAGACCATTAAAACTAATTCCAAATTAATTGAAACATGAAACATAAAAAATTACATTAAGATAAAGTAAAACAAATTAGAAAAGACATCAATACCATCATATTATTTCATATAGATATTTAGCAGCCAAATATTATTCCATAACTTAGCCATGGTGCAATAATTTTAAAAAATAGCAAAAATGAGTGTATAAATACTAAAACTTTTATAAATGGCACTGCTTTTTTAAAATTTATTATACCTTGATGGAAAACAGTACCACCTCCTACTACTACAATCTACTACAATCAATTTTATTGCTATATAATTTTTCACTATTATTATGTATAAATTTCAAACTAAACCCTGTTATGACTACCACTAGATAGCTGATTTTCAAAAATATGAACAAACTTGAATAAACAGTTCAAGCACCAAGTTGTTAGTTTATATGTTTAAATTTCTACTTAAAAAATTTGGTTTTTAAACACAAAGCTAAAGCTTAATTATTTAGTAAATGAATATATTTAATAAGAGTACTATTGTAACTGCACTATACTTCAAATACCATTTTGATGAAAATCTATGGGCATGACTTCAAGCGAGCCACTTTATTTTGCAATGCAGTTTTGTCTGTTAGTAGGAACATTATGACACCTTATATTTAAATTCACCTTAGTGACATAATTTGGTATAATTTCGCTTGCTATTGAATTGCCAGCAGTAGAAATTCACTTATATTTAGTTTATGTAATTAAATTCTAATATAAAACTATTTAATCAAAATTGTTTAACCAAAATAAACTGTAAAGTGTAAAAACAATATTAAAAGGTTTTTAAATTTTATCATTTAAAAATTCAGGGGCACAGCACTTCTAACATATATATATATATATATATATATATATATATATATATATATATATATATATATATATATATATATATATATATTGCTGTGAAACCACCAAAATCCGGGTACTCCGCTGAATCGAGCCCCACAGATTGGGCGTTAAGAATGCTGTGTTTCCCTGTATTTGAATCGAGCCTCACGAATTGGGCGTCAAGAATGCTGTGAAACCTACAAAAAGCTATTAACTTAACTGGTCCGTTGACTTTCTTCTGTTCATCGCCTCGGCTGCTCCCCTAGTTAAACCTTCATCCTCATTCATAAAAAAAAACAAACACATTCCTACCACAAACATCAACGTTAACTCTATTTACATCAATATTCACAATACATTAAAATTTCAAAATTAAAATTCAGCATAAATTTCAGTATCAGAAAATTTCAAGATTAAATCTGTTATCATTTTAATGTGCATCCAAAATTAAAGTCCTTGTAGGATGCCTACTAATTAGTATAACAATATATGCAGACCTGAGTCTGAGTACAAAGGGAGCATCTACCACCCCTTTACGTTAATTAACCAGGTTCGTCTAATTGAGCTCAAAGACATACCCAAATTTTCATCATAATCCAGAACATAAATACTAAATACCCCTTTCTACTTAAACAAGCAAATTTCACCTTAAAATTAAAATTTTGTGGTTTGTACAAGTTCACTACTGTCCATTTTAAATAAACAAATTATAAAGTTATTCAACACACACCAAAACATCAACGTTCGAACAAAATAGTATAATTTACCTGAAGGTTACTGCACTCGTAGCTTCAATGTACATCGTCCCTTTTGTTAATCACACCATTCCAACTGGGTTATATTTACGGCTTCTGATTCTCCATGCTTTTAAAATTATTTACACCACCATTCATCTAAAGTTGTTTCAGTGCTTTTCCGGAACTCATTTGTGCATATCTGAAGCTTGTTTTGTGGATCCAGACACGTTTACGAATCATTTAATTATTAACACCCCCGAAAAATAGCAAAGAAATTCATACTTCTTTCACCAATATACGCCAAAACTGCCTACTTTTGTGTATTCATTTGTCGTTGTAAATTTTACTAATTGGTACAGTGATACTAAACTTTATTACCTTGTATCTTCTTTTCTAAGTGCACTAAAGTACATTCATTGTAGCACGTAAAGAACAAACTGCTTTAAATCACCAAAATATACGAGCAAACTTTAATTTATTCTATCAAACTCGGAAAACTAAAAAGCACTGTTTAACGCATTGAATCAAGTCGCAGATCTTAGTGAGCTTGTTCATATTCACCTGGGTATATATAGAGGTTAGCCTGTCTGTCGGTCTAGTCCCCAAAACGGACAATTCTTCAGAATTTCGCATGCTAGGTTCCCATTCCGCAGCCCGGCATGCGATTTTTACGAAATTTGCACTCGCCCCAGTTAAATCTCAGAAATTTCGACACGGCTCGCAACGTCTGGAAATAACTAATTGAATTTTATACAGAAATGTTATTTTTACCTCTCAATTTTGCCTTTTATTTTCACCCAATCGCAACCCAATGACGTTGCTCCACTCACGCCTTTTACTATATGTGTCTCGGTCTTGCGCATATTATCTGTCTCTATCTAACCTGTTCTTATTGGTGCAAATTGATATTCTTTATTATCGATTATTTCAGTCCATGTGGACTGTGAAATAACCCACCTTTAGCATTTCCCGTAACTATTAAGCTACGGTTTCTCCAAGATTCTCTGTAACCATTAATTATCTGCAAAATTTACGCAGAATGAGCTTTTTAAAATACGCAGGTGTTCAAACATAATAACACTTCTACGATTTGCATTTTATTGGGTTTTTCAAGTTTTTATAGATATTATATGTTACTAATGGTTCAATTAACTTCAATTAAAATTAATACCCTTTAATTTTTAGTGACTCCTAATCAAATATTAATTATTATCTGTACATTTTGTTTAATACCGGTTACTTAAAATAGAGTTAATTAATATAAATTTTGCCCGTAATTTCTCTTTGTTTCTTTACTAGGAATAATTAAATTACACGTAGAGCTTTTAATACTGCTTCCTTTTTATAGCAAGCGTCTTGTAGATGATTTAAATCTCTTATGTTTAATGAAACGAATGAATTTTTATGCTTCACGGTTTTTAATAACGCGTACCTTTTCCCAAAGCTTCTACACGGTGATTAAAATTATTTGATGTGATTATTTAATTTTCTACCCTGGTCTAAATATGAGTAATATATATATATATATATATATATATATATATATATCAGGGTGAGTTTTAGTGTGCACGGTCGATAACTCCGTTATTATAAAAGCTACGTAAACCAAATTTGAGGCATATTATGCATGCCTAAAGTGCACATTTTAAAATATTTGGAAGCATACAGGGTGTTTCATAATTCCAGGGCATATTAAACTTATATTTTTAAATAGAACACCCTATATATTATTACATTTTGAAAAGCCCATGAAAAGAGCTTTAATTTGATATCAAATTGTATCTGTCTATTACTTTTAGTTTTGAGATATTCAACTGTTTTAGAAAAATGACCCCGATTAGATACATTGCCACTGCACTAATACACAACTTATGTTAATTTTCAAGATGCAGAAAATTTTACCATATACCATAGTATATTTGTAAATATCACTTTTGAAATTTCTTCCCAGTATACAGGGTGTCAGATTTCGCAAAATGCAATTTTAAAATTTTTTAAATGGCACCCTACCAATTTTATTGCTACAATGGATAGTTCATTAAGTGTCCTTTCATTTTGTTAAGCATTCTATACCTAAATCATTACTTTCTGAGATATTTTTGATTTTCTTCAAATTTTATGAATGTTTTTAATTTACATAACTAAAAATAACTTACTATTGGAGAATATTATAAAACAATTAATACATTTTGATTAACAATCAACTACAGTTATCCAATAACAATTTTCACTAAAGATATAACAACCTACAATAATACGCTATCAACAGAATTCTGCCAGATCAACAATATGCATTTTATAGAAAATGTTCAAACAGGAAATCAGGCAGGCTTTGAAAAAAATAACAATTACAATCAAAATGTCATTTAGGTTTATTAATTGTAGTGTGTTGTCTAACACATTATCAGTTCTGTTTTAAATGTAATCTTTGAAGGAGTTTTCAAAATGAATTTTACAGTGAAAGAACAAATAAATATGATTTGGGTATTGGGAGCAAGTTTAAAAAATTTCCTACTTGCATCAAGAATATACCAAGAGAGATATCCTGTTAAATGACAACACACTACAATTAATAAACCTAAATGACACTTTACATGTAATAGTTATTTTTTCAAAGCCTGCCTGATTTCTGCTTGAACATTTTCTATAAAATGCATATTGTTGATCTGGCAGAATTCGCTTGATAGCGTATTATTGTAGGTTGTTATATCTTTAGTGAAAATTGTTATTGATAACTGTAGTTGATTGTTAATCAAAATGTATTAATTGTTTTATAATATTCTCCAATAGTAAGTTATTTTTAGTTATGTAAATTAAAAACATTCATAAAATTTGAAGAAAATCAAAAATATCTCAGAAAGTAATGGATTTAGGTATAGGGAATGCTTAACAAAAATGAAAGGACACTTAATGAACTATCCATTGTAGCAATAAAATTGGTAGGGTGCCATTTAAAAAAAATTTTAAAAATTGCATTTTGCAAAATCTGACACACCCTGTATACTGGGAAGAAATTTCAAAAAAGTGATATTTACAAATATACTGTGGTATATGGTAAAATTTTCTGCATCTTGAAAATTAACATAAGTTGTGTATTAGTGCAGTGGCAATGTATCTAATCAGGGTCATTTTTTCTAAAAACAGTTGAATATCTCAAAAAATAAAAAGGAAGGGACAGATACAATTTGATATCAAATTAAAGCTCTTTTCATGGGCTTTTCAAAAATGTAATAATATATAGGGTATTCTATTAAAAAAAATATAAGTTTAATATGCCCTGGAATTATGAAACACCCTGTATGCTTCCAAATATTTTTAAAATGTGCACTTTAGGCATGCCTAATATGCCTCCAAATTTGGTTTACGTAGCTTTTATAATAACGGAGTTATCGACCGTTGCCACACTAAAAACTCACCCTGTATATTGCTGCACATCTTGGCCCCCACCAATGGGCTGCCGTAATTGCTGCGAGCTCTTCTCCAGAACAAGTCGGTTAATTCGTGCCCCACACTTTGAACGTCATAATTGCCGTGTAGGTCCTTCTAAAAAGTCTCCCTAAAATTTGTATTGTCAGAAATGATCTATACCTACTCTGGAAATCAAGTCCTACCGCCTAGACTTGCATTACATATCACCCTGCGTTTCCAAAACGTATTTGTTTACACGCAGGGGTCTTATAAATTTGTATATCGACTTACCTCCGCACTTGTTTTCTTGTTCAAAAGGTCTAAAGGTCGTTCCTATTCTCTCTCAACTGTATGAGAATTTATAGTACGTATTACTTTTGCACTTGCACTGTGTTTTTTAAGGGTTTATCAATAAATTCGGCGGCACTATTGACTAACTCACTTTACCGAACGAAGAACCGACCGTTCTGCTTCGATATCGATGAGAGAGTGTTTTTCGTCACTACCCTTAGAACAACTTATTTACACATGCACAAAGGAATTTTTACGACAGGATATAAGGGGAAAGGGATGATAGTTTTACTATTTGATTTACAACTACAAATTTAAAATAACTTAAAATTAACCATGCGAACGTGCGACAAAGAAACCGAACAGTATTTATTTCGAAAAATGTGTTTCTTAACAGAACGCTATGCTATCTCCTTTCACTATTGCATGTTTAATTTTAATGGGAATTGTATCATGATTTTCTAGCTTTTACCGCATTTAACGCGTATCTATGTACAATTTATGAATGCTTTTTGGTTTAAGACGAGTTTGATTGCGTGTAGAGTTATTTCTTTTGGTGAATGTGTGTTTATTGTTGAATGATATGCTTCCCGGCATTAATTAAAGTCAACTGTGATCCTTATACAGGGTGTTAAATGTTTGCTCTTTACATAATTTGCAAATTACGTATTTTTCATGCTAAATAAATGTAGTTTTCTAACTCCTAGTACTATTTACATGTATTCTGTGACAATTGTGACTCAATATACCCCTAAATAACTCTCTTATCATATATATATATATATATATATTGCTGTGATAAGGGGTTGCTTAAGGGTACACGTTATAGTAAAGGTCGTTCGGGAATGAGTAAATAGGATAGTCAGCAGAAAACCACACTTATTTAAGGAAATAATTAGGAAATAGACATAGTTTGTACATAGTAAGTAGTCAACACCCTGTATATAGAGTAGAAATAGTTTTGGGCAACGCAGGTAAACATAGGAAGACGCATGGTTGGCGTAGGAATGAGAAGTACATGTATTAAAGTAGATAGTAAATATTAAATACCCTGTAAATAAAGTTTAGTTAATTTAGGTAAAACAAATAAGGATATTTTCAGTGGAGGCACGTATAATAAATGATAAAGTGTAATTAGACACGCATTAAGAAAAAGAGTTCCAGACAATTAAAGTAATACGGGTATAGAAATAAAGTTTCAGGTAGTTAATATAAATGCATACAAAGATCTAATCATTTGATAAGAGAAAGGATTAAAAATTGCGTAAATCACATGTAAACATGGAAATTTAAAATCGGGTTGCATCAGTTGTTTATAGAAAAGCAAGTAATCTATCAAAATACAGCATGGTGATATGAAAGACAGCTGTGGACAGGTGGTGATTATGAGGAAATGTAGAGCATTGCATCAGAAACTGCTCAATATGTAATTATTTGATTGGTCAGAGACAAGCGACGAGTTCTAGACCAAACCCACGCATGGAGCGGGGATTCGAGATTATATTAGCAAGCACCTTGATGGGAAAGTCAGTTTTGAACTCAATGAAGGCCGAAGTGCATTGCCATTAAATGAAGTAATACGCAACAAGTATAAAAGTGAAAAATAATATGAGTGCTAATATGAAGATAATTACCGTTTTAACGTAAGTACGTTTTTAATGGGGTTTCGAGGTCTGAGGGAATTAGACTAGGATCCTGATGTTAAGAAATATAGTAATACAATTTAAATGTCAAGGGAAAAAGAGGAATAATACAATCTTGAAGTACAGGGGTGAAACAAACTACTATTTTAAGTCTGGGGCAAGAATGATAAAAGTCTAAGTTTTGAAGAATTGAATCAATTGGGGTATATAATTTAATAATGGTGGTGATCCATAGAGTAATAATTTGAATGGAATCCAGAATTGGGGAAGATCATTTTTATTGGAAGCATCGATGTGAAAAAGATAAAACCAGGTCAGATTTTCAGTTATAAGACATTTGTTTTTCTATATGAATTTTTATTTTATTTTTAATATTGAATTTGCTAAATAAGAAATGCTTGTGAAAAGTCAACAAAAAAAGTTGCATACGTATTGAATGAGTAATAAGAAAACAGGTATAGAATATTCTACATTTGTTGGTAAAGATCTTAATTTTCTTTGATGACTTTGGGTTTTTGAGTAAATGATTGTTAATAAATGAGATTTATAAAATCAACTGATTGAAAAGTGTATTTCGAATAATTTCAAAAGCTGTACATAACATATTGGTTCTATTATACAAAATCTAAATTTACTGAATTTTATAATTGCAAATAAATGCTAGCCGAGGTCATAAGATTTAAATAGTACAAAAGGCGGAGCCACCAGTTGAGCAGGAAAGTGATAAGTCGCAAGGCGGTAACGTATCGAATTTTGCCATTGGTAGATAGAGTTGTTTACAGATAAAGTCCAGTTGATAGTGATATTAAGAAAACAGCTGGAGAAGGAAATAACTACACTTAATCGTGAATATTAAAATGGTGGTCCAATAATTTAGAGTATAGCAAATAAATAATGCAACACAACGTCGGGGCATGATAATTCTTCGAATAGCATAGCAATAAAGAGGGCAGCCTAACGAAGGAGTTTGAGTATCCAGTATTATAGCAATAAAGATGTCGCACCAACGCTAGGGCGCGAATTAAAGCATGAATTAAACCACAGTAAAATAACCTGAGATTAAGAGGCGTGAATTAAATTAAAAATAAATTTTAAAATACGATTGTGAGATTCAAATAAATTAATTAAACTAAACCGGGGATTTGAAAAGTTTCAATTAAAGGAAAATAGAGAAATTTGTACAGTATTTAAAGTTAGGTAGATTTATTTAGTATTTAAAAGTTTAGAGTAAGAATAGTAATTTCAAAATGGAGAAAGGATCCCAAGAAAACATAACGTTGGAGAGAAATTTGAGTGAAGAAAGGCGAACTTCACAAGAAACCAAAATGTTGGATATTTTAATGGCATTAAATGATAAAATGGACAGGAGTGAACAAGCCATAAATACAGTTACAATAAAAATGGAGGAATACAGCGAGAAATTGGAGAAGGAAATCAAGATTCTTAGTAATGGGTTGCAAGAAACGAACCACAATGTCGCGGAGATTAAAGCACAGTTGAATGTAAAAATTGGAAGAGTTTCTGAGGAAATAGACGGATTATGGGATCATATTTCTTTAATCAAAACGAAACAAGAGGGGTACGAAAGTGAGGCCAACAATAAAATTACGAATTTAAATATTAAATTAGGAGAAATTGAAGAAAATTGCGAAACGGAGTTTAGATCAATAAATCAAGAAATAAATAATTTAAAAAGCAATCCGATAAATTTTAATAGAGAATCAAATAGGTTAATTCAAACGAATCTTTCAATGGAACAGTTTACGAAATTTTATGGGGACGGAAAATTGAATCCTAAGATATTTCTGAAAAATTTTAAAATGTTGACACAGGGATCTACAGATGAATTAATGAAATTAAATTTGATTAGGGCAATATTAAGAGGGAATGCTGAAAGATGGTACAATTTAGTTGAGAGTGAAATAGAAACGTTTGAGCAGTTTGAAAGCAAATTTTTACGTCAATTCTGGAATGACAATCAGCAAAATCGAATTCGAAGTAACTTAATTATGGGAAGATACGATTCGGCGAAAGGGATAACGCGAGAATCATATGCGATTGAGAAATTTACTGTAGCGAAGCAATTGGATCCTCCTTTAGAAGATAAAATTATTATAAGGTATTTAGCAAGTCATTTCAACGCTGAAGTAAAGCGATACATAACGACGCAAAATATAGTGGATAGAGATACATTTATTGATTATTTGCAGAGATATGATGATTTGGAAAATGATTATGAAATGGGAAATAATGTTAGGGATCGACGCACGAATTTTATAAGGAATGATGAGACTCGGAATAATTATAGAAGGAACAGTTACAATTATGATCGTGGAAGAAATTTTAATAGGGGGAACTATGGAAACTTTAATAATGACTCTAGGCAAAACAGGGATACTGGTCAGATACCAAGGCAGCGAATGGAGAGAACGAATCATGAGGGAAATTATAATAATAGGGGAATAAATAGGCAGGAAAATGATGATCGACGGACGCAAGCTAGAAATATTAATAGTATGGAAATAAGAAATACGAATTGCACGGATACAGGGATAATGAGTCAGGCAGGACCTTCGACGCAAAATCAGGATTTTTGAGTACGGATGAACCAAGGAGAATTCTACGAATTAACGGATACAGAAACCAGCGCGAGTTTATTAAATATGAAATGGATAATGAATTAGGAAGATTTGAAAGAAACTTATTACCAATAATTAATTTAAAGGTGGAAGATAGAATAGTTAAAGTGTTAATTGATACTGGAGCAGAGGCATCACTTGTTGCGGAAGAGTTTGTTAAACGAGAAAAATTGGGGGATAAAGCGATAGCTATAGCGAGGTGTAATTTAGTGGCACCAAATAATAAGAGATTTAGTGTAATAAATGAAATGGTAATTCTGAGATGTGAAATGGGGAATAAAATATGGGAAAATGAGTTTATGGTAGTACCTGGACTGAAGATAGATGTTATATTTGGGATGAATATGATAGATAAGTTGGGGTTGAAGATAAATGTGGAATGCAAAGAGATTGAGTGTAATGGGAAATATATTAGATGGTATGAAGAGGGGAATATAGTAATAGAAGACGACTGCGTAAATATTAATCAGTTTAGTGATGAGATAAATAATGGGGGTAATGAAAAGGAAGATATTAAGTGTCCAGATGATTTAAGAAATAGGGTGAATATATTATTGAATAAGCATTCAGAATTAATTGGGTCGAAGTCGAGAATTGCCAAGGGTTATGTGCACAAGTTAGAAATAATAAATAAGGAACCGTTTAACAGTAAAATATATCATATTCCAGTAGTATATGGAAATAGAGTGAAGGAAAAAATTGAGGAAATGTTACGTGAAGGTATTATAGAGAGCTCCAGTACGAATTTTGTGAATTTATTAGTAGTCGTCGTAAATAAAAGGGATAATAGTATTAAGTTATGTATAGATACAAGTGAAATTAATAAGCGAATGAAGCCGCAATATAATTGTCCACCAAAGATAGATAGAATATTAGGGAAAATAGGTAATAGGAAAATTTATAGTAGATTATATTTAAAAAGTTCATTTTGGTTGATTCCATTAGCGCGAGAATCAAGGAAATATACGGGTTTTTCGGTAGAAGGAAGAATATATCAATTTAGGGTGGTCCCAGTTGGTTTGTCCTCGAGTACGGATGCATTAGGGAATGTAGTCAAGAATATTTTGGGACCGTATGAGGAATTTTGTATCCACTACGTGGATGACGTGTTAATATTTAGTGATAGTGTGGAACAACACTTTGTTCATTTAGAAAGAATATTATTAGAATTAAATATAGCAGGTTTAAGGTTAAATGTAAAGAAGTGCGAATTCTTTCAAGATAAAGTTAAATTTCTGGGATATCAAATCAGCATGAAGGGCATAGTTATAGATAAAAATATGATTGAGAAATATAGGATAAAAGGACCCAGATTTAAGAGTGATAAGGGGGAAGTTAGAAATAAATTAAATTGACCCATGCAAAGAAAGATGAATAGATAAAAGGAAATGTAAAATAAATTATGAATAGGTATACATAGAAAAATAGAATAGGATTTGAACATAAGAATAGGTATAGGCATAAATAGTATAGTATAATAGGACATAGGTATGAGATAAATAAAATGTAAATATGGGTTTAATAAAGAAAAAGTTGGATTTTGAAATAGAAATAAAAATATAATAATTTCATACCAATGTGAGTTTAAGTTCACGTTGGGCGCCAAAAAGGACATTGTTATAAAATTTTATATTTTAATTTGGGGGAATTATGCTGTGATAAGGGGTTGCTTAAGGGTACACGTTATAGTAAAGGTCGTTCGGGAATGAGTAAATAGGATAGTCAGCAGAAAACCACACTTATTTAAGGAAATAATTAGGAAATAGACATAGTTTGTACATAGTAAGTAGTCAACACCCTGTATATAGTGTAGAAATAGTTTTGGGCAACGCAGGTAAACATAGGAAGATGCATGGTTGGCGTAGGAATGAGAAGTACATGTATTAAAGTAGATAGTAAATATTAAATACCCTGTAGATAAAGTTTAGTTAATTTAGGTAAAACAAATAAGGATATTTTCAGTGGAGGCACGCGTAATAAATGATAAAGTGTAATTAGACACGCATTAAGAAAAAGAGTTCCAGACAATTAAAGTAATACGGGTATAGAAATAAAGTTTCAGGTAGTTAATATAAATGCATACAAAGATCTAATCATTTGATAAGAGAAAGGATTAAAAATTGCGTGAATCACATGTAAACATGGAAATTTAAAATCGGGTTGCATCAGTTGTTTATAGAAAAGCAAGTAATCTATCAAAATACAGCATGGTGATATGAAAGACAGCTGTGGACAGGTGGTGATTATGAGGAAATGTAGAGCATTGCATCAGAAACTGCTCAATATGTAATTATTTGATTGGTCAGAGACAAGCGACGAGTTCTAGACCAAACCCACGCATGGAGCGGGGATTCGAGATAATATTAGCAAGCACCTTGATGGGAAAGTCAGTTTTGAACTCAATGAAGGCCGAAGTGCATTGCCATTAAATAAAGTAATACGCAACAAGTATAAAAGTGAAAAATAATATGAGTGCTAATATGAAGATAATTACCGTTTAAACGTAAGTACGTTTTTAATGAATTTATTGTAAACTAAGACATAAAAATAATAGGGTTTCGAGGTCTGAGGGAATTAGACTAGGATCCTGATGTTAAGAAATATAATAATACAATTTAAATGTCAAGGGAAAAAGAGGAATAATACAATCTTGAAGTACAGGGGTGAAACAAACTACTATTTTAAGTCTGGGGCAAGAATGATAAAAGTCTAAGTTTTGAAGAATTGAATCAATTGGGGTATATAATTTAATAATGGTGGTGATCCATAGAGTAATAATTTGAATGGAATCCAGAATTGGGGAAGATCATTTTTATTGGAAGCATCGATGTGAAAAAGATAAAACCAGGTCAGATTTTCAGTTATAAGACATTTGTTTTTCTATATGAATTTTTATTTTATTTTTAATATTGAATTTGCTAAATAAGAAATGCTTGTGAAAAGTCAACAAAAGAAGTTGCATACGTATTGAATGAGTAATAAGAAAACAGGTATAGAATATTCTACATTTGTTGGTAAAGATCTTAATTTTCTTTGATGACTTTGGGTTTTTGAGTAAATGATTGTTAATAAATGAGATTTATAAAATCAACTGATTGAAAAGTGTATTTCGAATAATTTCAAAAGCTGTACATAACATATTGGTTCTATTATACAAAATCTAAATTTACTGAATTTTATAATTGCAAATAAATGCTAGCCGACGTCATAAGATTTAAATAGTACAAAATGCGGAGCCACCAGTTGAGCAGGAAAGTGATAAGTCGCAAGGCGGTAACGTATCAAATTTGGCCATTGGTAGATAGAGTTGTTTACAGATAAAGTCCAGTTGATAGTGATGTTAAGAAAACAGCTGGAGAAGGAAATAACTACACTTAATCGTGAATATTAAAATGGTGGTCCAATAATTTAGAGTATAGCAAATAAATAATGCAACACAACGTCGGGGCATGATAATTCTTCGAATAGCATAGCAATAAAGAGGGCAGCCTAACGAAGGAGTTTGAGTATCCAATATTATAGCAATAAATATATATATATATATATATATATATATATATATATGTATATATGTATATATGTATATATGTATATATGTATATATGTATATATGTATATATGTATATATGTATATATGTATATATGTATATATGTATATATGTATATATGTATATATGTATATATGTATATATGTATATATGTATATATGTATATATGTATATATGTATATATGTATATATATATATATATATATATATATATTTCTGTGAAGCTTGCCTCTACTCAAACCCTTAGCTTGGGTCAGCATTATTTAATTACTGTAAAATTTCCTGTATACAACTCCAGTAATTAATACCTAAATAAATTTTGAGTCCAAGCTTTGGATTATGAAATGTTCTAGTTGAGTACCCTCTGAAGATGCTCTCAAAAATGACACCCCACGGCTAGCTCTGCTCAGTGCTTCTTCAGAGATATTCACCGCGGCTGCTCATCTGCTCTACTATCCATACCTACCTTTCTAATTAGAAAAAAAAATAAAAAAGTAATTCGACCAACAAAACATACAGCTCTTTTATTCGGACAGATTAATATTAAACTCACACAATCTCAATATTTACAAATTTGTTCCACCTTAAATATTTCATGCTCTTACTCGATAGTGAAAATCATCAACTTAATACACCACCGATTTATTGCTTGTCTACATTTCATTGTGTTATTGTAAAGTAGATGGGCCTATCCCAGAACCTTATTTTGCTTTCCCCTGGTCTATTGTGAGTTCAGTATAAACCCTTTTATATTTACGTGCAAAGTTTTAGCACTAAAATTTTTTACAAAAGACCCGTTTACCTCTTACATCTGTGAAATATTCATAATTATTATATACATGTATTTACCCCCTCAGATTTCAAATATGTCCTTTACAAAGGTAAATAAATTAATTTTCGGTTCATAAATTCATCACCAAATAAAACTGAAAATCATTAATAGTTTAAACAAATAAGCCCCAGCACAACAGTTTAAAAAAAAATTCGTTACCTGAAGAGTATTCTTCAGCCAGATCACCACTACTAAAGATGCTTTCCCCTATTGACTGCACGTACCAGGATCACTCCACATTGCTGTCTTCCATTCGGAACAGCAATTAAATCTCAAACCCGATGGGCATCTAAATTACCATACTCAAAAATTCCTACAGATCCATACATAATCTCTTCTTATACGCAATATGCAACAAGCACCCTCATTCAATTTGCAAATAATTTTCTACTTACAGGTCATCTGCTTCAATTAATAAAATGATTTAATACGGTTCACTCTGTTTATAAAAATTGCACCAACTTGTGCATTTAAAACACTTGTAAAATTAATTTCGGACTTCACTAGTCGCGTAGTTTGAAGCTAGGATGAGCATCTTCAGTAGAGTCGAAAACTAAGAGAACCAATGCCGCCTCCTAACACGTTTATATAAGCACAACCCCTCTCCTACCCAAACATTCTTCGAAAACTTTTCAACGACCACTCAATTCCAGAAATAAACGTGCACGAAAATACAACTGTCTTCGAAAACTTGGAAATTTTGAGCGCAAACACTGCTTTACCTCGAAAAACTCCTTAAATTTGCCAACCGTTTTAATTTTCTTTGAAATCCACACTCTCTGTTACCCCCAAACAACTACAATCACGCCTCCCATGTGCGTGTACATACTACTACTTCACCTTTGCTTTCATAATAGCATCCTCTAGCCTTGCCTTCATACCCTACCTAAATTGTCTACGTTATTTCTACATTTCTGGCATCTTTGTCTATGTTTTCTATCTTTATTGTAGTCCCTCTATTATTACATTGTTCAAAGTTGTATCTCCCTTCCTTTATGTGCGTCTTGAAAAATCAATATCTTCTGCAAACATGTTGCATCTTCGTCCCACTTATTGGGGCTTTTAAAATATACTCGTCTTACAGACGTTTGAAAGACATTACCACTTAACCATATGATCTCTCCCTTATGTTTCAATTCCATGCTAAATATCGTCTCTCGCCTGATTTTATCGATCTGTTTTCAATAAGTAGACGACCGTTGCTTTTAGCCTCGTGTTTTCAGTTAACACATTTTACCTAGAACTATATTGTCAACGTATAAAAGCTTTATAGGAATTGTTTATCTATAGCACTTCTGTTCCTTGAAATTCCTAACCGTTGTGGCTTGTTTTCGAATACTAGATCTTGTAAAGTTCCACGAATGTTTAGCTTATGCTACGATTAAGAAATGTTCCTTGCTTTAATTTTTTGATTTTTACACTACATCCCATCTGAAAAGTTTTTATAATAATAATGTTTGTACACGATTTGTGACCTTGCCATCGATCTCATTCATAATTAATTGTTGTCCTAGTTCTAAATTAACGTATAAAATATAAATCTACATTATCTTGTCTAACCTTATCCCTATCTAATTATATTGAAGCGTTTTAACTTGTATATCGATTTCTATGTACAGGGTACTTACAACAAATAAATGTTTGACTTATTTACAGCTATCTAAGCTTACAAATCCACAGTAATATATATTACTCAAATTTAGACCAGGGTAGAAAATTAATTAACGACATCAAATAATTTTAATCGCCCTGTATAAAGAAACAAATAGAAATTACGTGCAAAATTCATATTAATTAATTCAATTTTTAAGTAATGGGTATTAAACAAAGTGTACAAATAATATTTAATATTTAATTAGTATTCGCTAAAAATTAAAGGGTAGAAGTCAATGCCATTCATTATTATTTTAATTGGAGTTAATTGAACCATTAGTAATACATAATATGCATAAAAGCTTTTAAAAACCCAATAATACCAAATATGAGACGCGTTGCTAGCATACAAATCTATCAAGAAGGTTAAAATACGTAGAATATCCAAATCGTAGAAGTATTACGATTGAACACCTGCGTATTTTTAAATATCAAAGTTCTAATAAATTTGAATAGATAAACATGAAAATTCTGCGTATATTGCAAACGGGCGGATAAACCGTAGCTTATATTAACGGGAAGGTTAGTTGAGGGGTTATTTAACTCAAGTAAGTCACGTCGCGAGTCCACGTGTAGTTTAGACAGTCGATAGTAAAGGATATCGATTTGTACCACTAAGACCAGGTTAGAAAGAGACGGATAAAACAAGTAAAGCAGAGACACAGATAATAAAAGGCCGGATTTGAGCAACGTCACGAGGAAACGATTGGTTGATATAAGATGCAGATATGAGAGGTGGCAACAACAATTTCTAGATAAAATTAATTAGTTATTCGCAGACGCGTGGTGAGACGTGTGAAAATTTCTTAAATTTAACTGGCGTGAGTGCAAATTTTAGTGGAATCGCTGCGCCGGACTGTCGAAAAGGGAAAAGAGAATGCGAAATTCTGAAAATTGTCCGTTGAGGGACCAATCCGACGTGCGGGCGCGCCATTATATAAACCCGTGTTAATATGAGTTTCGCTCTCTTAGATTTTCGATTTTTATTCAATACTTTAAACAGTTTTGCTCTTTATTTTTTGCTGTTATACCAGACTTCAAGCAGAATACGTGCTACGATACAAGTTATTATGCTTTAGTGCACTTACAGAAGATAGATAAGGTAATAAAGTCTAGTTATATTTGCGGGTATTACAGTACCAATTATCCCAATTAGTAGCGATAAACAAATACATTGAAGTATGCAGTTTTTAGTATAGCGTGAACGAATTATGAATTTCTTTGCTATTGTGTTCGGGAGTGAGTAATCAAATGTTATTAGTAAACGTGATTGGATCTACAAAACAAGATTTAGATATACATAGATGCGTTCCTGAGAAGCCCTGAAACTTTTTAAACGAATGGTGTTGTAGAAAAATTTTAAAAGGCGACCAGGAATCCTAGGACGTAAACATAACCCAGCTGGAATGGTGGGGTTAGCAAGTCCGATGTGCATTGAAGCCACGAGTGCAGTAACCTTCAGGTAAATTATACAATTTTGTTCGAACTTTGATGTTTTGGTGGGTGTTGGATATCTTTATAATTTGTTTGATAAAAATGGACAGTAGTGAATTTGTATAAACAACAAATTTTTAATTTTAAGGTAAAATTTTCTTGTATAAGTAGAAAGGAGTATTTATCAGGTTTATGTTTTTCATTATGATGAAAATGTGGGTCTGTCTTTGAGCTCAATTAGACTAATCTGTTTAATTAACGTAAAGGGGTGGGAGATGCTCCCTTTTATTCAGACTCAGGTCTGCAAATATTGTTAAATTAATTAGTATGCATCCTACCAGGACTTTAATTCTGGATGCAAATTAAAATGATGACAAATTTAAACTTGAAATTTTCTGATACTGAAATTTATGCTGAAATTTAATTTTGAAATTTTAATGTATTATGAATATTGATGTAAATAGAGTTAACGTTGATGTTTGTGGTAGGAATGTGTTTGTTTTTTTTTATGAATGAGGATGAAAGTTTTAACTAGGTGAGCAGCCGAGGCAGAAAGAGTAAAGAGGCGATTATCAGAAGAGATTCAACAGGGCGAGAATCTCAGCAAATCTTGGTGCCCAATTCGAGAGGCTCGAATATTTTTTTTTACTCTGGTGAGGCTCTTTGTAGGTTTCACAGCAATATATATATATATATATATATATATATATATATATATATAGTGCTTGATATTTTTCTATGTAGACTGTATACTGTATATTATGTAAATTTACGCTTTATGTACATCACGTTGTAATGAACGATTCCGCAACCAACCAGGTATTTTCGAAGTTTGTAAATATTCTTTTGGGACTATGTTTTCCTACACGTTCATAAAATAAATTTCTTTGCTACTAAGGTTTTCAATTCAATTTTCTTTCTAGGTCACCCACCCCACTCTCTGACATTTTTGAGCTATCTCGAACCCTGATTCTTTTGAGAGTTCGATTCTGTCCCTGTGCTTGGTTGCAGCATTCGGTGTAGGCAATTTTTCTATTACTTATTGTGCTGCATTCCTTCTTGTTCGCAAAGAATACCGTAACACGTAACAAAGTTTTACATTGACTACTTTTACAATAAATAGTGATTTAGATGTGAAAAAATAAACACATTAAATCTACGATTTTGACTCATCTTTGGGAAAAAATTACGTCAAATCTTTGCAAAATCATAACAATGTTAAATTTAAACGATTAGGTTATTTAGTTCGTGGAAATTAGGAAAAATTTCGAAAAAATTGGAGGACACAGTTTGAATGCATATTATGTTAATGTGAGCCAATGGAATGAAGTGCAATATGAATCCAATCAAATCATTTCAATATTAATATTTTTAAACAATCTCTAAAAGTGTGAAAAACACGTTTTTCAGTGATTGACAGAACACTATAATATTCATATAAAAAAGTTTCAAATGAAAGGCGTAGGCCTTAAAAAGACATACAAAATGAGTGGTCACCGTTTAAAATTGGTTAATTTGTTTATTTATAAATGAATTTAAAATGCCTTAAATGCCAGTTTCTTAAATCTGCTATTGTTTAAAAATAATTGATATATTCAGCTGAAACCACTTGAAAAGTATATCTCCAAGGGCTTTTAAATTATCATTAAAATTTCATTGAAAAACATTTAATAGTTTTGTTAATAATTTATTTGCTTTATAAAAAAAAATTCTTTCTCACTAGAATTTCTACAGAATTTTGGTTTATGAAGGTTTAAATAAGTCAAGAAAATTTACTCAGAAAAAGTCAAACCATAACATATTGTTATGGAAAAAGTGATTTTTTACAGTTAAGTTGCAAAGAAACAGCTTTAAAGTGAAGGCGTGATTTTCGCTATAAGCAAATTAGCGTACCTTGTGTAATATCTATTCTATTGAATCAG
Organism: Platerodrilus igneus; assembly: GCA_036346225.1. Taxonomy (NCBI): domain Eukaryota; kingdom Metazoa; phylum Arthropoda; class Insecta; order Coleoptera; family Lycidae; genus Platerodrilus; species Platerodrilus igneus. The sequence continues at coordinate 2,578,086 of JARFIW010000910.1, forward strand.
GAGGAAAGCCATTCGAAAGCTGCTGTTCTCCTTAAGCTCTTTCGAAAAAAATTCATGTAACTTGAAAGTGGTGAAAAATAATTTTTATTTTTAGGCGTTGATACGAGATTCTGAGCTCTCGCGACTAGATCGGTGCAACTTTACACGTCTCAACAACAAATTTATATAGTGAGATGATTTTTTTACTTGGGGTACTTTTATTGCCGATTTCAAATATTGTATTGAAAATTGTAAACATTTGTTTCTTACTGCTGAAATTTAACATTATTTATTTATAATAATTATTTTTTATATAAATAATTAGCTTTTCGCATTCGTTCTTATCCTTATTTCATGTAATGAAATTAGTTTAAAAATGGTTCTAACTACTTTGGCTGTATTTTTTATAATGCACTTCATTCTAGCATAAAAGATTTGCCTCTTCATCAATTTAAATTGAATATAAAAAGATTCTTATTAGAAAATGCTTTCTACACAGTACCTGAGTTTTTAACTTCAGTTGGTTCTTTAAGGTTGTCCTCTGAAGATTTATAACATAATTTCCATCTTTTTGGTGATTGTTTTTTAAATTGTAAACATACTTTTATTGTATTTGACAAATTGTTATTCACATTAGTGATTCACATATGTTTTATTATAGAAAAAAAATAAAAAAATAGAAAAAAAATAGAATATAAAAAACTAGTATTTTTTATAAAAAATAATTATTATAAATAAATAATGGTAAATTTCTGATATAAAAAATAATATTTTAAATTTTCAATAAAACAATTGAAATCAGCAGTAAAAAAATACCCAAATTAAAAAAAATCGTCTCACAATGTCAATTTATTGTTGAGATATTTAAAGTTGCAGCGATTTTGTCGCGAGAGCTAAAAAGCATTTAGTGACACTCGAAGGAGTCGTATGAGTACTCCCACATTGCCACCCGACGCTATTCCAAGAGCTACTTTCACTTTGTACAGAACTGTTACTAATAATAATACGTGTACAAAAGCGTGCAGTTTCGTAAAAATAGTTTAACTCGTTCGTTCCAACATATTTAAAATTCAGTTAAAAATGTTTGTAATTGTAAGAGCAGGAATTTCTTGAAAATAAAAAATTATTTCACCTTACCTTCAAATTAAATGAATTTTTTTTTCAGAAAGCCTCAGGAGAAAAGCAGCTTTCGAATGATTTGTGTCCCGATTCAATAGAATAAATATTAAACAAGGCATGCTAATTTGTTTATATCGAAAAACATGCTTTCACTTCAGAGCCGTTTTTCTGCAACTCCGTTGTAAAAATTCACTATTCTCATAATGGTACGTTATGGAGTGACTCTTTCAGAGTAAATCTTCTTAATTTATTTAAACTTTCAGTAGGCCAATTCTGTAGAAATTCCAGTGAGAAAAAATGTTTTTTAATAAACAAATGAATTATTAACAAAACCATTAAATGTTTTTCAATGAAATTTTAATGGTAACTTAAGAGTCCTTAGAGGTATACTTTCCAAGTGGTTTAACCTAAATATCTCAATTATTGTTTAAACAACAGCAGATTTAAGAAAGTGGTATTTTACGTACTTTAAATTCATATGCAAGTGAACAAATTAACCGATTTTAAACTATGACCACTCATTCTGTAGGCATTTGTAAGGCTCGCATTTTTCATTTGAAACTTTTTTTCTCTAAATGTTATAATGTTCCGTATATCATCTAAAAACGTTTTTTTCACACATTTGGCAATTGTTTAAAAATATTAATAATGAAATGATTTAGTTTGATTTGTATTAGACATCATTCTAACGACTTACACTAACATAATATGCATTCAAACTGCGTCCCTGAATTTTTTGAAAAATGCAAGGGCATACCTTAATTTCCCTGGACCTTAGGCGATTTTTCGCGACATAAACTAACATATTTAATTATGTGTGTATGTGTTAATCTTGCGTTTTGGCGATAAAATTTGCTGGAGGGGAAATTGTACAGCACCACTCTGTATGTTTACTGGAGAATTTGGTTACAGGATGTGGTGCCTTTGGGCCTTAAATAACCCAACCTAAGCTAGAGTTCCATAGAGTTTAGAAGCATAGGTTTATCAACATTTAATTGAAGTCAGGTTTCCCTAATAAAAAAACGAAAATAATGAAAATCTCGAAAACTATGACAGATAAGTATACAACAGTATTAAGAAAAATTAATCAAAATTAAACCAGGAATCGAAAACTGGCGTATTTCATTTAAAATAACAAAGTTACTACTATGTTTTATTAGAATTGGCAACACTGCATAGTTGAAAATATTTTAAATCGAAAGAGCATGTTTGCTTACATAAGTGACCAAAAATCCAAAACGCTATATTAAGTAGTTCTCCATAAACGTCTAATAGGATATCCATCGTGAATCACCCTGCATACTTTACATATGAACGTTAAATATCAATGTGGAATAAAAGTCAGCTGTACTAACAGAATGCATAACATTAATATTACACTATTTGTAAAATAAAAAGCTCGTTAATAAATGATCATAATAATTTAAATTTTAAGTATCCCTACTATTTAGAGGTAATTGTATAATTAACTAGCTCATTAAATTCATTTAAATTCATTTCTTCATGACCTTTATTTAAAACTTTCTTAATCGGCTCTCTGAATAAATGCTAAACTGCAATTGCGTTTCAAGATATGTAGTGAACAACATTGTAACATTTACCGAGCTCTTTGGAGGTACTAAGGTAGCTAACATGTAACGGAGACTGCAGCATGCTTGACCTATGTAAGGTATCAAACAATATACGGGTGAACTAAAAGTATAGGTGGTCAGTTTTAACCTCCTGACAAATTTTTGGAAAATGACTTAAAATATTTCCAATGGTCTGAAAAGTGTAAAAATTATGCAAATCACTGCGACTTCCGAAAATGGAACAATAGTATATATGAAGTCACATCGTTTGCTATGTATTTGTTTTGGAAGTCATGATAAAACCTGCAAAGTCAGGTGAAACAGCACGAAGGCACAAATTGTGGGCTAGGTAATGCTGTACTTCCCATAATGTGTTCGTGTTAAATATTACATCTTTGCTACTCCTGTTCTGATGAGCCTCAATAAAGGCGAAACGCGTCGACAGGATGCACTTGTGGCTAATATTGAGTCACTCCCTATTTAATTTCATTCGTTGATATATATTGTTGTGGAAATTATAGGTTAAGAAGGGTACGTAGGTTTAAATAATAAATTTTTAACAACTGTGTATATAGGAAATAAGAACAATTTATTTACGCAACAAAATAATCAGTTTAGATAGTGAAAACGGACGGATAATAAGATATTTTTGTATTTCTAATTGGAATGTAAAATTGCATAACGTGTAGAAGCTTTAGAGTACATGAAACCCAAGGATACGCATAATTAGTTTTAATATTTTAAATCTAGTGCATCGAATAACAAACGGAGCTTTTGAGTATAGAAAATCAATAATTTAAACGCATATTTCCATTTAAGAAAACTAAACGTTCGTTATACAAATCCTAAGAAACTCTAAAACTCGGAATTATAATTTTAAACGGATAGTTTGCTTCAAAGAAACACCTGATAGTTAAGTGTCAAGTTCAAAGAACTTAAATGAACGTTGGCACAAAATTCTATAGAATTGTTTGTAACGGTCGAGGCGACAAGCTACTAAAATAACAAATGCTTTGAAGACAAAGTGAAATGAAATATCCATAATGTAAAACAGCCAGAGAACACGTATAATAAAACGTTGGTTAAGATACTCGTCGAAAGTACGCAGTAGATTTGGAGGCCAACCACAATATCGATTTTCTGTAGCGTGAGTGGGATTCTAAGAGAGACAGTAAATATGGGTGAAACGAAGAAAGGTAGCTAGGGGTTGGACTTTAAAAACGGGGGAAAGCAATATAATTGGTCAAATGCTAGAAGTTGTGAGAAGCTTGCGTCGATTAGATGTTGTTGAGCAAATTTTATTGTAAAAGCAGGGTAAACTTGGAATTTTCAGACGTAAAAGTTCTTTACGTTCAAAATCTGGAGAATCGGTTTTGAAAAATAAGCTTTTCGATGAAAATAGGGTCCGTGTGGGGCGTTCAAAAGCATATAAATACACTGGGAGAGGTATTAAAGCTCTCTTAGATCTCTTACTTACTTGCTATTGTGTTTACTGATTCTCGCTTATTCGTTGACTGATAATACAACATCCTATTTAAAAGTGCGTAAAACGCTGTTAGTAACGTACCGGTAATGTATTAAAAGTGTGATTTGCACAAGTGGGTGCTGGCGTATAAAAGGTGCTGTTACTACACGCTACGATCTAATGATAGGATGGTACTTGGGTAAGCGAGTCGAGAAGTTTGAAACCAGTATGTGTGAAGTGTAGTGGTTACGAAAGGTTAAGCTGTGTCCAGACAATTATCCGGGTAGAAATACTAAAGGTGGTAGCAGACATTTGGATAGCGAGTGGAAATGAGTTGGATCCAGGTATAATAACGAAGTGTATAGACACAACGACGAGGATTTTGGAACACATCTTCAGAGGTAACGAGGGAAGAAGCTTACTCCAGGTAAAGAAAATTAATTTCTTGCTTCTGCTTGAACATTTGTGCTGGTATTTTGTGTTTGAGTGTTTTGACTTATTGGGGGTGTATTTTATTATTATAAAAACTCATTTGAAGGGGTATATGTAAAGGACAATTAATATTGATTATTTAAAAACGTTTTTTAATGACATAAAATGTTGTTGTAGGGAGTAAACGGGTCTTTAGCTTTATTTTAAACAAAAATGCGATGTTTAAAAGCATTTAGAGTAACTGGGTTATACTGAGCTCAACATAGACCAGAATAAAAATCAATTTAGGGTTACACGACAGACCCATCTACTCGTCTAAAATAAAATTGTTGAAGTAAATAAAAATCATGAAATTTTAAAAGATTTAAGGATTGAGATGGTAACATTTTAAGAAACTGTATATACAAATGTATAAATATTTTCGTGCTAATGGAAACTTGTTAATATGTGTAAATAAAAAGGTTGTATGTCTTGTTGCATTATTTGAGTGGTGATTTCATTTGACTGTATTTGTGAGAAAATAATTAACTTAGGATGGTAGGTATTCAAAAAGAAGCAGATTTTAAAGCTAGTCAGGGTGTGCAAAAATAAGGAGGCGTTCCAAAGGTATTGTAAGATTTTTTTTAATTTTCAGAAAATTTTACGATGGCCCAACGACACTAGGACTCGATTGGTCTTTAGAGAAATTCACTGCAATTTTATGATGCCCAATCCTTGGGGCGAGAATAGAGTTTTAAGAAATCCACTGTAATTTTATGGCGATCCGAACGTTTGATTCCCAGATAAAATTCGAAAATTTTATTCCAGGAAACTGGCGAGCTGAGAGAGAGAGTGTGTGTGTAGTGTAAATTTGTAAATATTTTTGAGTGTGTGAGGAAGTGATTTAAAATGCAGAGAAAGGAGTGGTTAAGAAGCCAAGGGGTTGAAATTGGAAGTGACGATAGTGCGTTATTTGAAAAGTCAGGAAAAATGGAGGAAGCCGGAGGTAGTAGGGATCAATCAGACAGAATCGAGAGACCAAGGAAATGAGATGATAATGAGGATGCTAGAAAGGATGAGTGAAACACTAAGCAGGGTTAGAGAGGACTCGAATAGAAAATTTGAACAAATGAATGAAAAATTGAGTGGAGTTAGACTAGAATCGAATCAAAAATTCGAACAACTGAGCCAGGAATTAGGGGAGAAAATAGAAAAAACTACAAGAGAATTTTCTGAATTTAACAATGGTTTAACAGTAAACATGGGGAAAGTAGAAAATAGGGTTGATAAAAATGAACGTGATATAAAAGGCTGGAGTCAAGAAATGAGACAATTGAGAACGGAGGTTAGAATCTTCTATGAAGATGAGATTAATGTAAAAATGACTGAGGTGACAGATTCATGTAGAGATCAGCTAGGAAGGGTCGAGAGAGAGGTAAGCGGCATTAAACAGAATGTGTCGACTTTGATGGGGGATGGTCCCAGATTTTTAACAGGTAATATGTCACTGGACCAGCAGATAAAATTCTATGGGGATAGTAGAACCCACAAATTTTTATAAATAATATTAGAAGTTTAGTAGAGAATTTATTTGACGAACAGGCAAAGTTAAATATTGTAAAGGCGTTATTGAAAGACCATGCTGAGGCTTGGTATAATCTCATAGGGCAGGAGATAGAAACTTACAGTGAGTTTGAGGACAGATTTTTGAAACATTACTGGGGCGACCACAGACAAGATCAGGTATGGGACGATTTAATTACCGGTAAATATAAGGGTGAATTTGTAGGAAGTAGGGAACAGTATGCTATACAAAAGTATAGCATAGCCAAACAACTAAGCCCACCCTTGACTGTGAAACCACCAAAAATCCGGGAACTACGGTTTTCGAATCGAGCCTCACGAATTGGGCATCATGTATGCTGTGAAACCTCCTATATCTACTGGTCCGTCGACTTTCTTCTGTTAATCGCCTCGGCTGCTCCTCTAGATAACTTACGTCCTCAATCATAAAAAAAACAAACACATTCCTATCACAAACATCAACGTTAACTCTATTTACATCAATATTCACAATACATTAACATTTCAAAATTAAAATTCAGCATAAATTTCAGTATCAGAAAATTTCAAGATTAAATTTTATTATCATTTTAATGTGCATCCAGAATTAAAGTCCTTGTAGGATGCCTACTAATTAATATAACAATATATGCAGACCGGAGTCTGAGTACAAAGGGAGCATCTACCACCCCTTTACGTTAATTAACCAGGTTCGTCTAATTGAGCTCAAAGACATACCCAAATTTTCATCAAGAACATAAATACTAAATACTCCTTTCGACTTAAACAAGAAAATTTCACCTTAAAATTAAAAATTTGTTGTTAGTACAACTTCATTACTGTCCATTTTAAGTAAATAAATTATAAAGTTATTCAACACACACGAAAATATCAAAATCCAACAACAAAGCATAAGTTACCTGAAGGTTACTGCACTCGTAGCTTCAATGTACATCGTCCCTTTGTTAATCACACCATTCCAACTGGGTTATATTTACGGCTTCTGATTCTCAACGCTTTTAAAATTTCTCCACCACCATTCATCTAAAGTTGTTTCAGGGCTTTTCCGGAACTCATCTGTGTATATCTGAACCTTGTTTTGTGGATCCAGTCATGTTTATGAACCATTTAATTATTAACACCCCCGAAAAATAGCAAAGAAATTCATGCTTCTTTCACCAATATACGCCAAAACTGCCTACTTTTGTGTATTCATTCGTCGTTGCAAATTTTGACTAATTAGTACAGTGATACTAACTTTATTACCTTGTATCTTCTTTTCTAAGTGCACTAAAGTACATTCATTGTAGCACGTAAAGAACAAACTGTTTTTTAAATCACCAAAATATACGAGCAAACAGTTTAAATTATTTAATCAAAACCGGAAAACTAAAAAGCACTGTTTAACGCATTGAATCAAGTCGAAGATCTAAGAGAGCTTGTTCATATTAACCTCGGTATATATAGCGGTTAGCCTGTCTGTCGGTCTGTTCCCCAAAACGGACAATTCTAAAGATTTTCGCATGCTAGGTTCCCATTCCGCAGCCCGGCATGCGATTTTTACGAAATTTGCACTCGCATCAGTTAAATCTCAGAAATTTCGACACGGCTCGCAACGTCTGGAAATAACTAATTGAATTTTATACAGAAATGTTATTTTTACCTCTCAATTTTGCCTTTTATTTTCACCCAATCGCAACCCAATGACGTTGCTCCACTCACGCCTTTTACTATATGTGTCTCGGTCTCGCGCATATTATCTGTCTCTATCTAACCTGTTCTTAGTGGTGCAAATTGATATTCCTTACTATCGATTATTTCAGTCCACATGGACTGTTATCTGGGTTAAATAACCCCGTATCCAACCTTCCCGTTAATATAAGCGACGGTTTCTCCAACATTCTCTGAAACCATTTGTTATCTGCAAAATTTTCGCCGTACGTGACTTTTAAACTACGCAGGTGTTCAATCGTACTATTAATTCTCAGAGCTTTATTTCATGGTATTTTAATCTTGGATTTTCACAGGCTTTTATGCTTATTATTAATAACGGTTTAATTAACTCCAACTAAAATTGACTTCTACCCTTTCATTTTTAGCGAATACAAATTAAATATTAATTATTATGTGTACACTTTGTTTAATACCGGTTACTTAAAATAGGGTTAATTAATATAAATTTTGCACGTAATTTCTCTTTGTTTCTTTACTAGGAATAATTAAATTACACGTAAAGTTTTCTAATACTGCTTCCTTTTATATAAAGCGTCTTATAAATAATTTAAATCTCTTATTTTTAATAAAACGAATAAATTTTTATGCTTCACGCTTTTATTTAATAACGCGTACCTTTTCCCAAAGCTTCTACACGGTGATTAAAATTATTTGATGTGATTATTTAATTTTCTACCCTGGTCTAAATATGAGTAATATATATATATATATATATATATATATATATATATATATTGCTATAATTATAGGGTAGTTTAGGGGTAGGTTAAGTCACAGGGGTCGTAGAATAAATAAAGGCAACTTCCAGTTAACAAAAGCACATAATTACAGATATTATAAGAGTAAATAGGTCACTATACATATTGTTAGTTGAGAGCACACTATATAAAAATACATGAGATTCAATGCATAAGAATATAGAAATATTCAAGAGTAAGTGCAAGTTAAGATAGGATTTGAAAACGCAACAAAATGCATCAAAATTAAATCAACGGGAAAGCTATATGAATTGGCTTGATACCTATTTAACAAGTGTGTTAAATATATCATCGTATACGCAGTCTAAATTATGCATTATTTGAAAATCGTACGTGACATAAAGAATTACATTTGTTCAAAAATCCAATATTAACTAGGAAATAAACAAGCACCTGATTATTTCGGTTTAGATTAAAATAAGTTATAAACACTGAATATGTGATTTAATGAATGGAAAGTCTTGGGATTTCTCAATTTAATACCATGGTATGTGAATGAATACGTGACAAGTCAAGCATTCATCCGAATATTTGAACTAAACAATTGATGAAATTCCCGGAATACACAAAGATAAAGGCAAAAGGTGTCAACCCAACACGCGAATGAACGAATGGAAAACAAGAAAGGTACGGCTTTAAATATGATAAGAATTGAGCGACGAGTTTAATATACATTTTAAACTGGGCTACAACGATACTCTGAAGTGCTAAATTATTTACGTAACCAGTGAGATGAAAGTAAATTAAAATCATTTTGAAAAGTGTACGAATTGTGCAAGTGTGAGCCGATCTATTATAGACGTAAGTAAACAACAACTTAATAAAAATACATTTCTAACATAAATAAAACAGGGCTCCTGTTAATTACCTCCTGTTAATTACTTCTGGTTAATTACTTCTGGTTGATTGCTTCTTGGTAAATCTTCTTGTTAAATACTGACATGGTAAATGTTCTATTACTGTCTTGTTAATTACGAACATGGAAAATCTTTTATTTACTGATATTCAAATTGAATCTTAAATTGGATTAACTTATTACTGGCATTTTATACTGGCTCTAACACAAATTTAAATGGGATTTTAATAACGATTGGGATAGTACTTTGGTTTTGATGTCGACCTCCAAATTCGACTCTACATATTCAGACTGGGCGAAAACTCTTGGGGGATGCAGAGGAACTACAGAACCATTCCAGGTTAGCGATATTGATATAATTATTACTGAAAACTGTTTTAATTCAATATTTTTCGTATTTGTAAGAGTTAACAAAACAGTAGTTTTATTGATCAATTTATGAAAAAGGTAATAGGCATCTTGAAACGTTTCAAAGGTCTCTAAATATAAGCAAAAGGCTAGTATTGCTGGCTTCAATTTCATAATTCTGGTATATGTAAATTTTCTGAAAAAGGGGAAGATTTTAAAAGTTGTAAATATTTAATCGTTATATAATGTATTGTAGAATTGATTTTTTTTAATTGAATCAGCTAGTTGAGGCAAAGAAAATCCATAACTTAACATTTCACAGCATAGGTGCTTGATTGATCAAAGGGGCAAATAAAAATATCACAACATTTTATGACGCCCATCGTAGGGGCTCGTTGATCCCAATAGGAATATCACAGCATTTTATAATACGCCCAAATCGTGGGGCAGAAATATCACAGCATTTTATGGCGACCCAAAACGTAGGGGACACCACAATAAAGAAAATTAAAAATTAAATATCGTAGGAGCGAGAAATTTAGAAATTAAAATTTGTAGAGGCACAAATAAAAATTTAATTTAATAAGGGTTAGGAATTTAAAATCAGACGGAATTTGAAATATTAATAATTTAAAAATTTTTAAAAATGGATAAACGAATAAAGGAGACCAGCGAGGCATTAAGGAACCAAGGGGTGGAAATAGGGTCACAAGAAAGCGTAATCTTACAAGATGTATCTATGGAAATGCAAGGGCAAAAATTGACGCGAAGTCAAAGTGAAGAACAACAGACATCGCAACAATAGGAAATGATGTCAATTCTATTAGTGTTAACGAGGAAAATGGATGAAAGTAAAGAGGCCATCAAAAAACAGATAAAAGAAAATGGAGAAAAGTTAGGTGCCGAAATAAAAATTATAAGCGACGGATTAAAAGAAAGTGATCAAACAATCGCGGAAATGCAGGTACACTTTGAAAATAAATTCATTAGAATGATGGACGATATAGATAAAGTTAGAGACGAGGTTTGGAAAGTGAAATTAGATCAGGAAACATGTGAAAAAGAAACAAATGACCGGATTACAGATTTAGGTAAAAAGATGCGGGAAATTCAGGGAAACTGTGAAATAGGACTTAATGATGTAAATAGAGAGTTAAGAAATTTAAAATCAGAATTTGAAAATGCGGGTAGGAATCAGGGGCAACACACTAGGATAAACAGACTGGAAATTTCAGTTGAGCAGTATTCCAAATTTTATGGAGACAACAAGGTGAATCCAAAAGTATTTTTAAATAATATAAAAAATATGCGTTTACATTATTGATTTTATATACCCAAAAGCTCTGTTTATTATCTGATGCGCTTGATTTACAACATTTTTAAAATATTAAATCCAATTATGCGTATCCTTGAGTTTCACATACCTCAAAGCTTCTACACGTTATGCAAATTTAACATTCCGATTTATAAATACAAAATATGCTATTATATGTCCGTTTTCAATGTCACAACTAATTATTTTGGCGCGTAAATAAATTATTCCTATTTCCTATATACACAGTCGTTACAAATTTATTATCTTGAACTATTTATCCCTCTTAACCTATAATTTCCACGACAATATATATATATATATATATATATATATATATGTTGTGGATTCAAAGGGTAAAGAGGTATATACAATAAAATTTCAGCAACCATGTATATAGAAAAGAGCAAATTATTTACGCAAAATTAATTTAATTCATTTAGTGAAAACGGACGAGTATTAGGGTACTTTATATTGAATAATTGGAATGTTAGGATTACATGAAGGAAGAAAGCTTTAAAGCATAGAGAACTTCAAGGATACGCATAATTAACCATAATTTATTTTAATCAAACACATATAAGCATAAGGGAGCGTGCTTGCGTAAGAAAATCAATAATTTCCAAGGCAAATGTATTCGTTGTAAAAGCCAACGTCAGTTTTATCAGATACGAAGAAATAGAAAATCGAGGAATTGTCATTTTCAAACGGTCGATAATTAACAGGAACACCTGCTTGTTAAAGGTTACGTTCACAGAATTTTTACGTACGTTAAGATAAGATTCCATAGAAATTGTTTGCAACCGTCAATTTGTACAAACAGCTAGGGTAACAAACATCTTAAGGAGAGAGTGAAATGAACAATCGGTGATATACATCAGATAGGGATAAATATAGAGCAGCATTTGGATTGAAATTCACGTAAGACATACACGTGGAGTGGATGTAAGACGTCGAAAATATCGATTTTCTGTAACTCAAGTGGGGTTTGAAAGCAGACCAAGAAAATGTATAAAATAAGGATGAATAGCGCTTAGGAGGAGTTTGGTGATGACAGAAAACTTTGTCAATGGTCGAAAGCCAACAGTTTTAAAAACGAACGCACACGCGAAAGTAGAAAACGAATTCGATATATACAGCACGTAAAACGGGAGAAAATTTCCGAATTTAGAGACGGTTATGCTCAAAATTTTTAGAAATCGTTTCGAAAATAAGCTTTTCTCGCAAAACAGGTTCCACTAGAGGGGTTTGGAAAAATATAAATACCCAAGCGGAGTTATTAAGCTCCTCTCTTTTCTTTTACTTCGATCAAGTGCCGAATACTGATTCAGACCATGATAATAAGAAAGCTTTTTGTGAGTATTTTGTGTATGTGTAGTAATGTTACCGTGAATATAATAGTTGAAAGTATAAAACGGTAGTAGCGGACCTCTAATTATTAACGTGAAGTACGAGTTAGTGCGTATTAAATAAAAAGGTCCGGCTACTGCGATAAAATTTATTAAATGGATGCATGATATTGTAACGAATATATATTCTATAGCACCATTTTTGCAAGAATCGCATCAGTATAATTTTATTCTGTGGTATTTAATTCTCGTATTTGATACTATTATATCTAAAAGAAACAATTCCATAATGAAACAGGAAATCATGTTCGCTTAAATAACTTAAATGCTTTACACAGAGATATTTAATAATAATATACATTCAAGAAACGTATTTATATGGGGTCTAGTCGTTTGTGTTGCCTAACTTGCAGGCGGATTATTCCCTTTCATTCGTTAGAATTAGAATAGCGTGTGCGTGAATACGGTCACGGGTGATGCGCCACGCAAATAAGCGTCCCGTACTGGAACGGTACGAACAACGAGGTCGGCCATTGCTTTTGAAAATGTAGTTGAGATTGCATCGTACTTGACACATGGGTTCTCAGGCCTTGCATAAGTGGGGCCTCCGGATAGGCGTGCTATGGTAAAGACAGGGGGGCTGGTCGCCTTGGGACACAGCGAAGCTTTTCATTCCTGTGACACCGGCAAGGCACTGGATCACGCCGCTCCTTGAATTGGTTTGTGTCGGTACTTGTTAACGGTAAGATCGCATTAATCAAATAATTTATAAAATATCTTTATTCCTTTAGCGCATGATGGAACAATATATTAAAATGATGTAATAACATAATGATATAGTAGGACGGTGATATATTCGAATAAGGAGATTGGAACACTACTCGTTTGTCAAGGCAACTACAGCTGTTGTTTGGTATTCTGTTACAACTATTTGATAAGCAGATTTCAGAAGACGTGCGTCGCAGTTTGATAACTAGGGATGACGATCTCATCATATACAGGTATCAAACCTTTTTTTGTTATGCATAAGTGAGACCTTGAGTGTGTTCACATGAATCGTATTCAGGGATTGTTTGGTCAAATTAAATTTTGTGCATAAAGAACAGCGTAGGAGAATATTGTCACGAAATGCTATTATAATAATTTTGTAAGATTTGCAGAACATTCACTTGTTAAAAAGATGAGACTTCAAAGTCCATTTCCTGTTTTCTAGAAAATTACTTGCAGATGTTAAATTTTTATAAGCTCATAATACCTGAATTAATTGAAAAGTTGTTTGTCCAAGTTAACTGCACGTGATTCAAATTTTTTTAAGAAATAATTTAAACTCAATGTGAAACATATGTAAGCCAATAATCAGATCTGGGTATTTGGTGTCAAAACTTGTTATAAAATATTATTAACTTAAGGTCTTGTTATGTCAAGGCAGATGTATAGAGAAACCAATTTTATTAGTTCATTTTTGTAAACATATTTAAAAAAAAATCAAGAGAGAGAAACTATATTAAATTTCATTTTTGGACTCAAGTTTTTTATTCCATGCATAATTAATTTTTACTAAAAATTTTTTTATAGAAAATAAATCTTTGAATAATGAAAGTATACGAATGCTGAAGTAATTTAAAAAGCACAGGTATGCTACAACTCATTCGTTCTAGGTATTCATTTTTGATTTAAATATCTTTGGTGTGGTAATTAATCTTAATATTATCCACCTGTAATTATTAGTCTGCTTTTTTATTAGAAAGCACAAACTGTGTCTTTTTAATAGAAAGTTTGTTGTGTATTTTTTTCTTCCAGGATCATCGAGATCGAAGAGGTTGTAAGTATATTCCAGAGGTTTCCAGATACATTAGTTCAATAAGTTGTAAGTTTTTTATTGTGTTTATATCCCATGAGTTTCTGTATCTTCTCATAGGAGTAATGAATTTTTAGTGTTATCGTCCATACAGATACAGTGGCGCTCAACCCATTTTCTTTTTGTTAGTTTATTGTAGAGTTTAGACCATCCCCACACCCTTTCTCATTGTTCACCCTTGGGGTAATTCCCAGACTTAGCCGCGAATAATTAAAGCTTCACTTGTATCCAGCAAGTGGAGGCCAAACAAAAAATTTTTGTTGCACTGACGCCCAACCAACATAGTCGTGCAGTAAAAAAAATAAAAAAAAAATACTTCAATATATGGGGGTAAGCAGAACTGGTAATCAAGTTTGTATGCATGATATAATAGGTATGGAATGGTACTGTGAGACGAGGCGAATAGCTTGCAGAGATACCAGATGGTAGAGGCCTGTTGATCCGCCGAGCAGCATAGTAAATGGAAACAACGCCGAGGGGTTTTCTGGTAACCATCGCCGACGGGAATGAAAAATGAAGAATTCTCCAGGTAATTACTTAGAAATTTCTGTTGTTTTATAAACATTTGTGGAACTTTGTGTTGTGTGGGTGACTATTGGTGGCACATTTATGGTTGTAGAAACTTATTTTAAAAGATACATGTACGGGACAATTTACTGATGTTGAATATTGAAAAAGGGTGTATTTAGAACATATCAAAATTTTATTCAGGATATAAATTGAGTTGTAAAGGGTAAACGGGTCTGTAAATTTATTTTAGTTAATGCAAGGTTTTAAAAAGCATATACAAACAAAACTGGGTTCTAATGAGCTCACCATACTCCAGTGTGAAGTCAATTTAGGGTTACATGTGGGGCCCATCTACTCATATTTGATCAAATTTGTTTAAAATCATTATAAAAAAACCAAGGACTTTGAAACATACAATATATTGAGCTGATAATTATTGTAGCTAACTGTTTGGAAACATGTGTAAATATTTTTTATCTGTTAATAGGTGTAAATAAAAGGTTGTATGATTGTCGTATTATTTTGGTAATTTTATTTAATGGTGTGTGAGTGGGAAACAGGTATGAATGTAAAATTAGATATTCAAGAAGAGGCCGATTGCTTAGCTAGCCAGGGAAGCAGAAGAAATTCAAAGGCGCCCCTAAGAATAGGGTAAGGAATTTTTTTAAATAAAATTTTTTAAGAAAATTTTATATTGGGAAAATTCGTGAGGCCCGAGATTTTAGCAGAAGCTTAGTAGAAGGTTCCACGGCAATTTTATGACGCCCAATTCGTGGGGCTCGAATGATTTTTAGGAGCTGAAGGGAGTAATCCAGAGACTGTCCCGACTTCCACGGCAATTTTATGACGGCCCAACGATGGGGCACGATTTTTGGTGACTTCCACGGCACTTTTATGGCGACCCGAACGTGAGGCTCGAGTTCCAAGTAAAATTTGAACATTTATTCCAGGAAGCTGGCGAGCTGAGAGAGAGAGAGAGAGAGAGAGAGAGAGAGAGAGTCTGTCTTGTATAAATTCATAAATATTTTTTGAGTGTGTGTGGGAGTGATTTGAACGTATGCAGAGGAAGGAGTGGTTAAGAAGCCAAGGAGTTGAAATTGGTAGTGACGATAGTGCGTTGAACAAATGAGTGCCAAATCGAATAGAAAATTTGAACAACTGAGCCAGGAATTAGGGGATAAAATAGAAAAATCTACAAGGGAATTTTCTGATTTCAAAAATAGGTTAACGATAAAAATGGGGGAAGTAGAAAATAGGGTTGATAAAAATGAGCGCGATATAAAAGGTTTAAGTCAGGAAATGGGACAATTACGGACGAAGGTAAGGATCTTCTGTGAAGACGAAATTAATGTTAAAATGACTGAGGTAACGGACTCATGTAAGGATCAACTAGGTGGGGTAGAGAGAGAAGTCACCAGAATTAAACAAAACGTATCGACTTTGATGGAGGATGGTCCCAGATTCGTAACAGGGAATATGTCGCTGGATCAACAAATTAAATTTTATGGGGATAGTAGGGTGAATCCTCAAATATTTATTAATAACATTCGAGGTGTGGTTTGTAATTTGTTTGATGAACAGGCAAAACTCAACATTGTAAAAGCGCTGCTGAAAGACCATGCTGAAGCCTGGTATAACTTAATAGGACAGGAAATTGACACATACAATAACTTTGAAGCCCGATTTCTAAAACATTACTGGAGTGACCATCGACAGGACCAGGTACGTGACGATTTAATAACAGGGAAATTCAAAGGGGAGTTTGCAGGAAGTAGGGAGCAATATGGTATACGCAAGTATAGCATAGCGAAACAGTTGAATCCACCTTTGACGGACAGACAAATAATCAAATATCTTTCACGACATTTCGAGGTTGAGGTTAGGCAACATGGAGCGTTGCAAAACATTGTGGACAGGGAGATGTTTTTGGAGTAGGTGCAGAGGTATGATGACGTAAGCAGTGGACGACCTCGGGAACCAAGGGAACGACATGTAAACATGGTACGATTCGACAACAGAAGGGACAACTATACAAGACGGGGGACTAATTTTGGATATAACCGACAAAATTGGGAACCTAGACGGACATTTTTCAGGAGTAACAGTGTAGGTAGGGGACCTGCACCTATACAGGGGATAATGAGACAAAACAGTTCACCTAACATCAGGGGGCCTCAGATGACGATGCATAACCGAGAGAATGAGAACACAAACAGAGCAGAGACGCCACGGACATATGCTGAGGTGGTAGCGAGACCTGGACCAAGTAGGGAGACCAGACCAGGACAGGATTTTTAGACGAGGACAAACCACTAGACATCACTGTGTACAAATATGAACATCCGAAGGAATTTTTAAAGATAGAAGAAGTTGAGCCAGAAGTAACAGAAAATTTTTGTTTGCCTATAATTGATGTTAAAATTTTTGAAAAAAATTTAGGAGCGTTATTAGATTCAGAAGCTGAGGCGAGTTTAGTATCGGAGGAATTCGTCAATGAAATTAAGGAAAAAGTGTGTGACAGGATTATGCCAATAAAAAGAAGTCACCTGGTTGCGCCAAATAAAAAGCGATTTGCTGTTGTGAATAGTGTGGTTATTTTAAAAGTAGAGTTAGATTCAGTAAGCTGTGAGCAGGAATTTATAATTGTACCTGGGTTAAAGTTTAAAGGGATATCAGGGGTCTATTGTATGATGAAGTTAGGAGTTGTAAAAGATATGAAGAGGAAAGTAGTTAGGATTGGGGATAGGATATTGCCCTGGAAGGCAAGTTATGATGTCACAGAGGATGACATGGGGTTATGTGTTAATGTTATGGAGGTAGATAAGGAAGAGGTAAAAGAGATCGACGCAGTTGAAAATAATGAGAAAAAGTTAGAAGAGGTACAATTGGTAGTGAACGAAGAGCCTGAACAAGTAGAGGTCGAGTCAAGTACAGCATGGTTAGGGAATAAAGAGTTAGAATTAATAAAAGTAGAGGCGAACGCAGCATTAGGGTACACACAAGAGTTAATAATAGGCATAAGAGAGATAAGTGGCAAAGTTTAAAGGGATATCAGGGGTCTATTGTATGATGAAGTTAGGAGTTGTAAAAGATATGAAGAGGAAAGTAGTTAGGATTGGGGATAGGATATTGCCCTGGAAGGCAAGTTATGATGTCACAGAGGATGACATGGGGTTATGTGTTAATGTTATGGAGGTAGATGAGGAAGAGGTAAAAGAGATCGACGCAGTTGAAAATAATGAGAAAAAGTTAGAAGAGGTACAATTGGTAGTGAACGAAGAGCCTGAACAAGTAGAGGTCGAGTCAAGTACAGCATGGTTAGGGAATAAAGAGTTAGAATTAATAAAAGTAGAGGCGAACGCAGCATTAGGGTACACACAAGAGTTAATAATAGGCATAAGAGAGATAAGTGGCAAAGATAATTTTAGTAATTTGAATTTAGGAGATTTTTATGGGGTGAATATTGTACATAAACAGTCTAGAAGAAGTAAAGAATTTTCTATAGAGCAAAAAGATGAAGATGTTGAGGTAGGTATCGTTTGGTTTGTCCGCAGAAAAGGGAATTATTGTAAATAAAAAACAGACAAGTGTAGGGACTTAAGAAGAAATATTTAAGATTCAGGATAATAGGGATGATTTTATTTTATGTAAGGTAACAGGGATAATAAGTATAGAAATAGAAGGAGAAAAGATGGGGATGAAGTGTATTAGGATTGTGAGAAGAAAGACATGGAGGATCAAGAAAAGAATCAGATTTAAATAAAAAGATTTTAAATAGATAGAGATAGAGATAGGTGTATATAGAAAAGTAGAATTAGGTATAAGATAAATAAGGGAAGATAGTTAGATGTAGATATAGAGTTAGGTGTGTATAGTTAGTATAATAAATAGATAGTGATAGTAATAGGTAAGGTTAAAAATAACACAGTAAGACATAAGTAGAAGAAACTTAAATAAAAGTGAAGATAGGTAGAAAAGTATAAAAGTGAGGTACTTAAAGAGTCAATAAATGGCAAAAAGGTAAAAGGAAATAAATAAAAATAGGAGAGTGAAGAGTTAGTAATAGATAGAAATAGTTAGTTAGCAAGTAGAGATAGGTGTGAATAGTTAGTTATAAATAAAGATAGGTGTAGATAGATAGAAATAATTAGTAATAGATAGAAATAGATAGATAGAGAGTGATAGGTTGGATAGATAGGTATAGGTAGTGTTAGGTGAGTAGATAGGTATTTAGAAATATCATGTAAGATTAGGTAGTAGGAATTACGTTATATTTAAATTCAATAAAACATAGGTAAATTTTCTTTGAATAGAAATAAGAGGATTATGTTGTGGATTCAAAGGAATAAAGAGGTATATACAATAAAATTTCAGCAACCATGTATATAGAAAAGAGCAAATTATTTACGCGCAAAATTAATTTAATTCATTTAGTGAAAACGAACGAGTATTAGCGTACTTATATATTTAATAATTGGAATGTTAGGATTACATGAAGGAAGAAAGCTTTAAAGCATATAGAAGTTCAAGGATACACATAATTAACCATAATTTATTTTAATCAAACACATATAAGCATAAGGGAGCGTGCTTGCGTAAGAAAATCAATAATTTCCAAGGCAAATGTATTCATTGTAAAAGCCAACGTCAGTTTTTATCAGATACGAAGAAGTACAAAATCGAGGAATTGTTATTTTCAAACGGTCGATAATTAACAGGAACACCTGCTTGTTAAAGGTTACGTTCACAGAATTTTTATGTACGTTAAGATAAGATTTCATAGAAATTGTTTTCAACCGTAAGTTTGTACAAACAGCTAGGGTTACACACATCTTAAGGAGATAGTGAAATGAACAATCGGTAATATACATCAGATAGGGATAAATATAGAGCAGCGTTTGGATTGAAAGTCACGTAAGACATACACGTGGAGTGGATGTAAGACGTCGAAAATATCGATTTTCTGTAACTCAAGTGGGGTGTGAAAGCAGACAGCGAACATGTATAAAATAAGGATGAATAGCGCTTAGGAGGAGTTTGGTGATGACAGAAAACTTTGTCATTGGTCGAAAGCCAACAGTTTTAAAAACGAACGCACACGCGAAGGTAGAAAACGAATTCGATATATACAACACGTAAAACGGGAGAAATTTTCCGAATTTAAAGACGGTTATGCTCAAAATTTTTAGAAATCGTTTCGAAAATAAGCTTTTCACGCGAAACAGGTTCCACTAGGGGGGGGTTTGGAAAAATATAAATACCCAAGCGTAGTTATTAAGCTCCTCTCTTCTCTTTTACTTCGATCAAGTGCTGAATACTGATTCAGACCACGATAATAAGAAAGCTTTTTATGAGTATTTTGTGTATGTGTAGTAATGTTATCGTGTAGTAGTTGAAAGTGTAAAACGGTAGTAGCGGACCTCTAATTATTAACATGAAGTACGAGTTAGTGCGTATTAAATAAAAAGGTCCGGCTACTACGATAAAATTTATTAAATGGATGCATGATATATGGAGGTAAGCAGAACCGGTAATGAAGTTTGTATGCATGATATGAGTATGGAATGGTACTGTGAAACGAGGCGAATAGCTTGCCGAGATGCCAGGTGGTAGAGGCCTGTTGATCCGCCGAGCAGCATAGTAAATGAAAACAACGCCGAGGGGTTTTCTGGTAACCATCGCCGACGGGAATAAAAAATGAAGAATTCTCCAGGTAATTACTTTGAAATTTCTGTTGTTTTATAAACATTTGTGGAACTTTGTGTTGTGTGGGTGACTTTTGGTGGCATATTTATGGTTGTAGAAACTTATTTTAAAGGATACATGTACGGAACAATTTACTGATGTTGAATATTGAAAAAGGCTGTATTTAGAACATATCAAAATTTTATTCAGGATATAAATTGAGTTGTAAAGGGTAAACGAAATAAAAATTATAAGCGACGGATTAAAAGAAAGTGATCAAACAATCGCGGAAATGCAGGTACACTTTGAAAATAAATTCATTAGAATGATGGACGATATAGATAAAGTTAGAGACGAGGTTTGGAAAGTGAAATTAGATCAGGAAACATGTGAAAAAGAAACAAATGACCGGATTACAGATTTAGGTAAAAAGATGCGGGAAATTCAGGGAAACTGTGAAATAGGACTTAATGATGTAAATAGAGAGTTAGGAAATTTAAAATCAGAATTTGAAAATGCGGGTAGGAATCAGGGGCAACACACTAGGATAAACAGACTGGAAATTTCAGTTGAGCAGTATTCCAAATTTTATGGAGACAACAAGGTGAATCCAAAAGTATTTTTAAATAATATAAAAAATATGCGTTTACATTATTGATTTTATATACCCAAAAGCTCTGTTTATTACCTGATGCGCTTGATTTACAACATTTTTAAAATATTAAATCCAATTATGCGTATCCTTGAGTTTCACATACCTCAAAGCTTCTACACGTTATGCGAATTTAACATTCCGATTTATAAATACAAAATATGCTATTATATGTCCGTTTTCAATGTCACAACTAATTATTTTGGCGCGTAAATAAATTATTCCTATTTCCTATATACACAGTCGTTACAAATTTATTATCTTGAACTATTTATCCCTCTTAACCTATAATTTCCACGACAATATATATATATATATATATATATATATATATATATTGTTGTGGATTCAAAGGGGTAAAGAGGTATATACAATAAAATTTCAGCAACCATGTATATAGAAAAGAGCAAATTATTTACGCGCAAAATTAATTTAATTCATTTAGTGAAAACGGACGAGTATTAGGGTACTTTATATTGAATAATTGGAATGTTAGGATTACATGAAGGAAGAAAGCTTTAAAGCATAGAGAACTTCAAGGATACGCATAATTAACCATAATTTATTTTAATCAAACACATATAAGCATAAGGGAGCGTGCTTGCGTAAGAAAATCAATAATTTCCAAGGCAAATGTATTCGTTGTAAAAGCCAACGTCAGTTTTATCAGATACGAAGAAATAGAAAATCGAGGAATTGTTATTTTCAAACGGTCGATAATTAACAGGAACACCTGCTTGTTAAAGGTTACGTTCACAGAATTTTTACGTACGTTAAGATAAGATTTCATAGAAATTGTTTGCAACCGTCAATTTGTACAAACAGCTAGGGTAACAAACATCTTAAGGAGAGAGTGAAATGAACAATCGGTGATATACATCAGATAGGGATAAATATAGAGCAGCATTTGGATTGAAATTCACGTAAGACATACACGTGGAGTGGATGTAAGACGTCGAAAATATCGATTTTCTGTAACTCAAGTGGGGTTTGAAAGCAGACCAAGAAAATGTATAAAATAAGGATGAATATCGCTTAGGAGGAGTTTGGTGATGACAGAAAACTTTGTCATTGGTCGAAAGCCAACAGTTTTAAAAACGAACGCACACGCGAAGGTAGAAAACGAATTCGATATATACAACACGTAAAACGGGAGAAATTTTCCGAATTTAAAGACGGTTATGCTCAAAATTTTTAGAAATCGTTTCGAAAATAAGCTTTTCACGCGAAACAGGTTCCACTAGGGGTTTGGAAAATATAAATACCCAAGCGGAGTTATTAAGCTCCTCTCTTTTCTTTTACTTCGATCAAGTGCCGAATACTGATTCAGACCATGATAATAAGAAAGCTTTTTGTGAGTATTTTGTGTATGTGTAGTAATGTTATCGTGTAGTAGTTGAAAGTATAAAACGGTAGTAGCGGACCTCTAATTATTAACATGAAGTACGAGTTAGTGCGTATTAAATAAAAAGGTCCGGCTACTACGATAAAATTTATTAAATGGATGCATGATATATAGAGGTAAGCAGAACCGGTAATGAAGTTTGTATGCATGATATGAGTATGGAATGGTACTGTGAAACGAGGCGAATAGCTTGCCGAGATGCCAGGTGGTAGAGGCCTGTTGATCCGCCGAGCAGCATAGTAAATGAAAACAACGCCGAGGGGTTTTCTGATAACCATCGCCGACGGGAATAAAAAATGAAGAATTCTCCAGGTAATTACTTTGAAATTTCTGTTGTTTTATAAACATTTGTGGAACTTTGTGTTGTGTGGGTGACTTTTGGTGGCATATTTATGGTTGTAGAAACTTATTTTAAAGGATACATGTACGGAACAATTTACTGATGTTGAATATTGAAAAAGGCTGTATTTAGAACATATCAAAATGTTATTCAGGATATAAATTGAGTTGTAAAGGGTAAACGGGTCTGTAAATTTATTTTAATTAATGCAAGATTTTAAAAAGCATATACAAACAAAACTGGGTTCTAATGAGCTCACCATACTCCAGTGTGAAGTCAATTTAGGGTTACATGTGGGGCCCATCTACTCATATTTGATCAAATTGGTTTAAAATCATTATAAAAAAACCAAGGACTTTGAAACATACAATATATTGAGCTGATAATTATTGTAGCTAACTGTTTGGAAACATGTGTAAATATTTTTTATCTGTTAATAGGTGTAAATAAAAGGTTGTATGATTGTCGTATTATTTTGGTAATTTTATTTAATGGTGTGTGAGTGGGAAACAGGTATGAATGTAAAATTAGATATTCAAGAAGAGGCCGATTGCTTAGCTAGCCAGGGAAGCAGAAGAAATTCAAAGGCGCCCTAAGAATAGGGTAAGGAATATTTTTTTAAATAAAATTTTTTTAAGAAAATTTTATATTGGGAAAATTCGTGAGGCCCGAGATTTTAGTAGAAGCTTAGTAGAAGGTTCCACGGCAATTTTATGACGCCCAATTCGTGGGGCTTGAATGATTTTTAGGAGCTGAAGCGAGTAATCCAGAGACTGTCTCTACTTCCATGGTAATATATATATATATATATATATATATATATATATATACAGGGTGCCGACAATCTATCTCCGTATATGGGTAACTTTTTTATTATAGAAGATACAATGTTGGTTAAATTAGCAAAGTTGAAGAGAAATTTACGAGTAGTATGATGCTTTTTTGAAAACTCACCTAGATGCTCAACTTTTTAGATATTTGAAAAAACTGAAATTTGCCATTTTCTTCAAACGCTAATAACTTTTAACGGTTTAACCTATAGAGAAAATAAAACTGCTTGTAAGGTAACTTTTACGTAGAATTCAATAGCGTATATGACAATTTTAATTGGAAATGGGTTTTCAAGCTACAAACATAACCTCACTTTTTTTAAATGGAAACCATAGTTCAATATAACCCAAATGGAAAGGTTTTTCTTTTCTGATTACCCTGATGTAAGGGTTGATATACTTATTTTCAGTAGTTTCTTCATAATAAAGAAAAAACGATTTCTTTATTTGCGGACATCAAGGAGTCCATGGGTACATATTTTAAATAAACAAAAAACAACTGGCATTTGTCAGATATTATTAGTTAAAGTGTTTATTTGCTCTGGGTTGCAAATTTTGTGTAGAAGACTTTTAAATTTATTTGATTATAATAGAAAATGTATACAAACGACGAAAAAAATGACATGCTCTTTTGTTACTATGCCTGTAACAGAAATTGTGATGCTGCTGGTGATATGTATTATGAAAGATATTTGGAAAGAAGGCAGCCAGATAAACGATTGTTTTCTAAATTAGAAAACAATTTAAAAAGGTTTGGTGCTTTTACAAAACCCAGTACTGATAAAAGAAAATTCAAAACTGATGATGAAGAACGTGTGTTAGCCTACATAAATTTTAAGCCAACAGCGTCCACCGAGAAACTGCAATTGAGTGCGCTACTTCTACAGAAAAAGCTCGCCTAATTTTAAAACAAAACCGCTACAAACCATACAAAACCCATGTTAGCAATACACTGTATCATGGGGATTGTGAGAGAAGACAACAGTTTTATAGGTGGTTTCTTAATGAAACAAATAATAATCCTGGTTTTAGTCACACTATTATATTTACCGACGAAGCAAAATTTACTAACAAAGGCATGTTTAACAGAAAAATACAGTCTACTGAGTCAGGAAAATTCCCATTTAACAGAAGAAAGGCGGGATCAACATCAATTTTCGATAAATGTGTGGTGTGCCATTTTGGTAATAAAATACTTGGGCCTTTCTTCTATAATTATAATTTAAATGGTGTACGCTATTTAAATTTTCTACAAAACGAATTGCAAGAAATGCTCGATAATTTGCCACTTCATTTACTGCAAAACTTATATTATTTTCAGCATGACGGTGCACCTGCTCACAATGCTCAAGCCGTTTCTGAATATCTTGATAATAGTTTTCCAAATTGGATTGGCAATGTAGGTCCTGTTCCATGGCCGGCAAAGTCACCAGAACTATCGCCACTGGATTTTTTTCTTTGGGGTACTGTAAAGGATGTAGTGTATGCTAAAAAATCCAATAACATTGAGCAACTCAAAGATAGTATTACAGCAGCTATTACAAGTATAAAACCACAAACGTTAAATAAGGTGCACCAAAACCTAATTAAAAGGTGCGAAATGTGTTTGCAAGCTAATGGAGGTCATTTTGAGCATATGTTAATGTAGGAGTGGGCATATTCGCATTAATTAATTTTTGTTTCCTTTGATTAAGTTATTTGTATTGTATAGATAGTTTATTTTTTAAGTATTTTATTTTTCTTAGTTTATAATAAATTTAGTTACAATAAACTTGTGTTTCCATTATTGATTTTTACACATTTTGTTTGTTTGTAATATGTATCCATGGACTCCTTGATGTCCGCAAATAAATAAATCGTTTTTTCTTTATTATGAAGAAACTACTGAAAATAAGTACATCAACCCCTACATGAGGGTAATCAGAAAAGAAAAACCTTTCTATTTGGGGTATATTGAACTATGGTTTCTATTTAAAAAAAGTGAGGTTATGTTTGTAGCTTGAAAACCCATTTCCAATTAAAATTGTCATATACGCTATTGAATTCTACGTAAAAAGTTACCTTACAAGCAGTTTTTATTTTCTCTATAGGTTAAACCGTTAAAAAGTTATTAGCGTTTGAAGAAAATGGCAAATTTCAGTTTTTTTCAAATATCTAAAAAAGTTGAGCATCTAGGTGAGTTTTCAAAAAAGCATCATACTACTCGTAAATTTCTCTTCAACTTTGCTAATTTAACCAACATTGTATCTTCTATAATAAAAAAGTTACCCATATACGGAGATAGATTGTGGGCACCCTGTATATATATATATATATATATATATATATATATATATATTGCTGCAGGTTCTCTGAACGAGCCCCACCATTTGTGTGCCATAAATTCTCTGAATTTGCTTGGTACTAAACTAAAGCCCCACTGTCGTGTCGTAATAATTTCTTTGAAATCTCCACTGCTAAAATATGCCATGGCTACTCTTCTGCAGTCTGAAAATTAAAGCTAGCTACTCTACTAAGAAAATATATACGGGGCTACGGAAACTCACCTACCTTTATTTACAGATTCATAAAACATCAAACATCATCAACAACTCCTTATTCATATATTAATTATCTTACATACATTTCCCTTCTCAAAAATATAACATTTCTAGCTCATGTAATTCCCAAATTAATTATTACCCAAATACAGTAACAGAGCTTTACCATCAACCTTACGTTAACCCTGGATTAATACGAGCTCATAGTAACCATAACAATTCGTGCAAATTTCTGCACAATAAATTGCCAAAAGTCCTTCTTACCTTGAGCAACTAAAAGATAAAGATATCCACAAAAATATGAGAAAAAGTCAAACAAATTGCTGTAAGGTGCCAGGAAAATTTGTGATTCTGAGGAAGTAAAAGAAGAATGGAATATAACATTAAATCAACCTTAGACATTGCTGCCAGAAATATTCTACGGTATAAACAAAAACAAAATATGAAACCATGGCTGACAAAGAATACTCTGCATTTAATAGAAGAAAAACAAAGATACAAAAACAGACCAGACAAAGCAGAGAAACAGAGATACAAATGCAGGAAAACTAAAGAACAATGGATTGAGAAAAGTGCAAACAGGTACAAACTAAGGTGGAAATTGGAAAGACTGACAAAGCATACAAACTAATTAAAATTAATTTTAGGGATATAAAGCATATATCAACTATAATGGCCACAGGACAAGCCATCATTATAGAAAATGTGGAAAAGGTGGATAGATGGCAAAAATATACAGAGAATTTATATGCAGGATCGGAATTAGAAGCACTAGAACCGGAAAACAGACATTGAAAAGGATGATTTGGGGCATCTTATACTTAGAAACAAGTTTGAGCTAGCACTAAAAAGCACCATGTCAAGATAATGTGCAAGCAGAAACTTTGAAAGTGGCTGGACAAGCAGTAACATATCTCTTTCAACTTGTTAGCTACATGTATGAGACAAGTGAGATACTCAAATATTTTAAACGTAACATCATAGTCACTATAACAAAAAAATGAGCTGCAAATAAATGTGAAAATCTTTCTACAATAAGTTCAACAGCACACATGTAAAAAATATTAACCAAAATTGTTCAAAGACAGATGGAAAACGGGTTGAAGAAAGACTAGGAGATTAATTTGAGTTTAGGAAAAACAGAGGATCATGGGAGGTCATTTTAGTTTTAAGGGTGATAATGGAGAAAACAATAGAAAAAGGAGAAAGCTTGTATATTAGGGTTTGTAGATTTGGAAAAAGCATTCGACAATATAAAATAAGAAAAAAATATTCAAAATTTAAAAAAAAAGGTAAGAATGAGTTATAGAGGGATAGACGGATAGTACATACCTTATAAAAAGAGTAAACAACGGTAATAGAATAATACATATTTTTAGAAAAATTACATTTATTAAGTTTTTATGTAATTCTTTTTTAAAATTTGTATAAAACAAGTTTTTTGTTTGTGCTGACATTTTCAATCTTGATTAACTACCATTCTGTAAGTTGTATAAAGCTGTTTGAGCTCTCTTAAAGAGAATTCCATAAGGTTTAATTTGATATACCTCTTAACTATCTTGGGTAAAGAATAAAAAATATTGCAGAAACCAAATTTTTTCAAAATTTTTTTGAAAAATGCTTTTTAAAAAATGTGAAAAAATATACGTTTTCAGTCTTGTTACAAAAACTATAAAACCTGAAATTTATAGAGTGAGATTTCAATGGAACAAAAAGTTATGGCAAAAAACTTAAGCTACAGTGAAAAAATTCTTGTTTTAGTGTGTTTACATGATAATAGTCAGTTTTTAAATCTTATTACATTACCCATCATACTAAATACTAATACATAGTGAAACATAAAACAAAGAAGAACAGTCCCAAAAAGCTAAAAGTTCTACCTGGTAAAAATTAATGAGAGTTTTTTTAAAGTTAGCAGTCAGAGAAGTAGTTACGCCAAAATAGCTACACGTTAGTTTTTCTTTAATTTAACAAATAATTTTTTGTTTATCTTTTTGGTCTCTGAGTTTGTAAGTCGATAAATTCTTCCTGTAGCTGTTGTTAAAACTTTACTTTTACTCACAACTGGTATATTTTTAAATTGTGGGCATTTGAAAGCTGAAGAAGGGACATGTGGTTCTTCAGGAACATTAAAATCATCTGAGATGTCTGGATGTTTGCATTCTTGCTCACTTAAAATCTCTGGAGACTTTAGTACAGCTTTACGGCAGTTATCGCATATCTTATCACCTTCATGTAAATGGCATTACGTCTCAAAATATTTTCATTTACAGATCTCAAGTTCTTTTTGTTATAATTATGGCACGGGTTCTTAAATGAATTACAATAATATACCAAACATGCTCTGATGTCTGAAACAATAGACCTTTAAAACTAAGTAGAACTGACCATGCTTTTGGACTGGAGATAGACCTAGTTGTTTAAAACACTTATTTCCCAGTGAAAATTAACTTTTATTTGAAACACTAAGTAACACTGCCAACAACTATGTTCAGTCACTGAAATCTTAGTGGGCACTAAGCAAAAGTGGAGCTAGAGTGGGCAGGAGCATTAATCAAACAAGTCTGAACTGGCTTGTGCCAGAGAATACCTGTGTTTGGCAGACTATTTATTCACATATTATCCCCAAATTTATCTTTAAGTTTAATAAATTATTATATGTAATAGACAAAAATGTATATTATTTACCTTATAGGTACCTAATGTATTTTATTTTTTTATCTTACAATTAAGTTAAATGTAGCTATAACTAGTACTTAAAATTGCACCATTTGGACCACAACTCCTGATCACATTGAGATCCCACTCTGAATTTTCAGGATTTAAAGCTTATAATATTACCAAAAAAACTAATTTTTTTCACAATTTTAAAAAATACATACTAACTTTAAAATTTATATAATTTTTTTAGTTCAAAATTTAAAATAAAAATTTTGTTTTATCAAGTATAATCAAAATTAAGGCTTATAAATTCTCTTTACAATGAGGGGTGAAGGAGCTCTCTAGCCTTTATAGAATCTGAGAAATTCAAGATAAAAAATGTTTATCCAAGCCAAAAACCATGATTTTTCCAAAATTTAAAAATTAATTACATAAAAACCCAATGGGATAAATTTTTTTTTTAATATATTCTCATTTACGTCATTAAGGATAATGATTCCTGAGAGTTTCATTGCATTTTGAAATGGTCATGTTGAATACTGAAATTTTTTGGTTGGTTTGGTTGTCATGGAATGACCCAAAAATCAATAAAAATAAAACAAAGTACTAATATGTAAAGGAGGAGAAAACAAGCCAAAAATCAGAATACAAACAGGAAACCAGACTTCACAAGAGGTTAAGGATTTCTGCTAACTAGAAAACCAAATAATGCAAGATAAGAAAAGTGCAAAAGATATAAAACAAAGATTAGTACAAGGACGTGCTGCATTTAACAAGAAAAAGCAACTACTATGTTCGAAGACAAGAAACATGGAAACCAGAAAAGACTGCTGAATGCATATAGAGCACAACTGTTCGGTTGTGAAACGTGGACAGTAGGAGGTGACATAAACAAAATAGAAACATTTGAAATGTTGCGCTTCAGACATATGATGAAGATATGGACAGACAAAAATAAAAACAAATAGGTTCTAGAAATATTAGGAGAAGAAAGAAATATGTAGAAATAAGTAAAAAATATGAGAGATACGGTGATAGGACACATTTTAAAGCATGAGGAAATAGTGTGGGATATATTTGAAGCTAGGAAGGAAAAAAAAAGGTATAGGTAGACCTAGATTAGACTATTGCACCAAGATAGTGAAAGATGTAGGCTGTGGGAATTTCAGGTAAATGCATAACTTAGCTCGGAAAAAGAAACAATAGAGGTAAGTGTCAAAACGTAATGATGATGACCCTAACAACATTGAGCCAACAAAAAATTTTCTATATCGTAAAAAAATATGCTAACTTGTTTTTACTAAAACTTATATTAGATTTCTATATAAAAAAACATTTACCAGTTAAGTTTTCTGCATACTCCTTCAATTTTATTTATTTTTAAAGAGATTTATTCAAATCTATTAACATACCTCAATGATTGGTAATAATAAGGATCTTCAGTTAACATACATTACTGGAATGTCCTGTAAGATAAGTTGAAGGTTTTGGTAAAATTTGGACAACTCGGCATAATCTAAATGTATTCACATTAAATCCATAGACAACCATAGCAACATTTCAATTATCAATAAACGATGTCTACTTTTCTAGATAATTTAATTTAACTTGATGTTTATTTTTATACTGGTTCATTGCAAAGCAAGTCTATTGCTAACCTAATGCACAAACATTTTATCTAAAGTAGGTATAATTAATGAATACGTAATTAAATATACGAGAATTTTAATCAGCTGGTATAGTGATTGTCGATAAAATAATCTACCAATAAACAGAATAAATTATGATTGTAAACCATTTATCAAACAGGAAATCCGCAATTAAATAAATGTAATATAGTTTGAATGTCAATAACAAGGCGTTCAACTCATTATTCTAGTTGGTGTGATTAAATTCAAACCACACTAAACACATTAAGCAATGGATAAGCGAAATACAGGAATTAGCCCAGAAATTCAAAACTATAAATTACTTAACAAAGTATTACTTACCTGTTTGAAGGTCTAATACAACTGCTTTACTAATTATGAGGCACAAAACAATAGCAATAATTTCTTTGTTCTTTATTTACACCTTGATGGACAAACATTGTCAACAGTTAATCGACATATAAAATATATTGCGATTAATTTATTTTCTATACCGATTACTTGCACAATGATTTAATAAATAGTATTAAACAAGTTATTACATTTTATGGTAAAATTAAAATTAAATTATAAACAAAGTACGTGGATTAGCTGATTGCTTTGTTCGATCACAGCATTAAACTTAGATGATGCATAGAATAGGAGTATACTTATATTACAGACCTAAAATTCCATTTTGTCACCTTGTAGCTTCCAGTTGCGTGTATACAAGAGAAGTTATGGGAAACATAATTTAAGTTAGACGCAGCATATACTGTAGTTTAACTACACTTACAATCTGTGAATGCATATTAATGTACTTAGACTTCATGCTAGCCTATACTGTTATAATTGATTTATTAAAAACGAAAACGTCAAAAAGAATTCCTATTCGTGACTGGTATTAGTACTGTAGAAATTCATATTAGAAAAGCATGTATATAATCTTCTGATAAAATTGTGTGAATGCATAGTTGTTTAAATTTTAAAGCTTGTATTTTGCTGTAATCGCCTTATTATGTATCTACATCGTATTAAAGCGTGCAAAGTAAGGGTAAGTGGTTTGAGAAAAAGATGTAGGCCGAAGAAGGCGTAGCTGCATGTAGTTAATGAAAGTGTGAAACGAAAGGTTTGAATAATGGACTACATAGATATTAACTAAGCGAGAGAAATGTCTTACAGCGAGAAGTTACGGAAGGAGATTTTTAACGAGTCCGGAGGTTCTGCAGGAAAAAAATAAATATCAGCAAAAATGATTTTGCAAGACCTGTCTACCTCTTCCAAAGAATAGCGTAGTATGTATGTATTTACATTGTACTGGTAACGATAGTCGAGCCATTTCTGCAGTTCCTGTAATGATGGAAATATGAATCGACACTTTTAATAGCGGGTGCCGTTCCATTTGAAATAAAACTGCACACCAAAATATGAAACTCGGCCTTCTGGAAAAGTATCGTTTAGTACGTTATGTACCCCTACATTTAATTTTTTAATGCTCCGCCCGAAAGAATTACATTGGCAGGAAAGCGAGTTTTTTTTTACCTGGAAATGTTGAATTTTGTCAAACCTTTACTATTATAGGAAAAGTAGTAGTAGTAGAAGTAGTAGAGATCGTGCATGACAACACTCATACACGGGACCTACATTTTAGCTCTCACACGAACGAGGGCGTATTCCTGTAAAAAATACTCGCCTAACATATTTCAAGCGATCCGTGTCGGGAATCGAACCCAGGACCTTTGGATTAGCAATTATACGCGAACCTGTCAAATCTACAGAGCCGCCGTTAAGTACCACTCACCAGTACAATCAATCAAAACCATAATCGATCTTGGGTATGACCAACTTTTTGTCTTCGAATTTTGTCATTTGGTTATTGAGGTCTACTAGCGCTCACCACTGACTCTTGTAATTTGGCTTATCAGAGAACAATTTCTTTTTCACTTGAGAGTACTTTGTTACGATAAGTTTCCGTCGCTTACAAAATACTCAATTTTAATTAACTAGCACTGTTTTCGTAAATTCTACATGTGTGATACATTGTAGCTAAGCAACTCATATCACTCCATATACTGGAAACCCGTATCTGATTTGACCTAGGCAACTACTCGTAATTTTTTTTATTTAAAAAGGTTGTAAAAAAATGTTTTGACGATCATTTTTCGAATTTTGTTGTTTACTTCCATTTGTGTTTTGTTATTAACAACACAATGTCTTTCGTAATATTACTGAAGATTTAAACGAGTAATCGCAAGTGATTTGAGATGAGTATGCGCAAACGCACATATTGATATTCTTGAACCTTCGAAATCTTGACGTATGCGGATTGAAAGAGAATGTAAACAACAACCGGTTATTTCCATTTGATTTGAATATTTTGTAGTGATTTCTAACCTAAATTACCATCTTAGTTTATTGACATTTGTATTTAAGTTATCTATGATTGGTTTTTACGAGAACAATAAACGCCCGTTACATTTTTGCTTTTATTTGTGAGATCTAAAATATGGCGGATGAATTGAATCAATTGATATTAGTTAATTTTTTGGAATATATGGAGCAAGAAATCGAGGAAATACTTTGTATAAGTTATCAGAAACACAATTTATTAAACTGTTTCGCCTTTCTAAGGAGTTAGTACGTTTTTTAATTAATCTTATATCTGATTATATATAATGTGCACATCGTGCCACGGATTTAGATATTTTTACTAACGTAGACCTATTTACGATTTATTCTATAAGATTCTGAAAGAGTAGATTTTTTTATATTTGTAGATATTAATTATTCTACGCTTTGTGGCTAGTAGTAAGATATTGGTTGTAATTATAATTTTTTGGTAGCGCAATCATCAGTATCACATTGTGTTGAAGAAGTTGTTAACGCCATTACCAGAGATGAGATATTTCAAGAATATGTAAAATTTCTTACAAATATAAGAGATTTCAACAGCTGTAATTATATCTATTGTTTATTATAATTATTTTTTATCTTAACTTGGGTTGACATTTTAAATAAAAATAAAAATAAAGTTTGTGATCAAGCAGAACAGAAAGTATGGTTATATTTATAAAATGCAACACTATTATCGTAGTTACATCGTTGCCATATAAACCATTCCTTTACCGTGACTCGTATATCGTTTAGCTTACAAAGGGTTGTCGAAAATTTATGTGTTCGCACTTTAACTGTTCGCTTTGGTATCGTATACGTGAAGTGCGAGCATTGTCGAAGATACAGGCCCTGGGCCTGTTCGACAATGCTCGTACTTCACATATACAATACCAAAGCGAACAGTTAAAGTACGAAAACATAAATTTTCGACAACCTTACGTAAGCTAAACAGTACACGAGTCACTGTGAATGAATGGATTATGTGGCAACGATGTAACTACGATAATAGTGCTACATTTTATAAATATAACCATACTTTCTGTTCTGCTTTATCACAAACTTTATTTTTATTTGAAATGTCAACCCAAGTTAGATAAAAAATAATTATAATAAACAATAGATGCAATTACTCTGCTCGTAATCTGTTGAGATCTCCTATATTTGTAGGAAATGTTACATATTCTTTGAATATCTCATCTCTGGTAATGGCGTTTACAACTTCTCCAACACAACGTGATACTGATGATTGTACTACAAAAAAATTATAAGTACAACCAACATCCAACTGGTAGTTACCACTAACTACAAAGCGTAGAATAGAATATTAACACCTACAAATATATAAAAAAAATCTACACTTTCAGCATCATACAGAATAAATCGCAAATAGCTTTACCTTAGTAGAAATATCTAAATCCGTGGCTCGATCTGCAGGTTGTATATAATTAGATATAAGATTAATTAAAAAACGTACTAGCTCTTTAGAAAGACGAATCAGTTTAATAAATTGTGTTTCTGATAGACCATCCAAAGGATTTTCTCGATTTCGGTGCCGGCGCCTCGGCACTTGCTCCATATATTACAAAAGATTAACTAATAGCAATTGATTCAATTATCCGCCATATTTTAGATCTCACAAATAAAAGCAAAAATGTAACGGGCGTTTAATGTTTTCGTAAAACCTACCATAGATAACTTAAATTCAAATCTCAATAAACTAAGATGATACTTTAGATTAGACATCACTACAAAATATTCAAAACGAATGAAAATAACAGGTCGTTGTTTACATTTGCTTTCAACCCGCATACCTAAAGATTTTGAAGGGTCAAGAATATCAATGTGTGCGTTTACGCATACTTATCTCAAATCACTTACCCTGTTATGCAAATAAGTTTTTTACTGTTTACTTTGAACTAACTGATTAATACGGGAGAAATCTATAAAGATTTTATGATCTCCGCTTAAAGAAATATTTATTTTTCTAACTTATCAATCCCCGTGATCATTGGTATCAATATCTATTGTACGAGTAAGGTAAAAATTATCGAGGTCCTTTAATAGAATAGCTTACTTCCTATGCACATGGTGCTCCTAGTGATGTTACGACCGTTATATATACTGTTACGAACTATTAGGCAATCCGTCAAATACGCAAGTGGCATAACCGAAGTGTATTCTACAGAAGTCTAGAACATTCGAGCAAATACCAGACTATGAGATCGGTGATGAGTGTAGATCAGTTAGTCTATATCCAAATGTCGAATATAA
The DNA here is from genome assembly GCA_036346225.1 of Platerodrilus igneus. Lineage (NCBI taxonomy): Eukaryota > Metazoa > Arthropoda > Insecta > Coleoptera > Lycidae > Platerodrilus > Platerodrilus igneus. The sequence continues at coordinate 2,613,325 of JARFIW010000910.1, forward strand.
ATCGTATCGTGTATAGTTAGTTGGTTATTACGTTTTGAAAGTCCTATAGTAAATATAAATTTGTGTTATGTGAACTTGCATATTGTACCGCCAGGTACACATAAAAGGGTAATAAATAAATTATGGTTGTTAAGAGGACTTATGGTTAAGGATTAGTTTAAGAAGATACTAGTGCTTATAAATAGTATTAGTGCGTTAGTGCTTCATTGTTAATTGGACTGAAAACATCTATAAATAAGGCATATACTGTTAATTAAACTAGTGAATAGTGAATAATAAAAACTTTTGTTATTACTTGTTCTAAATTGGTAAACGCGTTAATAGTAGCCGCTACACTGACGTCAGGCTGTGTTGGGTGTATAATGATTAATTAAAAAAAAAAATCTAAAGACATTTGAGTAGTTTGTATATGCCTGCTATAAGAAGCTAAAGTAAAATAGACGCAGAAACTTTAATAAATTTCCTTAAGTGTTTTAAATCCGGTATGGAAGAGAGGTCGGCTAAACTAAAAGTGACGCTTAGTGAAAATGCTGCGAAAATGGAAAAAAGTTGAATGAAAATACAACCAAGCTAGAACAAAGATTAATGGAGGTCTCCATTGCATTGAAAGAAGATTTCACTGAACAGGTAAAAACAGTTGAGCAAAAGTTGGACAGTAAATTAGTAAAAATGGAAGAAGATGTAATGAGGCTGCAAGAACAAATTATTTCACTAACAACGCGGCCACTTGAATTAGCAAACCAAGTTGTAAATCAGGATATTCCTGAAATAAGAAACATGGAAGGAAGCGAATCAATACCATCAAAATTTAAAATGAAACCACCCACATTTGATGGTAATACACCTTGACCGACGTATTTGAAACAATTTGAAGCTGCTGCAATAGCCAACGGTTGGTGCAACAAAATGAAGCCTATCTCCTTAATAGTGGCCCTAGGAGGGGAAGCTGTTAACATCTTGCAGACAATTCTCGATCACCAACAAAATGATTGCAGCCTCTTAACATCGAAACTTGAGTTGAGATATGGAGACGTTCACCTTCAACAGGTTTACCATGCACATGTTAAAAACCGCTTGCAAAAGACAATTGAAAGCCTGCAAGAATTCGAAACTGACATTGCTAGATTAGTTAGATTGGCATACTCAACGGCACCAGATAGTTTCCTCGAACAACTGACTGTTCAAACATTTCTGGATGGCGTTAAAGATGGCGAAATACAGCAAGCGCTAAGATTGGCACGGCCAAAAATATTAGATGACGCACTGGCTCATGCGCTTGAATTTGAAGCAGCTAAGCAAACATCACACAAGGGTAAGTCATAAAGTTCGGTCTGCCTTAGAAAAACCTGATCAATCGCAGAAGAGAATAGAAGAAATAATCAACCATGTGTTTGAAAAACAAAAGGCGTAAAGGCTGGAAAGACAACGACCGCTGAGATAGGGTCTGCGATGCTGTAACTGCGATGAAGTTGGTCATATACAGAAACGCTGTACTAAACAAAAGAAAAACAAAAAGTGGAGCAGCAGGAAAACTAAAGCAAGTCGACGCAGGCGGACGAACGTCGACAGCTCAACGTAGTGCCCCGGAAATTATCATCCGTGTTGCATCGTCGATGGGAAGTCTGGGAAGCATTTATATTGATGGTAGAATTAATGGTAGGGTTGTCTGATTACTCGTGGATACAGGAGCGACAAGGACTATTGTGAGACCAGACTTGGTTGGTCGTGGAAAAATGCTGCCTGCATCGGTATGTCTTCGAACGACAAGTGGTAAGAAAATTTTTATTCACGGAGAGACTGCCGTAACGTTGGGAATTGGAGACAAACTAATTAATCATCAGGTGTTGTTGGTAGCTGAAATTACAGAAGATGTTATCTTGGGAATGAATCTCATGAAAGAATATGGGTTTCATGTGAACATGAAAGAAAATGTTTCTCGGATAGATGATGATGAGATTCCATTTCAAGGCACGAGTAACCAGACGATGCAAGTTCGAATGATTTGTGATATGAAAATACAAGAGTAGACGGAAATGATCGTGATGGGACGCCCGGATGGTACTCTGTGGGAAGAACAAGTATGGATGATGGAAACAACCGAATGGGTCAAAAAGGGTTACTAATTGGAAAAACACTGGTAAAATCTCGAAATACGATACCAATAAGGATGCTAAACATTAATCCGCATACGATGACCCTGAAGAAATACACGATTGTGGGAAGTTGCATTCCAGTATGCCATATTAAACGTGGTGTGGACGACACAAAAGATAAATCAAGCAACTGTTGCTTACAGAAATTGCTGGATATGTTGATACCTTCGTGTCAAAGATTAAACTGCGACCAACTGTACAAGGTAAAAGAACTGGTCGGACGATATTGAGGTGTGTTTGCACTAGATGATAGTGAGATAGGAAGGACGAATGTTGTGCAACACAAGATCAATACTGGAGATGCGCAACCGATACAACCACATCCAAGGAGGCTTTCTTTGGCGAAACGTAAGGAGAAACAGGGAGTGATTGAGCCCTCAAATAGTCCATAGGCATCTCCGGTAGTGCTTGTCAAGAAAAAGGGTGGATCAACAAGGTTTTGTGCAGACTACCAACGGCTAAACAATGTCACAAAGAAAGACAGATATCCTTCGCCCAGAATTGAAGACACCTTGAATAATCTATTCGGATCTAAATGGTTTTCGACCTTGGACTTGAAAAGTAGATACTGGCAGGTAGGCTTCGAGCCAAACGATAAAGAGAAAACTGAATTTTCAATTGGTACTGGATTATGACTGTTCAAGGTCATGCCCTTTGGATTATGCAATGCTCCTGCTACTTTTGAACGTTTAACGGAGTCGATACTGCGTAGACTGTCCTGGAAAACGTGTCTATTGCACCTAGACGATATGATAGTGTTAGGCCGATATTTTAAAGAGCATCTTGAGAACCTAGAGAGGATATTTCAAAAATTACGCGGGGCAAACCTTACCCTGAGCCGTAAGAAACGTCATCCAATTGGAAAAGAGGTGAAATACCTAGGACATGTCGTTTCGGAGACCGGAATAAGAGCCGACCCTGACAAGATAAAAACGGTGGAAGAGTGTCCTATACCAGCAGATATACACCAACTACGCAGTTTTCTGGGATTGTGTACATATTACCGACGTTTTATACTAGGGTTTTCGAACATTGCCAAACCGTTGACAAAATTAACCGAAGAAGGACAAGAATATAATTGAATGACGACTGCACAGCGCATTTGGACAACTGAAACGGCTACTAGCTACAGCATTGATTTTGAGTTATCCATGGATGGAGGGTAAATTTGTGCTGGATACCGATGTCAGCAACACAGCTATAGAAAGCGTTCTTTCTCAGGTGCAGGACGGACAAGAAAAAGTTATTGGGTATTTCAGCGAGGTCTTGTCGCGGCCAGAAAGGAACTATTGTGTGACAAGAAAGGAGCTGTTGGCCGTCGTCAAATCCGCAGAGCACTTTTATAAGTACTTATACTGCCGTAAGTTCCTGTTAAGAATAGACCATGCTGCACTAAAATGGTTACTGCAGTTTCGAAATCCTGAAGGGCAAGTTGCAAAGTGGATAGAATGGCTGCAGGAATATGACTTTGACACAAAACATCGTGTAGGATCTAGCCATCGAAATTCAGACGTTCCGTCAAGAAGACCGTGTCCGGTAAACTGCAATCATTGCTCCAAGATGTAAGAGAAAGTAAGTGTCATCCATAGAATGACGGCAACTGATAATACTTGGCAACCCGAAAGAACATGAGAAGCTCAGGAGAGTAACGTCGAATTCGGAGGTATTATTGAGTGGAAGAGTAGAGGACGACGACCAGCTTGGGAAGAAATTAGTATTTCAAGTAGGAGCCTGAAATTGGTCACAGAGAAACTCCTTGGTGATTGAAAATAGAATTTTGAAACGACGCCTGAAGTGTGCAGAAGGCACTGAGAGACGTTTTCAAACGATAGTGCCGAGAAGCAGAGTACCGGAAGTGTTGCAGCACTTGGACGATGGTATCTCCGGAGGGCACTTTGGCGTGAAAAGAACTCTTGATGGAGTGAGAGAAAGATTCTATCGAGTGAACTGCAAAGAAGATGTGAAGTAGTGGTGCCGGAAATTTGAGTTGTGTATTTCTGGAAATGGCCCGGTTACAAAACGGGAAACCCCAATGAGACAGTATAACGTATGGAATCCTTTTGAGAGGGTGGCCATTGATATAGCTGGTCCGTTTTCTGAGTCAGAGAAAGGAAATAAATACATCTTGGTTGCAATGAATAATTTTACCAAATGGCCGGAGGCGTATGCTATATCTAACCAAAAAGCTGAGACGGTTGCAGATGTATTAGTGAGGGAGTTGTTTAGTCGCTTTGAAGTTCCGTTGAAATTACACTTTTATCAAGGTCGGAACTTCGAAGCAGCGTTATTTCAGAACGTCTGCAAGCACCTTGGAATCAGGAAGATTACAACCACGCCACTTCATCCTCAATCGGATGCAGTGGTTAAAAGAATGAACAGGACCTTAGGAAAGTTACCTAGACAAAGTTGTCTCCGTACATCAAGGAGACTGGGACCAATATTTACATTTGTTCCTACTGGTGTACCGATCTTCGGTACATGGTAGCACAAGATACTCTCCCGCTTGCGTGATATTAGGACGTGAATTGCAGCTACCATGTGATCTTCAACTTGGATTTAAACCTAGAGAAGAGATCGCAGGTGAATGTTGCCTTAGTAAGCTTCGCGAAAAATCAAATAGCATTCACGAAAACGTCCGAAAAAATATCCAGGCGGCAAGCGATGAAATGAAATCTGGCATGCGTGTGACTACTACGCCCAAAGTTCCGTGTTCGAATCCCGACACGGTCCGCTTGAAAAATGTTAGGCCAGCATTTTTCCTAAAAATATGCCCTTGTTCGGATTAGAGGTAAAATGGAGGTCCCGTGTGTGAGTGTTGTCACGCACGTTAAAAATCCCTACCTTGCTTAGAACAGCAAAGGTTCGGCAAAATTCAAAATTTTCAGGTAAAAAAAAACTCGCTTTCTGGCCATTGTAGTATAGGTTTCTCAAAATCTCAGCGACCTGCGCAGAAATCCTAAATATTACTGACAAAACTAAAGACCAAATTGAAAATATTGTATTGTCGAATGATAGTCATGGCTCCATCAGCGTTGACGTTACTGCAATATAATTTTAAAATCGATGTTACCATATGAATATTTTTTATACATATTTTATAGAAAAAGATATTTGTTTTATACTACACCGCGTTACAGGTTATATTAATATTTATTAGATTACTCTGTTCTATATCATATTTATTATTTTGATTAAATCTATGTTTATTAATGTGACAAAAAAGTCACATGCTTCTATTATAAAAGTGGCTTATCTATATTAACTTATTTAATCTATGTTCTTAACTTGCCGCCGAACAGATACTGTGTATTCTAGACACTTAATTTTGACATTTGCGATTCCTGTCAAAGAACATACATAAATAGAAAAGAAAGCTAGTCAAAGAGAGAAACAAACTAATTGTGCTGCTTGCAGCGGGTGCGATCCGAACTATTGTAGGCGGGAAGTTTAAATAATAGCTCTACCTTATTCAAATATAGTTATTAAATTAAATTCAAGCAAATACATTGGTTTGCTTAGTAAATTATACTTAATACATCTTGCTGATTATAAAATAAGCAAAGAACATGTTAAGTAAAATTGTTTAAAAGTAAACCAATGTTGAGTGAATTTAACTTGTGTATAAACTTGTATTTATAATTTCCATGCATTTTCACAGTATTCATGGGATAGCAGCAACATTAAATTGAGGATTTTGAAAAGAACAATCTTATTGTTAACTGGGATTTTAATTTTAAATATGTACTTCATTTGTAGAAGGAGATGCTATGTGAACTAAAAGAATCCATTATATTAAATAATTTTATTATTGGAAATAACAAATAACAATCACATATGAAGTAAACCTCATAATTATTAATAATGAAGTGGCATTTATTTAGGAATTTGTTATACATAATTCTTATTCAAAACAATTATTAGAAATTCTACCTTATGTATTTAGTACAATCATAAAATCATTTTTACCTATGTGCAATATGTTATGCACATTTACAACATACCTAATGCAAATTAGTACATAATAACCGACAATATTATTTTTAATCTTAAATAATAGTTTTAGTACATTAAAGATGACTGCATAATATTTAAGATACTTCTTCTGTTCCAAAATGGGTGCCAGATTTCTATATTTCCTAAAACTTCGTTATCTCTCCAATTTCAATTACAATTCTGTATTCCATATTAACGAACCTACATAAAAAATTACATTTGCATGTTGCCAAAAAGTTTGAACACCCAATTTAACTTTTGGGTAATTATTTATTAACCACGTGTTCTAAAAAACTGGTGTGGCCACGCAATAAACGGTGAAGTTGCTCTATTTGCAGGCCCAAAAAGTCAATACAACACAGTAAGCACATCAAAGTGTCTATCATTACTTGCTACAACCAAGTGTAAATGCTAAACCTATAAACATAAGTCAATAAAAAATGCAGTCACTGATGGTCTGTATAGGAGAGGATAATCCAAATTTGGCATCGAGGAAAACTATGTTTATGTAACTGATCATCAAATGTAAATGTAAAATCTCACAAGTAATGTATTGTTAGAAATGATGAATGTCAAGGACAGCAACAACTCAAAATCGACCCATTTAAGCAAAGATAAATTGCAACGTGTAGGAATGCTATCACTCTGTCTTAAATGTGATATGCAGCTTATCGAAGCTACCCAGACAGAGATTAGCATTTACTACTACTACTACTAATCATTAAGGTCGAGTGTTGATTCTGGGCATGATGGTAACCTTTGTTATGTTAAGGTACTACATAAAATGTTTTGTTAAGTTGGAAATATATTCGGTTGCATATATCCTGATTACATTATTCTCGAATTTAATTTTTACCAAGTCGGACACCTATCATGGGACAAATGAAGTATAATGTATCCAACATTGTAAATGATAAGTACTTATTGCAGTCATTGCATATCAAGTTTGTTTAGATCATGCACTAGGATACAACAGTATTTAAAATGCAGTGCAATTAATGTCTTATAAACAAAGCATCTACAAAATACTGTAAACAAATTTGATCTTCGGTATACAAATCAAGCCTTGTTTGCAATATTTTAATAATACAATCACAATTAGTTTTGAAATCTAAATATTGATCAATAAATTAACCTAAATACTTAAACTGTAAATTGTAATACTTTCTTAATATTAATTTTATCAATTATCAAAGGCATAGTTATTACTGCATGGTTCGTGTAATTTATGCTTTTTCCTAATAACGCATATTTACATTTCTTGATATTCAGTTTGAGTTTGTTGTTGCATAGACAAAAAGATTACTTAAATTATGACTATTACCACTGTATGGTTTGGTCTAATTAGACCCCCTACTGTTGTACCAGCATAGTATGACTTACAAGCAATAAGTGGATTGCAGTGATATACTCAGTTGACTATCATTTATGGACCCATTATAATAATTTGAAGATAAATCTCAAAATGGGGTTGAGTGTTAAGTAAATAAAAGTGCTCCGAATCTCCCCATAAAGATTAAATTTAATAAAACCATAAATAATTGTTCGTTACATGTTTCAGGCTCATACTAAGCCCATCCTCAGACGGTACAAATCAAAGCATAGTTCAAATCATAAAACATTTAAAAAAAAGCATGGTCACCAACCTCACAAATTTATTTAGTGACCATGCTTTTTTAATGTTTTACGATTTGGACTATGCTTTGATTTGTACCGCCTAAGGATAGGCTTTGTATGAGCCTGAAACACGAAGCGAGCAATTATTTATGGTTTTATTAAATTTAATGTTTCTGGGGAGATTCGGAACACTTTTATTTACTTATGATTTATCAGTTATATAAAAAGTATTAATTCCATGCAGATCCTCATGGTACTAATATCGGTGGCTCAAGATTTTGTGCTGGTTACACAATTAGTATATTGTACACCGAAAGAGCCGCTGCCCTCTTTCGGGGATCTGTCTTAGTCTGGTTCCTTACTAACAACCCTACTACTTTGGTTGGACGTGTAGTTTGGCTCTTTAGCTCATTAGAACACGCAAGCTATTTCACCTGTTCTAGTAATTTAGAACTTTGGCAAGGTGCAGGTCCATTCGAAATGAAGTTATTCAATAGTACTAGAATTGTCTAGATATTTTTGCAAATCCATAAAAAATTTAGTAGGCAATCTCATATTATCTTTTTAAGTTTCTGGTAATAAATTTAAAGTAGTTGCATTTAAAGCTTCCACTATATTTTAAGGCATCAACTGTAATTCACCTTGACTATAATTAGCTATTAACTTAAAGATTTTAAATGCTTTCACAGAACGGTATTATTTATTTGACATCTGTTGGTTTATTTGTTTGTTTTATACGATAACTCGACTGTTGTCATTGCAAATAATACCCAAGACAAGAGCTATTTCTGTAATAGAAAATACTATATTATTCAACGAGCCTATAATGATGGCTATTAATCACAAGGTCTAAGTTTACGACACATGCCGTTTTAACTCAAGTTATCACAGGTTTAAATTGTTAAATAATATTAAGGAAGTGTTATTAAAACAAATGTTATTTTTTCGATTTTTTCAGTATAAAGTTCAAGCTTGCAGTTTTTGCTGCTTCCCTTAATCTAAGGGAGCACAAGCCATCTTATTTTCACTATACAGTGCGTACAGTATAAAATGCAGTACATGGGGATCTTGGAAACTGTAGGAGATACAATCTTGGTTAAATGGGACAAAAGTTGCATAATTATGAGGGTATCTCAGATCGGTTTTCAAATTTCAAAAATTTTTCATACGTTACTAGATAGAGGCAAAAACACAAAATTGACAATTTCTTTATTTGCTCGTAGTTAGTCTACTAATTGAAATAGAATGTTCAAATTTGGTACATCATGGTAATTCCCCATTGCGCTTCACATTTTCAACTTAGATTTTGTCTAGGGCATTTAGATTCTGCGTGACAATGTTCAACTTTTTATTTTTAAATAGCCGCCATATTGGATTTTTACATTTTTGAAATGCTGACAGAAAACCATTTCCAAAAAGGTATAACATGACTATGTTTGATTGAATCAAAACACTAAAAATCACATAATTATGTTTTGGTCATAGTAGGCTTTAATTTTCATTATGACAAAGAGAAACAATTGCTCAACATCTGAGAAACGTTAAAGTTTGTCCTTTATTTTATGTTTCAAGTAGTGCAGTTTAAAAAACAGTTAATTAATTTACATAGAAATTTAAGCAAAGCATTTGTGCTTGAAATGGATCGCTTTACTAACCGTGATAAATATCAAATGTTAGAATGTTTTATTCTTTCTGGAAGGAATGATGTTAAAACCGCTGAATTGTATTTAAATAAATACCCAGAAAAAAATCAACCAAACAGATGTATGTTTTGGAGATTACAAAATAATTTAATAAATTATGGTAGTTTTGGCTTGTCTAAGAGAAATAGGCAAATTAAAAACGATAATGAAAACAACTTTTTACAAACAGTTGTCGAAAATCCTCGTACTTCTCTTAGACACATTCAGAATATAACAGGTGTTGCTCATTCTACGGCAAGAGCTATTTTAAAACGTTTCAAGTACCATCCATGTCATGAACGACCATGTCAGGGATTGCATACTGAAGATCAAATTCGAAGAATGGAGTTTTGTGCTTGGTACATCAGAAAGTGCAACGAAAATTCAAATTTTGCATATACTTTAAATGATGTTAAAAAATTGGACACATCAGGAGATATGTTCCTAGCACCATGACTCCGAATACAACCAAAAAAGTTTTCAATTGAATCTTGGTTCAAACTCCTCGGTAGTATAAATGAAAACTTACTTTGCAAAAGAATTTCCCTTATACGCAAGAAACCTCGAAGTGTAGTTTTTAAATTCGTCAAAGAAGGGACACATACTAATTCATTTTTCTTCTTGCTCATTGTATTGATGACAGCAATTGCATTTCGCCAAAACACATCATGACCTGAAGTATGTGTAACCCCACCTTTTAATGGTTTACTACGTGGAGCAATGGGATTATTTCCATTCAAACTATCAAACAAGTTATCCATGTACAAAATGAAATCTGCAGTATGTTCTGCTTCCTTGTCCAATTTGTAGTCACCCATAATATCTGTAATTACATTTAAAAATAAAATTTAATCAAATATTAGAAGAACCTCAATACATACCCCATTTTGAAATTCTTTTCATCATTGAACCAACTTGATAGCTAAATACCTGGGTGCAATACGAGACCCTCATTTTATTCATTTTGGCTGGAAATATATGGGCATCTGAAAGTTTCGTACATATTCTTGTTTCTTCAGTAGTGTATAATAAATAAAATTGCTCAATGTGTTTCCATTTTGCAACTTTCTTAACCCCATTGCACGTAAAATGAAGATCTTTGATTAATAAATTGTTCCGTATACCTTTTATTAAATGAGGTACGTCATAAATTGGTACAATTTCAGTTCCATTCACTTCGAAACCTGGTATAGTTTTCTGTAAAGCCTTTTTAATGTAATGTTGTGCCGTTTCATTGCATAGGGCATTAATTGCAGCCTGATTTGCACTTCCCTAATCACATACAGTTGCGATTACATTTAAGCCAATTGTCTGGCATTGACAAATGCACTCTTTGATCATTTGTTTCAAACAAATTGATTTTATTGGGCCACTTGTAAATGTAAACGCAACGGGTTGCTTCCATTGACGATGTATACCTTTAAGCATAAAAACATTTGCATGATCTGCTAGAAAAGGTTTCCTCATTTTGCCAGTGTCCTCGATGCCATCTATACAGTCGTGCTTTCTATTATAGTGCACCATCGGTGTGATTGCATTTCATCAAATATTAGAGAGCAAAATTTATCTGCAGGTTTCATGTTCAGAACAGCATTTTCTAAACATTGAAACATACGCTTGTTAATGCCGGGTCTAAATGGCAGCCGATTCAATAAATTTGTTAAAGTGCGCCTCGATGGCAAAACAAAGATTTTAGACAGTAAACGGTATCCTCTGCCACTAGCTTTTAATATAGTCAAAGCTAATATCTTTTCGTCTAGAGTAAACCGTCTGGCCCTTGGTTTTTGTTTTTGCAGTCTGATTTGCAACATCACAAAGTTAACAGTTGTTTGATTAATATGTCTTGTTAAATACCTAAATGGAGCAGATTTGATTGCTTGGGTGGCATTTTCTAATCGTTGCTGAAAATTCGAGAGTTTCTTATTAAGGTTTGCTTTTTGCTTACTCCAATCGACTGCCAGTTTATACAAAACCTTGCACTTTGGACTCAGGTGTTTCTGACGCGTAACTTTAACGGCTCTTAATATTTCATTTCTTTTATTACCTAAAAGATTTAATATTATTATCTAAAATGCTTAAATAATTAATTCGTAATTAAGAATAATAATACACAGCACAAACTACTCTTTGATAACAAAAATTATATGCTTCTATGGTTGAAGATGTTTGGTCTTTGTATGATATTTGCTAAATGATGTATATTATCCAAACTTCTACTAACTTTCACGATTCACGATTAGACAGTTTTGACAGCCTTTGCTGAAACTGTTTTGATTTTCAAGTTTTTTTATTGCATTGTCTGGTAAAGTACTCATTAAACGATTAAAAATAAATTTTCAACAATATTTTTCTTAATAATAGTGTTGTACACGTCAACAAGTAAAAACAGAATAGGTTTTTAATTTGAAATAAATATACACAATATCATATTACATGTCAACAATTTCAGACATTTTCATCAGTTAATAATAGTTAATGAGCGTATGTTTTATTGTATATTATGTTAATCAATTAATCAGTCACTCCGTTTACTTTAAAACATGAACAATAAAATACATTACAAATGTGTAGGGATTAAAACATATTGAGTGACCGACTCACAGTATACAATATCGCTACAATGGAAAATCACAGAAATAAATTCGCAGCCTGTTTTCTGTTCTTAGGTTAACAACGTTCACCATGAACAGTGATTTTTAAACTTCACGCCCCATCACTAATTCCCATAAACTAATTGTTAATCGTAGGTAATTCGCCTTATACTGTAGCCAACAAAAAGTAATATGAAGTCAAGTACGGTAAGTAATTATTTAAAGTTAAATTGAAAGTAAGAATCAAAAATGTTGAATAGAGTAATAAGATTAGTTCTCTCTCAAAAAAAAAATTATCACTACAGCCCTGATCAAATAATAACCACATATCAATATATCGTATTAAGTTACCTATTATATAATATCAACTACGTATATTACCCTGTAATCCTTCTACGTAGCTGCCACTTATCTGAGAGTTGCTCATAACCTTTTCTGTTGCCATAGTATGCACATTATCTAAAATGGACAATGTTTAGCTTGATTCGTATAATATTAAAAATATTATCCTCTAGTACTTCAACAACGCTGGCGGTAATCTGTGGATCATCCCCAATTTTTTGTGCAGCCATATTAATATCTACAAGATTCATATCATACATTTAAAAAATTCTATTACTCAACCTTTATTACCATGCAATACTTCAATACAGCTTCCACTTATCGGTGAGTCTTCTATGTGATTCATAGCATGCACATCATCTAAAATGATTATATTCAACATAAATTATTAAATAATCGTATTAACTAAAACTATTACCCCGTAGTACTTGAATAAGACTTCCACTCATCTGTTCATTTTCCAACTCAATTATATGTGCATTATCTACAATAGGCGCATACACTTTACTAAATATTAATTTTAGTTAAAAACTTACAATTCAGATGTAAGGTTGGTATAGCACCTTTTTGTAAACCTCTTCTAGTTCCAGGTACCTTGAATTCCTCAATAAAATGTCTGTCACACACATAATATGAATTATACACCTTTTCCGGGGCTACATTAAATAGCTTCGGATTATTAATATTCACAATCCATCTACAGTAAATGTCCAGATCTTTACAAGGAAAACGATGTCTTTTACTTGTTTTATCGGTACAGTTTAAAACACAACACGTTTTCACATGGGACATCGTCGCGCTACGTTATAAATAACCGAACAAATAATTTGCTAGTCAAACGTATATAGGAAAAACTTGGAACAAATATAAAACAGGTAAACGCAAAAGCAAAACAAAACAAAGCGGAAATGGCAGTGGAGTTTTTGACAATATACGATCTAAAAATTGGTTAGCAGTGCTATCCAACGGGTGCGATCCGTATTAAACTTTTGACAGACTTCTCAAGGTCACTCATTTAGCTTACTTTTCTATTTGTATATGTTCTATGATTCCTGTCTATTTCTGTTTTCGGTATATTGTTTAATTTCCCTTTTTAATAATATTTATAAAACAGTCTTTTTAAAGACTACACTTCGTTGTTTATTTTGAAATTGTAAGTAAGCGTTTTTAAATTTAATATTTCTTGAGTTACATATTTTTTTATTTTAGGTAAGATTCGACTTCATTATGAGCAATTCTAAAAAAATTGTTCATAGCCAAGGCCGTGAGATTATATATAATCTTTACAATTATATTAAAGAGCAGAAGGATGCTGGCTAAGATATGATTTTGCTGAACAATGTGAGCAAAATAGTGTCTGAAGCAACTGGCGTTGGGTTAACAACTGTTAAGAAAATTATTAAAGAAGGTAAAATGCACCTAGTTGGTGCTAAGTTACAATTTACCTCACCAAGGAAAACCATCCAGAAAGGTAGTACAAAGTCTACATTAGATGAATTTGAAGAAGAAATTGTGCACACAATTATTTATCGATTTCCGAATACACACCATACACAACCTACAATGCAGGCTGAATTTGAAGCTTTCGAATTTGAAGGAATTAATTCCTGTGGAAAAATCAATTCGTTTAGACGATTGGTGCATAAAATGGGATTTCGTTGGAAGAAGTGCCAAGACAATCGTAAAGTCTTAATTGAAAAACCAGAAATCCGAACAAAACGAGTTGATTTTTTACGAAAAGTACAATATCGATCAGAAGGAAGAAATATTATATATTGTGATAAAAATTACCTGTTTTGTTCCGAATGGATTGCTAATTTTTAGGTCTGGACTTAAAATTGGCGATTATCACGATAAAATGAATTATAGAAATTTCTGTAAATGGTTACAAGATAAATTATTACAAAACCTTGAACCAAACTCTGTGTTAGTGATGGATAATGCATCATATCATAATGCAACCGAGGAACCAAATCCTACTACGGCTTGGAAAAAAGAAGACATTAGGTGTTGGCTACTGAAAAGAAACATATCTTTTCAGCCTAAAGATACAAAATCAGAACTATATGCAAATATTAACCAATATAAACCTCTGTGAAAGCAATATGTTGTTGATAAAATTTTAGCCGAACATGATCATACAGTGTTGCGATTGCCCCCGTATCATCCTGAACTCAACCCTATTGAAAAAATATGGGCAATGGTAAAAAATCATGTTGCTGCAAATAACACAACTTTTAAATTAGAGGATGTATGGAAATTGGCCGAAAATAAGTTCTATACCGTTGGTCATCAAGAATGGGTAAATGTTTGTTCTCGTGTAGAGAAAACAGAAAAAGAATACCTTAGTAGGGAATATATAATAGACGACATAGAAGAACTAATAATAAATGTTAACCACGATAGTGATTCTTCAGACTTGAATTTGCCTGATGATGATTTTGGTTGCAAATCATTACAGTAGCATGCAGTATGGTTGTATATGCTATAAGGTATTTTCAATTTGTTTGTAGTGCATATTGTTATTCATTTAAATAAGCAACATTATTGTATTACTTAATAATATTAATAACTAATATTTTACTTGGGTGTTTGATCTAAGTAATATATTTAAGGTTCTATTAAATTTATTTGAAATCATTGGACGAGTTGTATGAAAATTTCAATCATGCTGTCTAAAGTAATTATTATGACTATATAATGTAGATAGCTCAGGGTGAAGTTCAAGCAGTGGATACAATTACTATTTCGCCCAAACTGTTTTAAGTTGAGTGTTTATTTAACTAAAACATTTGTATAAAAATAACTTTTTATATTACAGTTACTTTTGCTATCCAAGCCTACAATCTACAATGTCTCCATAACTATGAATTACTTCTCCATTGTTAAAACCATGCTTGATATTACCAATAGTTTTTCAAGATTCAAACAATAAAGTTCCTATATTCCAAGTTTTATTTTTAATTGATTGTTCTAATTAAAATCTTTGAAGTTCCGTAGAAATCTACTCTTTGTTAAGGTTTATTGCGCTCATAAGATACAAGTTGTACATCAAACCATGTCATAATATACATTACATTTTAAACATTTATAATACTTAATGTAAGAGAATAATACAAATAATCTCCTTTATTCTTTTCTATATATAATACAATTAGAGACACTACAAAACTCAATTGGCAGTATTTATAGCGAAAAATTCATCCACTGAGTACAAGCAAAAGAATAGCAAGTTCTTCTTTACAATTTTTTTAAATTGATGTACATTTTTTATATTTTTTATTGCAGATGGTATGCGATTATAGAGTTTTATTGGAAATATAAAACTACTTCTATGAATCATTTCAAGATTATGCTGCTGAAATCTTAGTGTATTTCCCACCCTAAGTCTGTAGGATGATATCTCATTTGAAGTTATACAATGAGTAGGGCACTTCTTTATATACATTACTGCATTTAAGATATAAATTGAAAACACTGTAAGTATTTTGAGTTGCCTAAACAAGTCCCTGCAGGGATGGTTATATTTCTTGAATAACATTAATCTAACTATTCTCTGTTGGAGTATAAATATCTCCCTAGCCTTTCGTGAGTTTCCCCATGCAACTATGCCATAACTTAACATTGAATGGATATATGCATAGTAATAAGCAACCAGAATATTTAAGCTAACATCCTCCCGTAATCTGCATATAATAAAGCATTTAACATTTAGTTTGTTTTTCAGAAATGCAATCTGATTATACCAGTTAAGACACGAATCTACTTCAATTCCTAAGAAACGAACGCAGGACTCCGGGCTCAGAAGTTTATTAGCTGAGCGTTTTATAAGCAAACTATGATCAGGTAACACAGTTGAAAATAATACATCTGTTGTTTTACAAAGATTTAAGATTAGCCCATTTCTAGAACAGTAAGCCTTCATGTTATGCTCATGCTGAATCCTTTGATGCAGATTCCACAATGGATAATATCCACACTTATAAACTCTGTATGTATTTGAAAAATTCATACTTCAAACGTGGTTCTTAATGATATTTGAAGAATTCTAAGTTCATTTTCCAGTTTTTTATCTTGACAGTTTATTCCTCCTCCATAAGCTTTCTTTATATGATTTATTTAATTCACTTAATCTCAAGAAGTGATATAAAACTCAAAAGTAAATATGCCTTGCCTTTTATCATAGATTAGTAGTAAGGTTAGATATTTGTTTACACATTAATAATTTGACATTACATTGAGTTATTTTAGCAAATCGTGATGTTTTTAGGTTGAACTGAAAACACTGTGTTATATCCTTTTCTAAAGATTTCTCACTTCCTCCATTGCGCATCCCAAGGTCGTTGAGATTTTGAAACAGCTCTACCTTCGGTTGGAGCATTGGAAAATCACATGTAAAGATTGAATGAAATCACAATATGACACGAGAGCACAAGAAGGTGGTTACCAACCTGGAGATTTAGTGTGGTTGTTCAATCTACAAAAAAAGCGTTGATTGTCGCCAAAATTACAAAGACAATGGGAAGGCCCATATGAAGTGTTAAAAAGAATTAATGATGTAGTATACCATATCAGAAGATCTCTCCGTGGTAAACCGAAAGTGGTACACTTTGACCGTTTAACATCTTATGCTGGCAACAACCAGGAAGACTCGAGTAATGAAAATGGTGTTTGAAGTGTTATTAATTGTGATCCAAATGTAGATTTTGAGAGTTTCATAGCGGCGTATGGTGGTTCTACTAAGGCGAGATTTGGCGTTGTTGCTGAAAAACAGCAAGATCTGTTTAGACCACTAGAAGGGTAATCCATTGCACATTGCGCAGTTCAAGATCTCCAAATGTCAAGAGGAATAGCTGTTGTTTTCAAGAAAAAGTTTAGATGTGTGGATAAATTACTACAACAGCAGCCAACTGTAGAAAAAGCTTTGGTTTTTCAGGATGGAAAGTGGCATGTTTACTATCTGGTCACCAAAAATTCTTCATGGCAGAGACCTAGTTATGGACATCTATATATGGGAGGCTTTGCTAAATCTTAAGGCCCAGATGATAGAAAACGGAGTAACAAGACTAGCGGTGCCCAAGCTAAGCTGTAGACTGGATCGCTTAGATTGGAGAATAGTTCGAAATATGCTAGAAGTAATTTTCCAGAGAGCCAACATCCAGGTCCTTGTTTGTTGCTATCAACCGGTTGCCTACCAAGACCAAGCAAAAAGTGTTGACTGTTATTTCTAGCGACGTGGTGGATGCACCAGAGGAGATAGCTGCCGATACCGTCATCAGTCATTTTTTTTTTTTTATTTCACTTTTATCCGCTTCCACCTTTACAGTTATTAGCGGAGGTTGGAGGTATTATTTATAATCTATGGTACAAATATGTTATCTTTTATATAATTTATATACGATGTAAGATTTCTATGTCTTTAAGATAGTTCAGCAGTGGTTCAATATTGGGTGTGTCTCTCAGGATAGTTTGTACATCTTGTTGTATGTTGTATTTGAGCCTTTTTTGTTGATATTTTTCACAATTCGTTAGGATATGCTCTACTGTTAGGTTTGTTATACATTGTTCACATACAGGTTGAGCTTCTTTTGTCATCAAGTAGTTGTGTGTATATGCAGTGTGTCCTATTCTTAATCTTGTTAATACTATTTGTTGTCTTCTTGATTTTGGGATGTGTGCATACGGTTCGGTTTTTGGTTTTATTTGTCTAAGCTTGTTATTTTGGGTGTTCTTCCAGGTTTCTTCCCATTTTTTGTCTATTTTGCTTGAGATAATTGCATAGATGTCTGTTATTGGAGTTTTGAGTTGGGTGTTGGTATTAGTTATTCGTTGTTTAGCCAGTTTATCTACTGCTTCATTTCCTTGGATTCCAACGTGGGCTGGTGACCAAATCAGTATTATTTCAGTTCCGGTTTCTTCTGTTGTTTTGTGTAGAGCATCATGTATGTTGTTCGTTATTGGATCTGTTGTGTACCATTTTCGAGTGATTTAATAGTGCTTAAAGAGTCTGTGCATATTGCATATTTGGTGTGTGTTGGGTTTGATGTTATATCTTGGATGGCTGTTAAAATTGCTACTTTTTCTGCTGTATAGCTGCTGCTATATGGATGTAGTGTTATTTGGATTTGTTGATCTTGTCTGAGTACAGCTGCAGTTACTTGTTGGTAGTTTTTCGACCCATCTGTGTAGATAAATTCATGTCTCTTGTGTTGTTCCTTTAGTTCTTTAAATCGTTGATGATACTGAGCTTTGCTTGTATGTTTTTGAATAATTTGATAGTGATACATTTGTCGTTATATGTTTTCTAGTCCATGGTGGGAATATAGGTAAATATTGTGGAAGGATTTCAGGTAGGGATAGTTTTATTTGTTTCATTATGTTTTTATGTGTACGGCTGTTGGAGTACTGGTATCTAATCTTGTGTTACATGATTTAATTTTAAAGATGTCCTGGTTTGCTTCTATTTTCTGGTTTGATGCTAGTTTTGCAATATATTTTAGGTTCAATTTATTTCTTCTTATCCATAAAGGTGGTATATTTGCTATGCATTGTAGACTATTGACTGGGCTTGTTCTGTAGGCACCTGTTGCTAATCTGAGAGCTGTGTTTTGAATGGTGTCTAATTGGTTTATATTAGAAGGTTTGGCTGTGCTGTATGTGATACAACTGTAATCAAGTCTTGATCTGATGGTAGTTGTGTATATCTTTAATAGCTGTTTTGTGTGCGCTCCCCAATCTGTATTCGAGAGCATTTTAAGATATTGATCTTTTGTTGCAGTCCTTTTTAATTCTGTTATGTGCTTTCTCCATGTTAATTTTTATCAAAGTAGATGCCTAAAATTTGATGTTATCTGTATATTCTATTTGGGATTTGTTTATTAGAAGTTTTGGATCCATATGTTGTTTTCTTTTTCTGCAGAAATGTATTGCTTTTGTTTTTGTGGATGAGAATGTGAAACCTATTTCTTTTGCCCATTTTTCTATTTCGGTTATGTTTTGTTGTAGATTTGTTTGTATTGTGTTGATGTTTTTGCCTTTGTGGTATAATACTATGTCATCAGCAAAAAGCAGTATTTGTGTTGGTTTCTTCACAATTTTTGTAAAATAAGACATAAAATCAGAAATCTCTCAATTGTATAAATAGAAACATGTTAAAAAATGTTTCCCAAATTATTGAATTTATATAAAATTCACCAATAAAAATTAATCAGCTGATTTCACGTTAAGCGTATTGGCTACCATAGGAAAGTCGATCCCAGGTCGCAACACAAATTGAAGGCAATCATTCTTTTAAACTTTAAAAATTTTTGCTTAGTATACTCAAACCAAATATTTCAAACATCAATAAATCAAAGTAACCTTCAATTTATGTCATAAACGTCAAACTTGAAGTTTTTATTATTTTGACAACGATCCTAGGTCATGGATCGAAACGTAAATAAAATAGATTTTAAAAACTATGAGTGGTTTCATTCCCAAAGAAGATTAAGAAGAATTTTGTTTATTATTAACAGAAATAGTGTGGGGCTAAGTACTTCCCCTTGTGGAACTCCATTTTCTTGCTTTCTTGGTTCTGATAAGCATCCATTTGTTTTGACTTGGAAAGAACGGTTTTCCAGGAAGTTTTTTATGTAGTGTAGTATTTTTCCTTGTATGCTATGTTCTATTAGTGTTTGTATTATCGCATATTTCCATGTGGTGTCATATGCCTTATGTAAGTCTAAGAATATTGCTACTAGATGTTGTTTAAGTTCGAACGCTTTTTCTATTTCTATTTTTAGTTTAAGTGTTTGATCTGTTGTTGTTCTGCCTGTCCTAAAACCTGCTTGGGTATTGCTTAATATGTCATTATTTTCTATATACCACATTAGCCTTTTATTTACCATTTTTTGCATTATTTTTGATAATACATTTGACAGTGCTATAGGTCGATAATTTGCTGGGTTTGTCTTATCTTTTGATGGTTTTAATATTGGTATTGTAATGACTTTGTTCCATTCTATAGGGTATACATTGTTGTTCCATATGAAGTTATATATGTCTAGTAGGTGTTTCTTATTTTTATCTGGTAGGTGTTTGATCATTTCTGGAATTATTTGGTCTGGTCCTGAACTTTTTGTTTTTTGTTGTGAAATACTGTTTTCTAGTTCGTCGATTGTAAAGGATTTGTTTAATGGGTTGTTTTGTTCTTCAATTTTGATAATTTGATTGTCTTCTGTATTTGTTTTTATTGTATTGAAGTCTTTATTATAATTTGAATTGCTAGATATTTTGGCAAATTCGTCTGCTATTTTTCTGCTATTTCTTGGGGGTCTAAAATAATTTTGGTGGTTCCTATTAATATTACATCTGTTGCACGTGGGATGTTATTTATCCCTTAATTGCTTTTATTTTGTTCCAAATTTGGTTATCAGGCGTATCACAGGTTATGGAGGAAACATAGTTTTCCCATGCTTTTTTCTTGCTCTGTTTTATTGTACGTCTGCTAATAGCTTTTGTTCTTTTAAGTTCTATTTGGTTTTCTATGTTTTGTTTTTCCGATATTTGTATAGCGCTCTTTTATTGTCTTTGCTTGCTTTTTCGCATTCCTTATTCCACCATGGTACTGTTTTTTATTGTTTCTATTGGATAACGTGAATGTTTGTTTGGCTGTTTTATTATGTCTTGGCTAAAAGATTTTATGATTTCGTTTATGTTTTGGTTTATGCTGGAATATTGTTTGTTTTGGTATTGTTGGTTAGCAATGTTTGGAATTGGGGCCACTTATTCTCTTCTATTCTCCATTTTGAGTATGATGTATGGGGTTTGAGGTTTGTATGACTTTCTTGTGAGCTAATAAGTATAGGAAAATGGTCACTACCATATAGATTTTGAATTACTTTCCATTCTAGATTTGGTGTAATTTTGGGTCACAAATTGTTAGGTCTATATTTGAAAATGTACCTGATTTTGAGCAAAAATGTGTTGATGAGTTGTCATTTAGTATGATGAAATTGTTTTCATTTATTATTTCTCTATCATTCTTCCTCTTTTGTCGGTTTGTTGGGAACCCCATATTATATTGTGCCCGTTTATGTCACCTAGTATAATGATCGGAGGGGGTAACTGTTTTAATAAATGTTCAATGGACTCTTGATTGCAGTTTGGTTGTGGTGGTAGATATATATTACATAAGGTTACTTTTGTTTTATTTGGTGTCAAGATTCTTATAGCTATTGCTTCTAAGTTTGTTGTTAGGGGTATTTCCTCTATATGTTTTTTGTTGTTTACTAGAATTGCCACCCCTCCGCTAGCTATATGTGTGTTTAGTCTGTCCTTGCGATATTGTATAAAATTGTATGTATTTATGTTTTGGTGTTCTTTGAAGTGTGTTTCTTGTAAGCATATGTAATGAGGTTGTGTTTCTTCAATTAATTTTTGG
Organism: Platerodrilus igneus; assembly: GCA_036346225.1. NCBI lineage: Eukaryota > Metazoa > Arthropoda > Insecta > Coleoptera > Lycidae > Platerodrilus > Platerodrilus igneus. Next base: position 2,635,124 of record JARFIW010000910.1, read on the forward strand.
AATTCAGCTTTATGGGATTGAAGTCCATTACAATTCCATTGGATGATGTTCATATTATTGATTATCGACTGAGGAATCAGACATTTCTGACTCAATTTGTTGTTCCTCCATTGTTTTAGTTATTCTTGTTATTGTTGTTTTAATTTTTTTGTCATCAGTATTGTTTTGGATTTCATGCATCATTTGTATGAGTTGGTTTGTATCTTGGTATAGTTTTACTTAATTGTAGTATTTTTTGTGTTCCGATCGTGTTTTCTAGAAAGTCCTGAAATTCGTCGAATGAGATAATGTATTTGGCTGGATCACTTTCTATGATTTCCTTTATTGTATTGTGTTTTGGGGATTCAGTTTGTTCCAAGTTCTTCTTTTTAATTGTAGGATCCTTTTTTTGTTTTTTGTTTGTCCGTTTGGTTTGTGATAAATTCGACAGGGTTGATTCTTGGTTGGTTTCTTGTTTTTTCTTTTGTGTTGCTTCTCTTATTTGATGTTCAATGTCAGTTACATTTAGTTCTTCTGTAGGTGTACTTTCAGATGACTGATTTGGTCTTTTATTTCTTATTGTTTCATTTAGGTTTGTTATTTGTTCAGGTTGTTTTGTTTCACTCTGTATATTGTGTTATTCGCAGCTTGAGGTTGAATGGCCGGTTTGTTTACATGTATAGCAGTATGTTTCTGTAGATAAAAATAGTCTGTAGGGGGTTTCTTCAAATAATACTATTATTGATTCTGGGATGTTTAAATTTGCAGTTTGTTTAACATAGATTTGTCTGCGAAAGCTAAGTATGTGCTTAAATTTTATATCTGATAAAGCAGCTTTTATAAATGACATCTTGCCTGTTAAAGTTATATTTAGCTTAATAAGTGAGTCTTCTATTATATTGTGTGGTATGGATGGGCTAACATTTGAAATAACCACCCTTATGGTCGGCGTAAGTAATTTACGAATTTCCACTTCTGTGTTATTTACTGTTATATTAGGATGGTTGTTTACAAACTGGTCAGCGTCTTCTTTTGTATTTAAATAAATACAGATCCGGTTACTTGCTATTCTTGATGCAAAGATTATATTTTTAGGATCTATTATTTCCGTGATTGCATTTAGATAATCTTCTAACTTCGTGTTTGGCAATGAATTTAATATAATAGCATTTTCTTTTGACGGAAACTGCTTGCAGATGTTTGTTTATTTGGTGCATTGCTTTTACTGCATTCGAATATGTCCCTTCTTTTATTGTCTGATGGGTGAGTGGGTTTTTTGTTTGGCTGGTTGAATGATTTATGGTTGAGGGTGTTATTGTTTGTAAAGGATACATTTCAGGTAGTTTTGGTAAATGGTTTGGGTTAGGTTTATTTAATGTAGCTGTAATAAAAGGAAGAGGAATGTTTAGAAAACAATACCTGTTTTGGTTTTATCACTTGTTAATTTATTATTTCCGAGGTCGTATTTTATCTCGACGAATTCACATAGAACTGTACTGTTGAACATACGGTCGCGGAATGATCAGTCATTAAATTGGCATCAAAATGTTTTTACAGTTACGGTTCGTAACGGTGTTAAAGAGAGGGCAGTGTTTCAAACTATTAGGCAACCCGTCAAACACGCAAGTTGCATAACCAAAGTGTATTCTACAGAAGTCTAGAACATTGGAGCAAACACCAGAATATAAATCATCTACTTAATTTTAGGGTATATATATATATATATATATATATATATACAGGGTGAGTTTTTAGTGCGGCAGCGGTCGATAACTCCGTTATTATAAAAGCTACGTAAACCAAATTTGGAGGCATATTAGGCATACCTAAAGTGCACATTTTAAAAATATTTGGAAGCATATAAGAGGTTTCATAATTCCAGAGCATATTAAACTTATATTTTTTTTAATGAAACACCCTATATATTATTACATTTTTGGAAAGCCCATAAAAAGAGCTTTACTTTGATATTAAATTGTATCTGTCTATTCCTTTTAGTTTTTGAGATATTCAATTGTTTTTAGAAAAAATGACCCTGAGTAGATACATTGCCTCTGCACTAATACACAACTTATGTTAATTTTCAAGATACAGAAAAATTTACTATATACCATAGTATATTTGTAATTATCACTTTTTTGAAATTTCTTCACAGTATACAGGGTGTGTCAGGTTTCGCAAAATGCAATTTTTAAAACTTTTTTTAAATGGCACCCTACCAGTTTTATTGCTACAATGGATAGTTCATTAAGTGTCCTTTCATTTTTGTTAAGCATTCCCTATACCTAAATTCATTACTTTCTGAGATATTTTTGATTTTCTTCAAATTTTAAGAATGTTTTTAATTTACATAACTAAAAATAACTTGCTATTGGAGAATATTATAAAACAATTAATACATTTTGATTAACAATTAACTACACTTATCCAATAACAATTTTTACTAAAGATATAACAACCTACAATAATATGCTATCAACAGAATTCTGCCAGATCAACAATATGCATTTTATAGAAAATGTTCAAGCAGGAAATCAGGCAGGCTTTGAAAAAATAACAATTACAATAATAATGTCAATTAGGTTTATTAATTGTAGTGTGTTGTCATTTAACAGGATATCTCTCTTGATATATTCTTGATGGAAGTCGGAAATTTCTTAAACTTTCTCCCAATATCCAAATCATATTTATTTGTTCTTCCACTGTAAAATTCATTTTGAAAACTCCTTCAAAGATTACATTTAAAACAGAACTGATAATGTGTTAAATGACAACACACTACAATTAATAAACCTAAATGGCATTTTGATTGTAAATGTTATTTTTTTCAAAGCCTGCCTGATTTCCTGCTTGAACATTTTCTATAAAATGCATATTGTTGATCTGGCAGAATTCTGTTGATAGCGTATTATTGCAGGTTGTTATATCTTTAGTGAAAATTGTTATTGGATAAGTGTAGTTAATTGTTAATCAAAATGTATTAATCGTTTTATAATATTCTCCAATAGTAAGTTATTTTTAGTTATGTAAATTAAAAACATTCTTAAAATTTGAAGAAAATTAAAATAAATCAGAAAGTAATGGATTTAGGTATAGGGAATGCTTAACTATTCATTGTAGCAATAAAATTGGTAGGGTGCCATTTCAAAAAAATATTAAAAATTGCATTTTGCGAAACCTGACACACCCTGTATACTGTGAAGAAATTTCAAAAAAGTGATAATTACAAATATACTATGGTATATAGTAAATTTTTCTGCATCTTCAAAATTAACATAAGTTGTGTATTAGTGCAGTGGCAATGTATCTAATTCGGGTCTTTTCTAAAAACAGTTGAATATCTCAAAAACTAAAAGGAATAGTTAAATACAATTTGATATCAAATTAAAGCTCTTTTTATGGGCTTTCCAAAAATGTAATAATATATAGGGTGCTCCATTAAAAAAATATAAGTTTAATATGCCCTGAAATTATGAAACACCCTATATGCTTCCAAATATTTTTAAAATGTGCACTTTAGGCATTCCTAATATGCCTCCAAATTTGGTTTACGTAGCTTTTATAATAACGGAATTATCGACCGTTGCCACGCTAAAAACTCACCCTGTATATATATATATATATATATATATATATATATATATATAGTGCTTCCCAAAAGTAACGGATATATTCGATTAAATGATTATTGACAATTTCTGAGTAAAAAGCTCTAACACGTCGATTTTTATTTTTAAATTGCCATTTAATTATGTAATTTTCAACCCCCCACCCTTCAACCCCTAAGCGCTAGCATCCCCTACTTAAAAATTTTAAATGGCAATGTATCCCTTGTGATATCTCAATTAATAGCATTTTTCATGCAGAAATCAAATTTTACAAAAAATTATAAATCGGTTGATAAATAACTGTTTTATTCAATAAAAACTTATTCGCTTAAAGTGCCAATTATCGGGTATGCCTTTACATACAAAATGTTTGTAAAGTGTCAAATAAGTTTAGTGAAAGTACGTTAGTTAAGTGCGTGTTGCTTGTTTAATAATAAGTCAGCAAAAATGAGACTTAACGAAGCCGAAAGGATTGAAATTTTAATGATGATTGGCTTTGGAGATAGAATTCGAACGCACAAAGAAGTTCGAATTTTATTCAATGAAATTCATCCCGACCTTCCCCCAATCTCGCAATCAACCATAAGCCGAATTGAAAATAAATTTCCGACAATTGGACACGTACGAGATAAATCTAAAGAGGGACGTCCATCAGCTTTAGATGAAGATTCAGAATTGGATGACTTGCTATTTGTGCAGGAAAATCCACATTCAAGCGTTGCGGGAGTCGCTTCACAGTTAAATGCATCAAAAAGTGCAGTTCATAAATTTCTCCGTAAGCAATAGTTTCGCCCTTACAAAGTGCAAGGGTTATCAGATGATGATATTGATAGGCGAGCGCAATTTTGTGAGACAATGATGGAACCTTGCAATGAAAATCCTGGATTGAAAGGAAATATTATGTTTTCTGATGAGGCAACATTTTATTTAAATGGCAGCGTTATGGGGCTGATGAAAATCCGCATTGGATGATAGAAGCAAATACACAATTTCCACAAAAGATTAATGTTTGGGCGGGGATAGTGGGTAATAAAGTCATTGGACCGTACTTTTTTGAGAAAACACTCAATGGAGAACAGTATCTAAATTTTCTCCAATTTGAATTAATTCGGGCTTTAGCGGTACTGCATCCGAATGTAGAAGATCCTGATTTACCTTATCCCAGTATTTGGCTACAGCAAGATGGTGCGCCTCCCCACTATGCACGTCCAGTACGGGAATATCTCGACCAAGTATTTCCTATGAGGTGGATTAGTAGACGAATACAGATTGAATGGACCGCTAGGTCTCCCGACCTAACCCCTTTGAATTATTTCCTCTGGGGTTATTTAAAATCTAAAGTGTATCTGAATAGGCCTCAAAACGTAAACGAGTTAAAACAGAGAATTCGGAATGAAATTCGTTTAATTTTCCCTCAGATAGTAAACAAAGTTCAACAAGAGTTTGTCTCTAGATTAGGATACTGCCTAGCGACTAGCGGACAGCAGTTTGAACATTTAATTTAAATTGGGTTTGTTTTTGTTTTTATTCAAGTTTTGTTTATTGAATAAAACCGACTTATTAAACAAGCAATACGCACTTAACTAACGTACTTTCACTAAACTTATTTGACACTACAAACATTTTGTTTGTCAAGGCATACCCGATAATTGGCACTTTAAGCAAATAAGTTTTTATTGAATAAAACAGTTATTTATCAACCGATTTAGAATTTTTTTGTAAAATTTCATTTCTGCATTAAAAATGCTATTAATTGAGGTATCACAAGGGATACATTGCCATTTAAAATTTTTAAGTAGGGGATGCTAGCGCTTAGGGGTTGAAGGGTGGGGGGTTAAAAATTATATAATTAAATGACAATTTAAAAATAAAAATCGACGTGTTAGAGCTTTTTACTCAGAAATTGTCAATAATCATTAAATCGAATATATCCGTTTCTTTTGGGAAGCACTGTATATATATATATATATATATATATATATATATATATATATATATATATATATTATAGTGTAGGAAGTTATGTAAGCCTTATTTCAACTACAAAAGCTTCAATCTGTGTCTTAATAACTATAAAAAGAAACATTAACGTATTTGTGTCGATACAATGGAAATTTATAATATTCGTTTATCACTTTATACAACAAAATAGGTGGAATTTAGCTTTTATTCAGTCAAAACTTAACATTAGAGTTCTTCAAAAGGTAGAGAGTATATTTGTAAATATATTTGTAAAATAGTTCAAGGTATATCTGCAGTTTTTGTTCATTTTTCATCCTTTTTGACATATGTGAAGTTTAATATTGAATATTTATTTAGTTTGTAAGAATTATATGTTAACCAATAATAATTTACTTTTTAAGTGATCTTTAACTAATATTTCATGTAGTAGTTAAGGGTAAAATAGTATTAGGGAACAATGTGTGTGCGTGTTTTATGAGAAATGTTAAAAAAAAGGCATTGAAAAAACTTGAGTGTGTCCCTTGGATAACGGTGAACAAGGGATTTATTATGATAATTATGAAAGTAAAAAAGAGGATATATATTTTTTTAATAAAGACGTGTTGAACAGTTGCTCCAAGATGAAAAGCTCTTGAAGATACTAGTTTTCTTGGAAAGTGAACATCCAAAGAAAAGAAGCGGTGTATCGAAGGTTAACTCAACATAATTGTTATTGAAGAAGATTCGTTGGTGTTGTATTGATATAAAGGCAATGTAGCCGGAAGACTAACTTGTTTAATTGAAATATCAATGAAAAGAAGTAGTTTCAAGCAGTAGTTATTTCAATTCCAGCGGAGCAGAGAGCACCCAAGAATTTCGACAAGCCGTGTGCAAGTATATATCGTAGCTAAATTAATTTTCTGTTAATTATTATATTAGTTGTAAACCTAAACACAATTTTTAAATCAAATTATTCCATTTAGATCCCAAATATAACCCAGCTTTATCTCTAGGTACATCCAAAATTTGCAGCTGCAGGTTCTGTAGAAGATTTTCTATACTTTCTGGAATATTTACAGGTAACTCTTGTATCAAATTCATATTTTTAAATTGATTTAAAACATCATTCCACGTATTTTCTTGTGTAATCTGAAATATAAAAAAAAAACGATACCATAAACCATAATCTAAGGTTAGAGCACGCTCAAGGTAATTGGCAGTAACAACTATACCGGCGTTGTGTGAGGCTATCGAAATTGGCTCGAACATATTATATTTGGTTTTATTTTAAAAGTGTACTATTTATCATTGATCCCACGATAAATAGTACAGAGTTTTGTTTTTTTAAAATTATTTACCCTGCGATTTTAGAGCTCATATGCCGAGGACATAAAATAATATTTATCTATCTTTCAAAAATTTTTTGTGTCAAATTATAATTACCTGTAGGTGGGCTGCTTATAGTAGACACGTATAACACACTACATAACAATTTGTATATATATATATATATATATATATATATATATATTACTCATATTTAGACCAGGGTAGAAAATTAAATAATCACATCAAATAATTTTAATCACCGTGTAGAAGCTTTGGGAAAAGGTACGCGTTATTAAAACCGTGAAGCATAAAAATTCATTCGTTTTATTAAAAATAAGGGAGTTAAATTATTTACAAGACGCTTGCTATAAAAAAAGAAGCAGTATTAAAATGCTCTACGTGTAATTTAATTATTCCGAGTAAAGAAACAAATGGAAATTACGTGCAAAATTTATATTAATTAACTCAATTTTAAGTAACCGGTATTAAACAAAAAATGTACAGATAATAATTAATATTTGATTAGGAGTCACTAAAAATTAAAGGGTATTATTTTAATTGGAGTTAATTGGACCATTAGTAACATATAATATGTATAAAAGCTAGTAAAAACCCAATAATATTCAGATCGTAGAAGTATTATGTTTGAACACCTGCGCATTTTTAAATGTTTTATGTTCTGCGTAAAATTTGCAGATAACAAATGGTTACAGAGAATGTTGGAGAAACCGTTGCTTAATATTTACGGGAAATACTAATAAGGTGGGTTATTTCACAAGTCCACATGGATTGAAAATAACCGATACTAAAGAATATAGATTTGTACCACTCAGAACAGGGTAGATAGAGACAGATAATATGCGCAAGACAGAGACACATATAGTAAAAGGCGTGAGTTGAGCAACGTCACTGGGTTGCGATTGGTTGAAAATAAGAGGCAAACTTGAGAGGTAAACATAACATTTCTGTATAAAATTAATTAGTTATTCCCAGACGTTGCGAGCCGTGTTGAAATTTCTGAGATTTAACTGGTGCGAGTGCAAATTTAATAAGAACCGACGCACAGGCGGTCGAGATGGGAACATAATATACGAAATTCTAGAAACTGGCCGTTTTGGGGACAAAAACGACAGACAGGCTAACCACTATATATATACCCGGGTTAATATGAGTTTCTCTCTCTTAGATTTTCGATTTGATTCAATGCGTTAAACAGTGCTTTTTAGTTTTCCGATTTTGATAGAATAATTTACACAGTTTGCTCGTATATTTTGGTGATTTAAAACAGTTTGTTCTTTACGTGCTACAATGAATGTAATTTAGTGCACTTAGAAAAGAAGATACAAGGTAATAAAGTCTAGTATCACTGTACCAATTAGTCAAATTTGCAACGACAAATGAATACACAAAAGTAGGCAGTTTTGGCGTATATTTGTGAAAGAAGTATGAATTTCTTTGCTATTTTTCGGGGGTGTTAATAATTAAATAATTCGTAAACGTGTCTGGATCCACAAAACAAGCTTCAGATATACACAAATGAGTTCCGGAAAAGCACTGAAACAACTTTAGATGAATGGTGGTGTAGAAAATTTTAAAGGCGACCAGCAATACGAGGACCTAAACATAACCCAGTTGGATTGGTGTGATTAACAGAGGACGATATACATTGGGGCCACGAGTGCATTAACCTTCAGGTAACTTATGCTTTGTTGTTCGATTTTTGATGTTTTGGTGTGTGTTGAATAACTTTATAATTGATTTACTTAAAATGGACAGTAGTGAAATTGTACTAACAACAAAATTTTAATTTTAAGGTGAAATTTTCTTGTTTAAGTAGAAAGGGGTAATTAGTATTTATGTTCTGGATTATGATGAAAATTTGGGTATGTCTTTGAGCTCAATTAGACGAACCTGGTTAATTAACGTAAAGGGGTGGGAGATGCTCCCTTTGTACTCAGACTCAGGTCTGCATATATTGTTATATTAATTAGTAGGCATCTACAAGGACTTTAATTCTGGATGCACATTAAAAGGATAATAAATGTAATCTTGAAATTTTCTGATACTGAAATTTATGCTGAATTTTAATTTTGAAATTTTAATGTATTGTGAATATTGATGTAAATAGAGTTAACGTTGGTGTTTGTGATAGGAATGTGTTTGTTTTTTTATGATTGAGGATGAAAGTTTTAACTAGGTGAGCAGCCGAGGCGGAAAAGAGTAAAGAGGCGAGTAACAGAAGAAAGTCAACGGAACAGTTAAGGTAATGAATAGCTTTTTGTAGGATTCACAGCATTCTTGACGCCCAATCTGTGAGCCACGATTCGAAAACCGTAGTTCCTGGATTTTGGTGGAATCACAGCATTCTTGACGCCCAATTCGTGAGGCTCGATTCTAATACATGGAAACACAGCATTCATGGCGACCCAAAAGTGAGGCTCGAGTTCCAAATAAAATTTTTGTGATTTTATTCCAGGAAACTGGCGATCTGAGAGAGAAAGTTTCTGTTTGTGTATAAATTTAAGAGTATTTTAGAGTGTGTGAGAGTGATTAGAACGTATGCAGAGAAAGGAGTGGTTAAGGAGTCAAGGAGTGGAAATTGGAAGTGACGATAGTGCATTGTGTGGGAAAAATTCGAAAATGGAAGAAGCTGGAGGCAGTAGAGATCAGTCGAGGACGGAATCAGGAAATCAAGGAAATGAGTTAATGATGAGAATGTTAGAGGAAATGCGATTAGCTAGAGAAGAATCGAATAGAGCGAGGGAGGAGTTCAACCAAAAATTAGAGCAGATAAGCGGGAAAATTGAACAAAATACTAAAGAATTTACAGAATTTAAAGATAGTCTTACCGTGAAACTGGGGGAAGTAGAAAATAGGGTTGAAAAAAATGAGCGTGATATTACAGGTTTTCGACAGGAAATGGGAAATTTAAGATCCGAAGTACGCATTTTCTGTGAAGAAGAGATTAATATAAAAATGACTGAAGTGACGGACTCATGTAGGGATCAGTTAGGCAGGGTAGAACGCGAAGTTAGTAGTATCAAATACAACATGTCAAATTTAACAGGGGATGGTCCCAGATTTTATACAGGTGGAGGATCATTGGACCAACACATGAAGTTTTATGGCGATAACAGGGTAAATCCACAAATTTTATTAATAGTGTAAGAAAACTAGTGGGAAATTTATTTGACGAACAGACTAAACTGAATACGATAAAGGCTTTATTGAAAGACAACGCGGAAGCATGGTACAATTTAGTAGGACAGGACATAGACACCTACACGGACTTTGAAGACAGATTTTAAAGCACTACTGGAGTGACCACAGACAAGACCAGGTACGAGACGACTTAATCACAGGAAATTTAAGGAGAATTTTCAGGAAGTAGGAGCAATATGCTATACGCAAGTATAGCATAGCAAAGCAACTGAACCCACCACTGACGGACCGACAAATTATCAAGTATTTATCACGACATTTCGAGGTAGAAGTAAGACAACACGTAGCACTACAGAACATAGTGGACAGAGAAATGTTTTTAGAATACCTGCAGAGATACGACGACGTAAATAGTGGACGACCTCGGGATAATAGGGAAAGACAGATCAACACAGTTAGGTTTGACAATAGACGGGACAACTATGCTAGAAGGGGGAATAGTTACGGATACCAGCGACAGAATTGGGAACAGCGACGACCATACTTTAGAAGTAATAGTTTAGGAAAGGGACCTGCACCGAGACCGGAACCTACCAGAAGGAATAGTTCGCCGGACATGAGGGGGACTGCTAATACAGACACGGAACTAGTGAAAACGCCTAGGACATACGCTGAGGTGACGGCTAGACCAGGACCAAGTAGGGAAAACAGCCCTGGACAGGATTTTTAGAACGCGACAGATCACTAGATTTCAGTGTAAATGTATATGAACATCCACGTGAATTTTTCAAAATTGAGGAGGAAGTAGAGCCAGAAACTGAGGAAAAATTATGTTTGCCAATTGTTAATATAGGAATTTTTGAGAATAAGGTAGAAGTATTACTTGATACAGGGGCAGCGGCGAGTTTAATATCGGAGGAATTCGTCAGCAAAATTAGGGATAAGGGTTGTGATAGAATTATGCCTATAAAGCGTAGCCATTTAGTAGCTACAAATAAAAAGAAGTTTGCTGTAGTAAATAGTGTTGTGGTGCTTAGGATAGATATAGGAGGTTTAAGCTGTGAACAGGAGTTTGTAATTGTACCTGGACTGAAGTTTCAGAGCATTTTAGGTGTTGACTGTATGATGCAGTTAGGGGTTTTGATAGATATGGAACGGAAGGTAATAAGGATTAATGATAGGGTAGTGCCATGGAAGGGCAGTTATGAAGTCACAGAGGATGACACAGGGTTGAGTATTAATGTAGTAGAGGTAGAAGATGATGAAGTTAAACAGATCAACACAATAAGATGTCCAGAGGATAGGAGAGTAGAGGTTCAAGCGTTATTACAAAAACGTGCAGAATTAGTGGGGGTAGAAGCAACAGCAGCATATCGGGAGCAGGTGAAGGCAGAATTAATTAAAGATGCACGAAAAATTAATCAACGGACCAAACCGCAATTCCATTGTCCACCATCCATGGACACACTTTTGACGAGATTAAGTGGCAAGTTTATTTTTAGTAAATTAGATTTACGGAATTCATTCTGGCTGATTCCATTACACAAAGATTCTAGAAGGTACACAGGATTTTCCGTAGAGAAAAAAATCTATAATGTTAAGGTAGTATCGTTTGGTTTGTCGGCAGAAAAGGAAACAAATAATAAATAAGAAACAGACAAGTGTAGGGACTGAAGAAGAAGTAATATGTAAGAGTCAGGATAATAGGGATGATAAGTTTATTGTATGTGAGATAATAGGGATGATAAGTATAGATATAAAAGGAGGAAAAATAGAGATGAAGAGTATTAGGTTGGTGAGAAGAAAGACTTGGAGGGTCAAGAAGAGAGTTAGATTTAAATAACTTGATGAACAAAGGATAGAGATAAGTGAATTTTAGTATAGTTATAGAAAATAAAGCTAGGTAGAGGATAAATATGGGAGATAATTAGAAATAGGTATATAGGATGAGAAGGAAAATTAAATGTAGGGAGAAAATAGGATAGGTTAAGTGTAGATATTTCTTATAAGATTAGTGGAGAGTTAGGAATAGAATAAGAATAGGATGTATATAGGATTAGATGGATAAGTAGGATGAAGTTAGGGATAATTTCAGTTTATAGAATTAGGTGAGAGTTAGGAATAGGATAGGGATATAGGATAGGTGTAAATATTTTTTTTGGATTGAATATAAGTTAGGTAAGTTAGATAGATAAGGGTAGAGAGAGATAGGCACTTTTTTTTGTAAATTTTGTTTGCGGTTTAAATATTTTATATTTGAATTCAAATAAGTGGGATTATTTGTATTCAAATAGGGGGAAAATACTCATATTTAGACCAGGGTAGAAAATTAAATAATCACATCAAATAATTTTAATCACCGTGTAGAAGCTTTTTTGGGAAAAGGTACGCGTTATTAAAACCGTGAAGCATAAAAATTCATTCGTTTCATTAAAAATAAGGGAGTTAAATTATTTACAAGACGCTTGCTATAAAAAAAGAAGCAGTATTAAAATGCTCTACGTGTAATTTAATTATTCCGAGTAAAGAAACAAATGGAAATAACGTGCAAAATTTATATTAATTAACTCAATTTTAAGTAACCGGTATTAAACAAAATGTACAGATAATAATTAATATTTGATAAGGAGTCACTAAAAATTAAAGGGTATTATTTTAATTGGAGTTAATTGGACCATTAGTAACATATAATATGTATAAGAGCTAGTAAAAACCCAATAATATTCAGATCGTAGAAGTATTATGTTTGAACACCTGCGTATTTTTAAATGTTTTATGTTCTGCGTAAAATTTGCAGATAACAAATGGTTACAGAGAATGTTGGAGAAACCGTTGCTTAATATTTACGGGAAATACTAATAAGGTGGGTTATTTCACAAGTCCACATGGATTGAAAATAACCGATACTAAAGAATATAGATTTGTACCACTCAGAACAGGGTAGATAGAGACAGATAAAATGCGTAAGACAGAGACACATATAGTAAAAGGCGTGAGTGGAGCAACGTCACTGGGTTGCGATTGGTTGAAAATAAGAGGCAAACTTGAGAGGTAAAAATAACATTTCTGTATAAAAATTAATTAGTTATTCCCAGACGTTGCGAGCCGTGTCGAAATTTCTGAGATTTAACTGGTGCGAGTGCAAATTTAATAAGAACCGACGCACAGGCGGTCGAGATGGGAACATAGTATACGAAATTCTAGAAACTGGCCGTTTTGGGGACAAAAACGACAGACAGGCTAACCACTATATATATACCCGGGTTAATATGAGTTTCTCTCTCTTAGATTTTCGATTTGATTCAATGCGTTAAACAGTGCTTTTTAGTTTTCCGATTTTGATAGAATAATTTACACAGTTTGCTCGTATATTTTGGTGATTTAAAACAGTTTGTTCTTTACGTGCTACAATGAATGCAATTTAGTGCACTTAGAAAAGAAGATACAAGGTAATAAAGTCTAGTATCACTGTACCAATTAGTCAAATTTGCAACGACAAATGAATACACAAAAGTAGGCAGTTTTGGCGTATATTTGTGAAAGAAGTATGAATTTCTTTGCTATTTTTCGGGGGTGTTAATAATTAAATGATTCGTAAACGTGTCTGGATCCACAAAACAAGCTTCAGATATACACAAATGAGTTCCGGAAAAGCACTGAAACAACTTTAGATGAATGGTGGTGTAGAAAATTTTAAAGGCGACCAGCAATACGAGGACCTAAACATAACCCAGTTGGATTGGTGTGATTAACAGAGGACGATATACATTGGGGCCACGAGTGCAGTAACCTTCAGGTAACTTATGCTTTGTTGTTCGATTTTTGATGTTTTGGTGTGTGTTGAATAACTTTATAATTGATTTACTTAAAATGGACAGTAGTGAAATTGTACTAACAACAAAATTTTAATTTTAAGGTGAAATTTTCTTGTTTAAGTAGAAAGGGTATTTAGTATTTATGTTCTGGATTATGAAGAAAATTTGGGTATGTCTTTGAGCTCAATTAGACGAACCTGGTTAATTAACGTAAAGGGGTGGGAGATGCTCCCTTTGTACTCAGACTCAGGTCTGCATATATTGTTATATTAATTAGTAGGCATCTACAAGGACTTTAATTCTGGATGCACATTAAAAGGATAATAAATGTAATCTTGAAATTTTCTGATACTGAAATTTATGCTGAATTTTAATTTTGAAATTTTAATGTATTGTGAATATTGATGTAAATAGAGTTAACGTTGGTGTTTGTGATAGGAATGTGTTTGTTTTTTTATGATTGAGGATGAAAGTTTTAACTAGGTGAGCAGCCGAGGCGGAAAAGAGTAAAGAGGCGAGTAACAGAAGAAAGTCAACGGAACAGTTAAGTTAATGAATAGCTTTTTGTAGGATTCACAGCATTCTTGACGCCCAATCTGTGGGCCACGATTCGAAAACCGTAGTTCCCGGATTTTGGTGGAATCACAGCATTCTTGACGCCCAATTCGTGAGGCTCGATTCTAATACATGGAAACACAGCAATATATATATATATATATATATATATATATATATAATTCTTTCATTTATGGCTATGCAAAGTACTAGCTTGCTTTGTATAATTAAAAACTTCCTTTCGATTTTTCGTAAAGTTAGTGTTTATTTATACATCGTATATACTGTTTTATTTATTAAATTTGCTATAAGCAATTAGTTTTCATTTTTACTTTGATCTTTACCCCTCTAGGGTATTATGCCGAGCGCCGCCAAGGGACGGTGTGTTATATTTTTGCAAAAATTCTTGCATTTAGCACACCTAACAACCCAAAAAGGTGAAACGTATTTGTTATGGCCATTTATGAAATTTCGACTTAATTTCGAATTTACTTCTGTATTTGACTACTACTAGTGATTACTTACCTGATGGCGTTATTGCTTTACTCTTGCCATCTTATAGAAGTTCTTTCGAAGTTATTTCTGTTTATTGTTTTTGGTTGTTTCATAAGGGTTATAAACCACTTCATCCTGATGAGATCCAGTGAGATTGAAACTAGTTGATGAATGTTTATTCTCTTTATGAAACAAACAAATTCTTTCATTTATAGCTATGCAAAGTACTAGCTTGCTTTGTATAATTAAAAACTTCCTTTCGATTTTTCGTAAAGTTTAATTTATACATCGTATATACTGTTATATATATATATATATCGCCGTGGACTCTAAAAAAATTCGGGAACGAAGCTTTAACATCGATCTTTCACCTAAATCATACAAACCCCACGAATTGGTCGTCATAAAATTTTCAAAAATTCAAAAATTTCAAAAAAAAATTCCTTACCCTTTTATTTCGCCTTCAAACTTCTCTGCTTCCCTGGCTAGCGCAGCTGTGCTTTTTCTCGAATACCTAAATTTACAGACATATCTCTTTCACACTCGCACACCCTTCAATAAAACTACCAAATAATACCACAACCATACAACCTTTTATTTACACCTATTAACAGATAAATTATATTTACATGTGTTAAAACAGTTTGATACAATAATTATAAAACTCAAATTATGGTATGCTTTTAAAGTCCTTGCTTTTGCTAATGATTTTTAAACAAATTTAATGAGATATGAGTAGATGGGCCCCACATGTTACCCTAAATTGACTTCACACTGGAATATGGTGAGCTCATTATAACCCAGTCTAGTTTGTATATGACTTTTAAACCTCGCATAAATTAAAACGAAATTTTACAGACCCGTTTACCCTTTACAATTCAATTTTTATCCTGAATAAAATTTTGGATGTTTTAAATACACCCTTTTTCAATATTCAACATCAATAAATTGTCCAGTACATGTATCTTTTACAAAAAGTGTCTACAACCATAAATATGCCACCAAAAAAAAGTCAACCACACAGCACAAAATTTCACAAATGTTTATAAAACAACAGAAATTTTAAATAAATTACCTGGAGAATTTTTCAGGCTTCCTTCCCGTCGGAGATGAGTGCCAGAAAACCCCTCGGCGTTGTTTCGATTTACTGTGCTGCTCAGCGGATCCACAGGCCTCTACCATCTGATACCTCTGCAAGCTATGCGCCTCGTCTCACAGTACCATTCCATACATCATGCATACAAACTCGATTACTTGTGATGCTTACCCTCATATAACATGCTTCTATTTAGTGATTTTTGTGTTGTAGTAGCCGGACCTTTTTTTTTAATTTAATACGCACTACTCATACTTCACGTCAATAATTAGAGGTCCGCTACTACTGTTTTATACTTGCAACCACTATATTTACGGTAACATAATCACATACATAAAATACTCACAGAAAGCTTTGCAGTTATGATGTTCTGAATCGGCATTCAGTACTTTATCGAAGTAAAGGAAAATAGAAGAAAACATTAATAATCTAGCTTGAGTATTTATATACTTTTTAAAGCCCCTAGTGGACGCGCCTCCTTCGAAAAGCTTATTTTCCAAACGAATTCCAAAAATTTTTAATATAACCGTCTCGAAATTCGTAAAATTTGTTTTTTCCTACGTGCTGTATACCGGGAATTCGCTTTCAACCTTCGCGTGTGCGTACGTTTGGAAAACTATCCGCTTTCAACCAATGACAAAATTCTCTACCGTCACAAACTCCACCTAGTTCTATTTATCCTTGTTTTATACATGTTTGCTGTCACGTTCAAAACCCTACTTGAGTTACAGAAAATCGATATTTTTGACATCCTATCTCAACTCTACGTGTATATTGTACGTGAATTTCAATCCCAACGCTTTTATATCTGTCTTTATCTGTTGTATATAACCGATTGTCCATTTCCTTCGCTCCTTAAGATGTTTGTTACCCTAGTTGTTTATACCAAACTGACGGTTGAAACTAATTTCTATGAAATCCTATCGACTTCTTTGAACGTAACCTTTATAAAGCAGGCGTTTCTGTTAATTATCGACCGTTTGAAAATAACAATTCCTAGACTTTCTACTTCTTCGTATCTGAATAAACTGACGTTGTCTTTTACAAAAAATACAATTGTCTTGGGATTATTGATTTTCTTACGCAAGCACGCTTCCTTTTGCCTGAAAGTGTTTAATTAAAATAACTTATGGTTAATTATGCGTATCCTTGAACTTTTATATGCTTTGAAGCTTTCTTCCTTCCTGTGATCCTAACATTTTAATTATTAAATATAAAAATACTCTAATATTGGTCCGTTTTCACTAAATGAATTAAATTAAATTTTCGCGTAAATAATTTGCTCTTTTCTATATACAGGGTTGTTGAAATTTTATTGTTTCACACTGATTTACCCCTTTGAATCCACAACAATATATATATATATATATATATATATATATATATATATATATAGCAGCTGTGTTATCGGACGTTATAACTAATAAAAATAATAATAATATAAAATCTTGTGCTCTTGCAATACATCTAAATAAAGAAACACGTAACGCTAATTTTGACGATATACAAATTTTAGAAATAGAAAACAATTACAAAAAACGATTATTTTTGGAATCTTTTCATATTAAAAACGACAATTCTGCAATAAATTTCAAATCCGATATTGATAATTTAAATACAGTTTATTCATTACTATATAAATTAAGTAAATTAAGTAAGCGCATAAAGACAGCAAAGCCATAATTCACACTCACCATGTATATCGTTAAAATGTAATTCATATAAAATATCAATTCTCAATTGCGATAACTAATCAGTATTAACATGCAAACCAACAACACTATATTGTGAGAATCTTGTTTGAATTAGTGACCGTTCTTATATGTTATAGTTTCTAAGTTTTAAACTAATTTTATTTTTATGACTGTTATTTTTTAAAATTTGTTTCATGTTTTAAAAGTAACTGCTTTTATTCTATTGATGGTTTTTCGAATTACTCAGAGCTCACATAGATTGTAAGTAACATCTATTTTGTACATTTGTATTACAGCCTATCACTTATAGGTCATGACTAAGGAAATAAATTATCCGAAACGTCGACAAATTTATAAATGAGCGTTTTATTAATGAGTGGACGAACATATTCCCAAAGAAGATTCTAACACCTTAAAATTTTATATATATATATATATATATATATATATATATATATATATAAAGACCCGTTATTTGCAGTCCGCAATAAGAAATAGTATATAAAATAAGATGTATCTGTAAACAAACTCTTATGAAAATAATAAGAGCTATTGACAAATACAAATCGGGCTGGTAGTTATATAGCCATTAACAAAACATTAGCTTTATTACTTCACAGGGAAGGAAACATCTACTGACCGACGGTTTCGGCTTGTAACGCTTCATCATAGCAGATTAGTTTCCAACCCTATGTAGTAATCGAAGCTATTATAATTATATAATTTCGAAACAATCTCTGTACTATGGCAAAAGTAAATAAAACCGCCATCAGGTGATAAAACACCAACACTACAAAGTGTGGAAGTACAGAATTGAATCGAAACTACATAATAAATTTTATAGACGGCTATAAAAGCACGTCTGGCCTTCGAGCGGGCTTTGTAGCGGGCTACTACTGATGCGTTTCACTAATTTAAAACAAGTTGTAATAAAGATCTGTATTACTCACTATTCATAAGTCCAATTAACAGTATATGCCTTATTTATAAATGTTTTCAGTCCAATTAATAATGAAGCACTATCACACTAATGCTATTTACAAGCACTAATATTTTTTAAACTAAATTCTTAACCATAAGTCTATTAACAACACTAAACACTACTATTATTTATTTATTACACTTTTGCCTATTTATGTATTCCGCAAGCTGTCGTTGACTTGCTGTAGTTTTCCTGCTGTTCAACCGGTTGTTTTTTGGTTGAGTACAGCGTCTCTGTATATGACCAACTTCACCGCAGTTGCAGCATTGCAGACCCCATCTCCGCGGTCGTTGTCTTTCCAGCCTTTCCGCCTTTTGTTTTCAAACACACAGTTAATTATTTCTTCTATGCAGTTCTGCGATTGACCAGGTTCTTTTAAGGCAGACCAAACTTTGTGACTCATCCTGTGTGATGTCTGCTCAGCTGCTTCAAATTCAAGCGCATGAGCCAGTGCGTCATCCAACATTTTTGGCTGTGCTAATCTTAGCGCTTGCTGTATTTTGCCATCTTTAACGCCATCCACAAATGTTTGAACAGCCAGTTGTTCGAGGAAGCTATCTGGTGCCGTTGGGTATGCCAATCTAACTAATCTGGCAATGTCAGCTTCGAATTCTTGCAGGCTTTCATTTGTCTTTTGCGAGTGGTTCTTAACTTGTGCATCGTAAACCTGTTGAAAGTGAGCGTCGCCAAATCTCATCTCAAGCTTCGATGTTAAGAGGCCGTAATCTTTCTGCTGGTGATCGGGAATCGTTTGCAAGATGTTAAGGGCTTCACTCCGTAGGGCCACTACTAGGGAGATGGCCTTCTCTTTGTTGCACTAACCGTTGGCTATTGCCGCAGCTACAAATTGTTTCAAATATGTTGGTCAAAGTGTTTTAGCATCGAATGTGGGTGTTTTCACTTTAAATTTTGACGCTATTGACTCATTTCCTTCCATGCTTCTTATTTTTGGAATGTTCTGATTTACAACTTGGTTTGCTAATTCAAGTGGCCGCGTTGTTACTAAAATCATTTGTTCTTGCAGCCTCATCACATCTTCTTCCATTTTTACCAATTTACTGTCCAACTTTTGCTCAACTATTTTTACCTGTTCGGTGACATCTTCTTTCAATGCAATGGAGCTTTTCATTAATCTTTGTTATAACGTGGCTGTCTTTTCATTCAACTCTTCCATTTTCACAGCATTTCCACTAAACTTTTTTTTTGTACATAAATATACAAAAGTGTAATAAATAAAGTAGTGTTAGTGTTGTTAACAAGACTTATGGTTAAGGATTTAGTTTAAGAAAATATTAGTGCTTGTAAATAGCATTAGTATGATAGTGCTTCATTGTTAATTGGACTGAAAATATCTACAAATAAGGCATATACTGTTAATTAATCTCGTGACTAGTGAATAATTAAAGCTTTCGTTATTTCTTGTTCTAAATTGGTGAACGCGTAATAGTAGTCCGCTACAATACGTAACTACTACCGAATACCAATCTTAACAGTTTTCGTTTCCTCACCATTCAGTATCATAAAGTGGGGAGCGGTACCAAGATTTACCAACAAGTGTTTCCTAATCTGTACACGTTGTATATGTACGATAAGTTGTTCATAAAGTAATTGTACAGAGGTTTCACAAGGTCGTTAATTATTAGGTTATTAGTAAATAACTAGGTAAATATGTACGCCACGCCACCATGACGGTTTTCCTGGATCGAGAAGCTTTTGGAAATTTCTGGAGAATGAGTCATCCTTTTTAATTCATGGAATAAATAAGACCGATGATGAAGTACAGAGTTAGTCTATATCAGAATGTTGAATATAAATTATATCCTGTAAAGTTAAAAAATTGAGCTTTTGGAAGTCCGAGAGTATACATAAATTTATATAAGCTGAACGTGTCTAATGTACATGCAGTTTGTAGAATACATAAATAGACAAAAGGTCATGCCATTTGGGTTATGCAATGCCCCTGCTACTTTCGAACGATTGATGAAGTCGATACTGCGTGGACTGTCCTGGAAGACATGTCTGGTGTACCTAGACGACGTGATAGTGTTAGGCCGGTCTTTTGAAGAACATCTTAAGAACCTAGAGGAGATATTCCAAAGATTACGGGGGGCAAACCTTACATTGAGTCCCAAAAAGTGTCACCTATTTGGAAAAGAAGTGAAATACCTAGGACATGTCGTTTCGGAGACCGGAATAAGAGCTGACCCTGACAAAATAAAAACGGTACAAGAGTGGCCTACACCAGCAGATATACACCAACTACGCAAGTTTCTAGGGTTGTGCACATATTACCGACGTTTTATACTTGGGTTTGCGAACATTGCCAAACCGTTAACGAAATTAACCGAAGATGGACAAGAATATGATTGGAATGACGACTGCCACAGTGCATTTGAACACCTGAAACGGCTACTAGTTACAACACCAATTTCGAGTTATCCACGGATGGAGGGGGGAAATTAGTGTTGGATACTGATGCCAGTAACACAGCTATAGGAAGCATTCTTTTTCAAGTGCAGGACGGACAAGAAAAAGTTATTGGGTATTTCAGCACGGTCTTGTCGCAGCCAGAAAGGAACTATTGTGTGACAAGAAGGGAGCTGTTGGACGTCGTCAAATCCGTAGAGCACTTTTATAAGTACTTATACGGCCGTAAATTCCTGTTGAGAACAGACCATGCTGCACTAAAATGGTTACTGCAGTTTCGAAATCCTGAAGGGCAAGTGGCAAGGTGGATAGAGCGGCTGCAGGAATATGACTTTGACACAGAACATCGTGTAGGAACTAGCCATCGGCATTCAGATGCTCTGTCAGGGATACCTTGTCCGGTAGACTGCAATCGTTGCTTCAAGATGGAAGAAAAAATAAGTGTCATTCATAGAATGACGGTAACCGATGATACTTGGCAACCCGAAAGAATACGAGAAGACCAGGAGAATGACGCCGAATTGGGACGTATTATTGAGTGGAAAAGTAGAGGACAACGACCAGCTTGGGAAGAAATTAGTATTTCAAGTAGGAGCCTGAAGACATACTGGGCACAGTGGGACTCCTTGATGATTGAAAATAGAATCTTGAAACGACGTCTGGAACATGAAGATGGCACTGAAAGACTTCAAATGATAGTACCGAGAAGCAGAGTGCCGGAAGTGTTGCAGCACTTGCACGATGGTATTTCCGGAGGGCACTTTGGCGTGAAAAGAACTTTCGAAAGAGTGAGAGAAAGATTATATTGGGTGAACTGCAAAGAAGATGTGAAGGAATGATGCCGGAAATGTAAGTTGTGTCCCTCTGCAAACGGCCCGGTCACAAAACAGAAAGCCTCAATGAGACAGTATAACGTGGGGAATCCTTTTGAGAGGGTAGCCATTGATATAGCTGGTCCGTTTCCTGAATCAGAAAAAGGGAATAAATATATCTCGGTTGCAATGTATTGTTTTACCAAATGGCCGGAGGCATATGCTATACCTAACCAAGAAGCCGAGACGGTTGCAGATATACTAGTGATGGAGTTGTTTTGTCGCTTTGGAGTTCCGTTGGAATTACACTCCGATCAAGGTCGGAACTTCGTATCAGCGTTGTTTCAAAACGTCTGCAAGCATCTTGGAATCAGGAAAACTAAAACCACGTCGCTTCATCCCCAATCGGATGGGATGGTTGAAAAAATGAACAGGACGTTAGGAAAGTACCTGGCCAATATTTACATTTGTTCCTACTAGCGTACCGATCTTCGGTACATGACAGCACAGGATACTCGCCCGCTTGCGTAATGCTAGGACGTGAATTGCGACTATCATGTGATCTTCAGTTTGGATTTAAACCTGGAGAAGAGATCGCAGGTGAAGATTACGTTAGTAAGCTTCGTGAAAGATTGTAACAATTTTATTTTCGAATTCATAATTCGCTTCATTTAAGGTACGACAATAGTTAAATACCTTTATTAAGTAAAGTCATAATACATTTTACAATTATAATATTACATTGTAACAGCATCTTGACTCGTTAGTCTAGTTGTTTTGGATGGCGGTGTATTTCACACCCAGTCGCAAGCGCGTAGAGAGGAATGACAACCCCCTTTGGGATCCTCCCATCGTACGAGAGCACGAGATAGGCACTCGGCCATAGGTAAAAGAGGCAGCAGCATGTTTATGAGAACAATGGCCAGTGACCTGCGGGTCGGTTTGATTAAGTGAAACATTTTCTGAATAACGCGCAAACCAAGATTAGACGACGAAACACTACAACACTTAGGCGATGAGAAGTTAAACAATAATAACTTAGAACTGTGATTCAACGTTAAGAAACCACTTCAATTTAACACATGCTTTTAGAGGATGGAAAGCAGATCTAATTAACAGGAGATCGTTTGTTGGTCCGAGCCAAGATACTACTTTGTTAGGATGTAAGCAGTTAATTCCGCATGACGATGCACATCCTATTTCAGCCTATGAAAGCAGTTTTGTTTGGTTCGTAGTAATTTTAAGAAATTCAATTGTGTTCCACTCAGGAAACACGCTATTTTATTTTGATACGTATAAATACGATTTTGTTATTCACTTTATCTGTTGCTAAGCTGGATTTCCCATTCACTGTTTATTTTGTCAGAACAACACGTTGCTTCACTATAAAATAACATGTGTAATTACGTCATTTGTTTGTTTGAGATATACTGCTGACACTTGTATTTATGAAAGCAGATGCTTAGTATTTTATTACTACCAACTTTGAAAACGAGAATATCTTTATGAACATTTTCATTTTAAACTGAAATTAGCACATGTAACTTAACGAGAATATTTTGTATTTTAATTTTGACAATGTAATAGACCTAATCAGATCTGAATGGGTTAAAAACCATTAATGTAACAAATTACACTTTGTTGTAATATTCTTGATCTAGAAACAGATTGATAAACCTTATCTTAAATTTCCAAACTACTACAAGTAATTATTTAATTTTGTTGCATTCAATTTTATTTAAAGTTAAAGGAATTCTTTCTAGTAAATTATTAACCTAAGTTTAAAATCTTTTATTTTGATCAAGTGTGATCAAACCTAGCAACCCAAAAGGCAATAAGAGTTGAATTTTGATGCCACCCTTATGTAGAAAATATTCTTTTATTTTTTAGGCATATTTTAGGGACACAAACAGTGTTCCCATTTTCTATGTTGACTTAATTATTATTCTTTCTTACAGGAACAGCGTCTTATTCTGTTAAGACAGGTTTTGTCACCGAAGGCGATCTTTTTCTTTGGGTCTCCACGTCCGCCCTTAGAAATATGCTATGCTTTTAACATGAATCAATCTGGACTTGGTGGCGCCTGTTTGTTTTAGTTTGAGTGTGACCCCCCAACAGATTTCGACTTACCCCCCCATTGCTCATAGCTCTACCCAAGGAATAGACCCCTAGTTACGTCGGAAGACTTCGTTTTACTGACACCCAATGTGGGGCTGGTGTTTTAGTAGTTCTAGTAAGTTTGTTTCACTAGCACACTCGTGGGTTTAGTGCTTCAGAAGTAAAACCGTTTCACTAGCGCCCATGCGTGAGGCTAGCGGAGCCAATTAGAGAGAAAAAATAGTTACAAGATCAAATAGCATTCACGAAAACGTCCGAAAGAATATCCAGGCAGCAAGCGATCGAATGAAATCACAATATGACACGAAAGCACAAGAAGGTGGTTATCAACCTGGAGATTTAATGTGGTTGTATAATCCACAAAGAAAACGTGGGTTATCGCCAAAATTACAAAGACAATGAGAAGGCCCGTACAAAGTGATGAAAAGGATTAATGATGTAGTGCACCGGATCAGAAGAGCTCACCGTAGTAAACCGAAAGTGGTACACTTTGACCGTTTAACATCTTATGCTGGCAACAACCAGGAAGGCTCGAATAATGAGAATGGTGTTCGACGAGTTATTAATCATGAGCCAAATGTAGATTTTGAGAGTTTTATGGCGGCGTATGGTGGTTCCGCTAAGGCGAGATTTGGCGTTGTTGTTGAAAAACAGCAAGGTCTGTTTAGAGCACCAGAAGAGTGTTCCCTTGCACATTGCGTAGCTCAAGATTTGAAAATGTCAAGGGAAATAGCTGTTGTTTTCAAGAAAACGTTTGGATGTGTGGATTAATTAGCACAACAGCAGCCAACTGTAGGAAAAGCTTTGGTTCTTCAGGATAAAAATCGTTATGTTTACTATCTGGTCACCAAAAATTCTTCATGGCAGAGACCTAGTTATGGACATTTATAGGAGGCTTTGCTGAATCTTAAGGCTCAGATGATAGAAAATGGAGTAACGAGACTAGCGGTGCCCAAGCTAGGCTGTGGACTGGATCGCTTAGATTGGAGGATATTCCGAAATATGCTAGAAGTAGGTTTCCAGGGAACCAACGTCCAGGTCCTTGTTTGTTGTTATCAACCGGTTGCCTACCAAGACCAAGAAAAGAGTGTTGACTGTTATTTCCAACGATGCGGTGGATGTACCAGAAAAGATAGCTGCCGATACCGTCATCAGTCATCGAATTGGCGTCAAAATGTATTTACAGTTTCGAGACGTAACGGTTTTAAAGAGGGGGCAGTGTTGCGAGTTACTATTAGGCAACCTGTCAAACATACACAAGCGCCGCAAGCACTGCATATTCTACATGGACCGAGAAGCTTCTGGAAATTTCTGAAGGATGAGTCATCTTTTTTAAATCATGGTATAATTAAGACCGATGATGAAGTACAGAGTTAGTCTATATCAGAATGTCGACTATAAATTATATTGTGTAATAGTTGAGCTTTTGGAAGCCCGAGAGTATACATAAATTTATATGAGCTGAACGTGTCTAATGTACATACAGCTTGTAGAATACATAAATAGACAAAAGTGTAATAAATAAATAATAGTAGTGTTAGTGTTGTTAATAGACTGATGGTTAAGAATTTTGTTTAAGAAGATATTAGTGCTTGTAAATTCATTAGTGTGATAGTGCTTCATTGTTAATTGGACTGAAAACATCTCTAAATAAGGCATATACTGTTAATTAGACGTGTGAACGGTAAGTAATAAAGACTCTTGTTATTACTGGTTTTAAATTAGTGAAACGCGGTAGTAGTAGCTCGCTACAATATTGTTATTTCTTAATACTTAACACGGAGAAACATATCGTGGAACTGTTGTTTAAAGAAAGTAATATACTCGATTATTTACTTTTACGTATTTAATTACTATAGTCGTTGTAATTTAAGTTCCGATTTACGTAATCAATATTCGTAATTTCATAACATAGCGCGATTGCCACTATAGGCGAGTTCGTTTATTTGTTACGGAGTGGAGCACTAACCGTGCAAGCGTGAATGGAGTGAATAGTCACGTGACTTCAGAATGATACAAAACCATTTTGAACGCATTTAGATCCTATGGTGTTCCCTTCTATCAATAATGTCAAATGTGTTTATTTGGTTGTTTTGGTTTAGATACTAAGGGTACCTTTAGTGCTATGGAGATTTGGCGATTTGGATATTTGGGAAATTAGATATTTTCGCTTTTAATCATCTAGGGTATTTTCTGCTTCGGGTATTTGGAGAAGTTTGACAGATGATATTTGTTATTGTTTTGGGTTACTGGATGTTAAGTTTTCAATGTTTGTTACTAAGCTACGAGTATCTAAAGAAATAACAGAATTCCTATTCATTTCCAATATGTTTAATAGGCAAAACGCAAACTATATAACGTCGAACGAAAAGGTAAGGTTAAGGTTGTAACAAAACAAACAAATCACGTGCTTTTCTGAACAAACGCGCATGCTCCGATCTCAAAATAGCCAGAAAAGTTGCACTTGAACCAACTTTTGGGAGATTGGAGATTCGGTGATTTTGACGTTTCTCGGCGGTGTCACGTGATCAGTTTAACCAATAGGATCATTCTCCAAATATCCAAATCGCCAAATCTCCATAGCACTAAAGGTACCCTAAACATAATAGAAATGATTGGAATAAGGGGAATGGGATATGTTTGTCAATTTGTGAATAACAATTTATTTAATCAAGATAGCGACAGCGAACGCGAAGAATGCTATGATGATAAAATATACAACTTTTATGAGATTGCCATTATGGTTATGTTGGATAAACAGTTTAAGATGCACTTTCGAATAGATCCAGATTCTTTTGAATCTTTATTTAGAATGATGCAGTCTGTCTACGATCCTGTTTTAAAAGCTGGAAGACCATCAGTTCTGTTGGAAAAGCAAATTCTTATAATGTTGTGGTACTTAGCCAACTTGGAATGCTTTAGGTGAGCAAGGGTCAAAATAGTAACTGCTGTTTACAGGCTGCATGTTTGCATATATTTTAGCAGCATTTGTTCTTTTAGATCTGTAGCAAATCGATTTGGTGTAACAAAATCAACATGTTGGGATATACTTTATCGTTGTTGTCATTTACTACTAAAAGTGAATATTAAATTTAATATCATATCTTGGCCTACTGGGGAAAGAGCTGTAGAAACAATTACAAAATTCCGGAATCGTCATAAGCTTAATGGTAAATATTGTATTTCTTTGGAATTTACTTCAATTAGTGTTTTTTAGGAGTCATAGGAGCAATAGATGGAAGTCATATTCGTATTAAAACACCATTGGTAAACCATAGTTCGTTTATTAATAGACAGAGCTATCATTCAATTTTACTTCAAGGCGTATGTGATAGTGATTTACTTTTCACAGACGTATATGCAGGAGAAGCAGGATCAATCCATGACCTTACCTTGTTTAGAAGATCAGATCTATATCAAAGAATCCAGAATGGTGAAGTTTCTTTTCCAAACGACAGCTTTTTGATAGGAGACCTAGTCTACCAATTATCCACCACTTTATTAGTAGGTTTTAAAACTTACACACATTTATCAAACATGCAGAAAAATTTTAATGTCACATTAAACAGAACTCGAGCAGTCATTGAGAATGCATTTGGTCTGTTAAAAGGGCGGTTTCGTAGATTGAAATCATTGGAAACGGTCAGACTAGATTTGATCAGTCTTTTAATAATTGCTGCAAGTATTTTACATAATATATGTATTTATTCAAATGACAGATTAGTAGATTTGTTAGACCTAAATGCAGAAGTTCTAAAAGAAAGAAGAAATAATCCCAGAAATATAGAAGATATCGATATTGAAAATACAGATATTGGCGAAGGCCGAAATCAAAAGAATGAACTTGGTAAATTCACTGCCCTTAATTGTTTGAAGAGGCAACTAAAACTATTTGGATTTTTATATTATACTATATATAATGCTCAGTATCAACATAACTGCTGTGTTGTGCCGCATCTCTATTCCATATCAACAATTTTATGTGAATGTATATGAATAATAAATAATCGATATTGTGTAATGTGATTTGGCCAGTTTAGCGTTGTCTAATATTATACAGGAAATAAAAGTTAAATCATTAAAATAAGACATGTATTTTAAAATTAACTAAGGTTGTATTTTGATTTTCCAATTCTTAGAACTATTATTTTAGTCTTTATGCTTTGATTATTACATACTTACTGCTCTTACATTGCTAAAACCTTCACCGAATCAATCGAAACCTAAATAACAATTAAAAACTAGAAACAATCTTGAATTACTACATGAACCTAATACTTATACTTCATACTTCTATAATATACAATTCAACAAAATATCGAATAAGTAATTACATCAAAATATTTATTAACAAAGCAAATGTTTTATGACACAATAACTAATGCTTTGTAGCTAGTTCACTAACAAACTTCTCAAAAAGATTCAAGAATCGATCTTGTCGCTCCATTGTATCTTTATGTCGCTGCTCTGCTATTTGGCTTTGGTCTTCCTATGTTTTGATAAATTTGAACTACAAATTTCATTTGTGGAAGAACCTGCTGCATCATCTATGTTAGTTGTCTTTACCAGATTTTCTGCTACTTGAAGACCGTTGGTGCTACTACACATAGCTGATGGTGCTATTTCAGGTCTTTTAAATAACACTTCATGCATTGCATCCCAACGTTTCCGCTTCCTTCCACTAGTTTCATTATTTGATCGGATAGTTTTATATGTACGTTTTAACAACTTCCATTTTGCTTTGCATTCTCTTGCAAGGATTTTTCTTTTGAAAACATTTGACAAGTCATTGGCAATTCTTGTCTACACAAATTTTTTTAATGTTTTGTCAAAGTCTTCGTAGTGGGTTTTTAGTATATCAATCAATGCTACAACGTTGTCATTAATCCACATTTTTTGATCTGCTAAACTTTTATGTTTAACTTCTGGCATATCTTCTTCATGATTTGGAGACACCACATATGTGGATATTGCATTAAATTGTGCAAAAGTCATCTAAATAAATTCATACATGTAATATTTAAATGAATATGTCTTTTACCTCCAAAATCATGCGCCTCCAAAATATATTGGGCAATCTCATTTTGGTCTGAACTGGAATGTTCACAAGCCCGGCTGTGATGTTTTCTACATTCATGTTGAAAATTTACAGTAGCTTAAGTTTAAAATTGGGATTTGTAACCAAAATTAGAGGTCATGTTTGAAGCGTTCAATTAACTCTGTAACTGAATTTACGAACGACTATAGTGTGCATGGTGCTAACTCCGTTTTAATAATCAAACGCTACTAGAACGAATTGAAGCACTCGAAGTGCACCGAACGCAATAAACAAACGCAGCTTATCAAAATACGAATTTTTCGTAACCACAATGAGGCCATCGGTAGAATATTAATGTTGCAAATATTTTCTAATAGATGAAGGAATGTAGTTTTAACTTTTTAAAAAGCAATTTTTAGAATCATTTCATATGGACATAATTACAGAACAAACTCTTTAACTAAATAACATATGATATTTAACTGAAAGTTTTTGTGAAATATAAGCTGCAAGTGCGGTTATATTTGTGTAATAATGTGACGGCAATATATTTAGCCTTGCATTTGTACGACAAGGATGCACAATGGGTATGTCGATATTGGTTGCGTAGAGTTTGCATCCTTGTCTAATAGTTAATTTTTAAAAAAGAGAGTAGTGTGCTAATGACATTGGTAAATGTCACACAAGTTTATTTTTTAATAACATGTAACTAGTTTTTCCTTGACGTTAACACATATAAACATTGTATGCTGTTGTAATACTTGTTTATTAATATAGGTGTAAACCAACAAGATTCGACGGCTTCCGAACTTTTATTTACATCATATTTTTGGTGTAATCCTTTCATGGTAGCAAAGCGTGGTTTTTTATGATTTTGAGGTTCACGTGATTGAAGT
This sequence comes from Platerodrilus igneus, assembly GCA_036346225.1. Lineage (NCBI taxonomy): Eukaryota > Metazoa > Arthropoda > Insecta > Coleoptera > Lycidae > Platerodrilus > Platerodrilus igneus. The sequence continues at coordinate 2,665,071 of JARFIW010000910.1, forward strand.
ACATAATTCGTTTGGCTCGATATTTACGCGACATGTGGTATTTTAAATTAAATTTAAAAAACTAGGTTTTGCACGTGTATTGTAAACAAGTACATTTTCTTTTTGGTAGGTTATCTTGCTTGGATTCTTTCAACGATGGCAGAGAAAGATGTGACTAATTTTCAGATATTCGGTGGTACGAATTTTGAAATGTGGAAGTTTGGTGTTTTATTTTTACTGGATTTAGAGGGTTTGGAACAGTTTATAAATGAAGAAGTGCCAGAACCGAATAATCAAGAAGTTAAGAAATAGACTCGATGGAAAACTAGCAAGGCTAGGGCAGCAGTAATTTTATTAAAATCAATTGATCAGATACTACATGTTCATTTATGTAGTTGTAAGTCGCCTAAACAAATTTGGGATCGCATGATATCTTTATATGGTTCCGCCGTAGAAGATCAAAGAAAGAGATTTGGTAACATTTTTATGCGTTTAAATTTAGTGATAATATACCATTTGTTCATCAGGTTGTGCAACTGGAGTCTATCATAAATAATTTAAAATTATTAAAAGAAATAGTGTCGGACACTATGGTCATAAATAAAATATTAAATGTGTTGCCACAAAAATTTTCGAATTGCCGGATGCCTTAGGAATGTTCTCCCCAAGGTGGATTGCAAAATGGAAAATCTAGTATATAGATTAATTAGGGAGGATAAACTCTTGTTGCAAACAACGTGTGAGGATTACTCGTCTTTGGCATTTCAAGTAGAATCTTTAAAAATGGAATTAAATAAGGCTAAACAACAGGTGTTTTCGAAAAATAAATCTACAAAGAATAATGGCGCTTATAAATCCAAGAAGAGCTTGGATGAATGTATAAAAAGTACAAACTGTAATAACTGTGGTATTAAAGGGCATTGGGCTAAAGAATGCAAGAAACGGCTTGTGACATTGAAAAAGGGTGTGTCAAAAATCATGAAGCTAAACTTTCCGGTGAAGGTCAAGGCGCGGCGTTTATAGTGGATATATCCGCGTTTTATTTAGAAACTCGGAATGAAGATGAAGTCGTCTGGATTCCGGATTCAGGTGCAAGTATGCATATGACCTTTCAGAAAGAACTATTTAGTGAAATTGGGCCTATAGAAAACATAAAACAGGTTAAAGTCGCAAGTGATAAAGTGTTGCGTATTGCAGGTCAGGGCATAATTGATATTCAGGCAAAAGTAAATGGTGAATGGCACAATTGTCAATTGACAAATGTGCTTTATGTTCCAGATCTCTGGAGAAATTTATTTTCTACGATTGCTGAGGACAACAAGGGGTTTTCGTTTCATAGTTATCAACATCAATGTGAAATACAACCGTTAGTTAGGGTTTTATCTGTCACTATACTCGAAAGTGCTAAATATTCACGCGAACAGTTAATTAAATTAAAGTGAAAAATTATTTTAAAAGAGTGTAAAAATTGTGCAAGCGAGCCGTACTTCTACAGACGTAAGTAAACCAGATTTAATGAAATTATACAATTTCTAATAATAAATAAAACAGGGCTCTTAATAAAGATCTTGTTACGACTCTTGTTAAAACTCTTAATAACGATCTTGATTACGATCTTAAATACAATTTTGGATACGAATCAGGAAGACTCAGGAGAATACTGCCTGTTGAATCAATTTGGTAATCTCTGAAAATGGTAAATATTCTATTACTGTTTCGTTAATTGCGGAGATGAAAAACCTTTCATTGAAATAAACTCACCAATAACGATTTGGATACTAATTTGGTTGGATGTCGACCTTCAAATTCGACTCCGAACATTCAGACTAGACACGAAAATTCTTGTGGATGCGGAGAACCTACTGAACCACTTCAGGTTAGATATTTTGATATGATTTATTTCTATAAACTGTTGTTATCTCAATAATAATTCAAAAATGTAAGATCCGACAAACTGGGGTTTCTTGAATAATTTTATGAAAGGCAATAGGCATCTTGAAACGTTTCAAAAGATCTCTTTTGCTGGCTTCATTTTCTAAAAATCCGACAGATGTAAATAATTTAAAAAGGGGAAGATATTTAAAAAAACATTGTAAATATTTAAACATCATACTGTGTATTGTAGAATTGCTTTATTTAATTGAATCAGCTAGTTAAATCAAAGAGATTTATAAATTAACATTTTTACAAGTGCTTTAATAATATAAGAGTATAACACAGCATTTATATTGCACCCAAGCGTAGGGGCGAGAAATATCATAGCATTATATGCACGACCCAATCGTGGGGCTAAATATTAATATAATAACAAGGGGCTGCGAGTAACACAGCATTTATATGACGCTTATCGTAGGGGCTTGTTGACCCTAAATAAAACGACTTTTATGTACGCCCAAACCGCGTAGGGGTATATCACAGCATTAAATTGCGACCAATTCGTGGGGCGAGAATAACTAAGGTTTTTATTTTCTTACAGGAAAATAACTCGACATTTAAATGATATGCCCAAGTCGTGGGGCCTAATATAAGGATAATATCACAGCAATATATATATATATATATATATATATATATATATATATATATATATGAAATTAGCAAAACTATATAATAGTTGCTTTTAGCAAATTATGTGTTTTAAAACAAAATAGTATTAACTGGTATAAATAAATACCCATACAAAACAAGCTAATATATGCATAGCCATAAATAAAAGATTTTGATTGTTTCATAAAGGGAATAAATATTCATCGAGTAGCTTGAGTCTCTCTGGACATCATCAGGATGAAGTAGTTTATAATTCTTATGAAACAACCAAAAACTATTGACAATAATAACTTCGAAAGAACTTCTGTAAGATGGTAAGAGTAAAATAGGAACGCCATTAGATGATAACCACTAGCACTAGACTAGTAAAAGTACAGACGTAAGTTCGAAATTAAATCGATATTTCATAGATGGCCATAAAAAATACATTTCACCTTTGGCTTTGTTCGACGTGCTACATGCAAAATTTAGGTAGAAATATAATACACCGTCCCTTGGCGACGTGCTCAGTATAACCTTGGAGGGTAAAGATCATAATAATTAACGAAACTATATAATAATTGCTTTTACCAAATTATTGTTTTAAAACAAAATAGTATTAAGATGTATAAATAAACACCCACTTTACGAAAAATCGAAAGAGAGTTTTTAACTATACATTTCAAGCTAATATTTGCATAGCCATAAATAAAAGATATTGATTGTTTCAGGGAATAAACATTCATAGACTAGTTTTAGTCTACCTAAACATCATCAGGATGAAATGGTATATAACCTTATGAAACAACCAAAAACAATTGACAATAATAATTTCGAAAGAACTTCTGTAAGATGGCAACAGATGCCATCAGATGATAACCACTAGTACTAGACTAGTAAAAGTACAGAAGTAAATTCGACATAAATCGATATTTCATTTCATGGTCATCTATGAATTTTTGAGTGATAAGTCCAATAATGGCAGTCCACGGCACAGTATATGTTGCAAATGTTAGCCATATAGAAGAATTGTACAATTGCCATAAATGATTCACAATTGAAACATCAACAACTGCAAGAATATCGTACAAAAGGATCAGGATTGTTTGAATGAAAACTGGCATTGGAGGATTGTAAAGTTCGGGCTTATAAAACTTGGTAAATAAACATGCAAGTACAGGAATTTAATTTAGTATAACAATAATTAATAATAATAAATAAGATAACTTTGTATATTATATATGTATTCTGTAAATTAGTAGGAGTGACTGGGGATACCATGGATACACTTTATATTAGTGTGTGTAGATTTCTTGTTTTTAAGAATATTAAATTCATCCAAAAAACAGAATCTTTTTGGTGATGTTTTTCTATAAAAAGCAAACCTCATATCTTTCTGCATGTTTGTAATCAACAACAACCAGGTATTTGCTGGCAGATGATTTCTCAAAAACTTTTTGCCATAATATATCCTCCCTTTGAAACATATTCAGCAAATGTTTCTTCACCTTCAACGAAACACAAATCATCATCTGATGAATCGTCATTGAAAACAATTTCCCCAGTTTCTCCGTCTGAGTATTCTTCTTGGAAAATCTTCCTTTTGCTTGCTTTTATTTTCTTTGTAGACCGTTTATTTACCTACAGCGTCGCTTTTTCTTCATCTGTTGCTTTTGTCTTTCTTGCAGCTGCCTTCGGAAGAGGTTTTACTTTTTTCGGAGATATAAACGTTTCCTCAACAGAGTTTTTTTTTAGATTTAGTTCCTGTGGTGGATGGCCAATTGAAATTATCAAGCCTGATTGGCGGTTCTTTTGAAGAATCATTATCGCATTGGGGAATATCTGTAGATGCAGGAGTTGTAGATTCTTAGTAAACTAGTTTTAGTTGTCAGCAAACAAATTGAACAACATACATTCACAATTACAAAAACAAAAACCAATCACTTTTATTTTTTAAAAATCCTTTACTCAAAAACATTTTTCCCAAATTTAGATATTTACAAAAAAAAATTCTTACACATCAAAAGACAACTTTAAATTCAAAGGTTTGTTTACGATTTTTTTCTTCTACCTAAATTTGTTACGGTAAAACCCACGACACAACTAAAAGGATGAGCCGGCTAAACACAGTTAGATATTGTGATGGGGCGTAATGGAAACGCGATACCAAAACTAACTAGCTGAAATAGAAGAATATTAGGATACACATAAAATAAGGTGATCAGACGTCCCGCTTTTGGCGGGACAGTCCCGATTTTTCACGATTTGTCCCGCGTCCCGCGACGTTTTTCAAAAGTCCCGACTTTTAGAATTAAGTGTGGACATCAGAAAAATCAAAATTAAGGGTTGAAACTTTGAAAGCAATTTTATGTGTCAAATATAATTTGACAAATTCTTGTGAAGATTTTTTCAATATTTTAAATAATGACAATCTACTGAAACAAATTCACTCAAATAAAAAATAAGTCAAGGAATAAAATATTATACATTTTTTTATATTTATAAATTGTACTTATGTTAAAAATAAAAAAAAATTTCGATATTATTTTTATTCTGTATAAAAATTTTTGTTGATACCTCCCCTTCCTCCCTCCTACAGAGTTGTCCCGCTTTGCCCATCTAAAAATCTGGTCAGTCGTATAGGCAAGCTCACAATAAATATAAAGCACAATTTAACACCAAGATCTTTGGTGCGCCTGATATAACATACAGTACTACAAACACTATACAAACACTAGTAGCGCACAACCTACGCAATTAGCACAAAAGTATAATTCACACAATATTAGTCTATCAACTTTGATTGCAATCAAGAAACTACAAATCTGGCAAAATTAGAACTATTATAAAATCTAAACCTCAATTGTTATAAGTAAAAGTGTAGTTAAAATTTTGCTAAAAAGAAAGGATATTATCATCCTCGAAAACAAGGATATCAATACACTACATATTCCGGTTACCGTAAAACTTACTTAATATCAAAGTTAAATTATTTTAAAAAAAAGACGTGTTGTTGATCGTCATAATGAGTTTGCATCAGGTCAGACTTACGCAGTTTAAAAAAAACCGATTACGAATATTTAAAATAAATGTCGAACAGCAATTTTGAATTTGAAGGTTCCCTCCTATATTGTTTTTCTGTCTAAATTGGGGGTAAGTTTCTTTTGTTCGAGACTTGCTATTGATCGTCTTAAAGGGTTTGCGCCGGGTCCAACTTACGCAGTTTAAAAAATCAGTTACGAATTTTTAAATTTGAATTTCTAACAATAATTTTGAATTCGAAGGCTTTCCCGCAATATTCTTTTTTGAGACATGGTACTGATCGCCCTAAAAAGTTTGCACCTAGTCGGATTTCCTCTGTTCTAACGGGAAAACCGATTACGAATTTTTATAGTTAAAAATCGAACTTCAACTTTAAACACGCAAGTTTGCCCGCGATATCCTTTTTCTACCTTTGCAGGTAAGTTTATTTTGTTCTGGACTTGATATGGATTCTCCTAAGGTCCTTGCATTGTGTCCAACCTACGCAGTTTTAAGAAAAACCGGGTGTAAATTTTTGCGTTTGTATTTCGAACATCTTTTTAACTGGAAGGTTTGATTCTATTTTTATTTGAATTGCGGGTAAATATTTTTTATTCGTGATTTATTATACGGATCGTCCTAAAGAATTAGCACCAGATCAGACCTACGCAAGTATATTAAATGAGTTTAGTTTATATGTCACATGGACCGTTTTCTAATAGCTATAACATTACTATAATAATAAATTGATATAAATGACATTTAACTTACCATTAGTTTTATATAATAAATTACAATTTCAAATTATTTTAATTTTTAATGCTTCAAAACCAAAGTATATATTAAAAAGTCAATTTGACAGTTGTGTCAAGATTATTTGTTGTTTTGATGTTTTATATTTAATATAGGTATGTTGAAGCGTTGAAATTTAAAATTATCTAGTAAAGGAAATAGAAGAATGTTTTTATTAAGATGCCAAGTAATTTTTATTGTCTTTTAATTACTTAATTAGATTTCGGTAACTGTTTGCAAAATTTTCTTGATCTGATTTAGAGTTTATGCAGTTAACATTTTGTTGAATTTCAATGGTTTCAAGTATATTTCTTTTATTATCATTAGTTTTAGTATTTAAAATATTTATGTTTGTAAAATCAAATTCGTGTAATTTTTCTAAAGCGTGGGTGGCAAGTGCGGTGCATTTTTAGTTGTTAGTTTTGATCGAACATTTATGTTCGTATGTTCTTTTATGGAGATATTGTTTGGTGTTTCCAATATAAATTCCAGGACAGTCCATACAATTGATTTGATAAATAATATGTGTTTCGTTTTTATTTTCGATTTTAGGTTTAAGATTTGTAAAAAAAATTTTATTTGCACTGTTTGGTTTATGAGCGACATGTATATTGTGATTTTTAAAACATTTTTAAATTTTTTCTGATAATTCAGGTGTGTATTCTATTCGGATTATTATTTTTTTTTGTTTAATATCATTAATGTTTTTGTTGTTATTATTAAATATTTTGTGAAGTTTGTTTTTTATTATACGATTATAAAATTCTTTGGGATAAGAGTTATTGTTAAGAACGTTTTTATTTTTTTAATGCTCAACTAGGTTATTTATTACATTTTTTTTATATTGATTAGATACCATAAATTTGTAGTTGAGATATCTACCGCTCCAAGTTTTTTTGTTATACCAGTTTGTGGAAATATTTCCATTATTGTTATATTTAATTTGTAAATCTAAGAATGATATTGTCTTCTTTTTCAATGGTAAATTAAAGTCTTGGATGGAATGAGTTAAATGTATTTAATGTTTCGTTTATTTTTTCGAAACATTAAATACATTTAATTCATTCCATCCATGACTTGAATTTACCATTGAAAAAGATATCTCAACTACAAATCCATGGTACCTAATCAATATAAAAAGAATGTAATAAATAACCTAGTTGAGCATTAAAAAAATAAAAAACGTTCTTAACAATAACTCTTATCCTAAACAATTTTGTAATCGTATAATAAAAAACAAAATTCATAAAATATTTAATAATAACAACAAAAAATATTAATAATATTAAACAAAAAGAAAACACATTATTTATCAAATCAATTGTATGGACTGTCCTGGAATTTATATTGGAAACACCAAACGATATCTGCATAAAAGAACATACGAACATAAATACTCAATCAAAACCAACAACAAAAAATGCACCGCACTTGCCACCCACGCTTTAGAAAAATTACACAAATTTGATTTTACAAACAAAATATTTTAAATACTGAAACTTATGATAATAAAATAAATATACTTGAAACCATTGAAATTCAACAAAATATTAACTGCATAAGCTCTAAATCAGATCAAGAAAATTTTGCAAAAATTTACCGAAATATAATTAAATAATTAAGAAACAATAAAAGTTACTTGGCATTTTAATAAAAACATTCATATACTTCCTTTACTACATAATTTTAAATTTCAATGCTTCAACATACCTATATTAAATATAAAACATGAAAACAACAAATAATCTTGACACAACTGTCAAACTGACTTTTTAATATATACTTTGGTTTTGAAGCATTGGAAATTAAAATAATTTGAAATTGTAATTTATTATATAGAACTAATGGTAAGTCAAATGTTGTTTATATCAATTTAAAGATCGAAACATGTCATAGCAATTTATATATTAAAAATTGAAATTCAAAAAACGTAAATCAATTGGATTCATTTAAAGTGACCAACATCCAAGAATAAAAACAAAGATATCCATAATTCAAGGTTAAGTAAAACATAACTGTATATATATATATATATATATATATATATATATATATTGTTACCACAGAAATTGGTAGCAACATAAGCTGCCTTAATACGGTACAACACAACACAAGACAAATATGGCGATGAAGCAGCAGGAGCAAGGCAGCATAATCCACAGCTAACGCAGTCACGAGGATGGGGTGGGTTTACTCCATTCGCTCTCCTGCCGAGATGGTAACCTGAAATTCAATAATAATAATAACCCTTAAATATGGCGCCACCTAAATTTTAACTAATACACAGCTGGGCTCCTTCAAAACAAACCTAGGAAGTGCTTCAATTGCGGGAAGATACTCCAATCTACATACATTAACATTTATATGTAATAGCACTAAAAAAATAAACAATGCGATACATAAATTTAATTCACTTTTCTATTAAATCAAGAATAACATCAGATGATTGTATTGATTTTACTTTTACCTAATTCGTTATCATGCGTGTGTAAGTAATTTCTGTACTTTTACCAACATAAACATTAACGGTCAAATCAACCTACTAATTAAATATAAAAATATCATGAGCTTGGTATACCTTTAACCTCAATTGTAATATAATGTAGCGGGCTACTACTGCGCGTTTCACTAATTTAAAACAAGTAATAACAAGAGTCTTTATTACTCACTGTCTACTAATTAAATATAAAAATATCATGAGCTTGGTATACTTTTAACCTCAATTTTAATATAATGTAGCGGGTTACTACTGCGCGTTTCACTAATTTAAAACAAGTAATAACAAGAGTCTTTATTACTCACTGTTCACAAGTCTAATTAACAGTATATACTTTATTTATAGATGTTTTCAGTCCAATTAACAATGAAGCACTATCACACTAATGAATTTATAAGCACTGATATCTTCTTAAACTAAATTCTTAACCATACGTCTATTAACAACACTAACACAACTTTTTATTTATTACACTTTTGTCTATTTATGCATTCTACAAGCTGCATGTACATTAGACACGTTCACATAATATAACATTTATGTTTACTCTTGGACTTCCAAAAGCTCAACTATTTAACTTTACACGATATAATTTATATTCGACATTCTGATATAGACTAAACTCTTACATCTATTAGCGGTCTTATATATACCCTGAATTAAAAAGAATGACTCATTCTCTAGTATAATGCTAGAAATTCACGAGCGTCTCACGGCAGTAATGCCGTGGCTGCAATGATAGGTTAGGTTACTGTTAGAAATAGATATTGTTATTAAAAAACACAAATCACTTAACATGCATATCAGAACAGTTGTTGCTAAAACTATTGCAGACTGTTCTGATATGCGTGTTAAGTGATTTGTGTTTTTTAATAATAATATCTAATTTAGGTTTTTTAATAATAATATCCATTTCTAACAGTAACCTAACTTGTCATTGCAGCCACGGCATTACTGTCGTGAGACGTTCGTGAAAATTCTAGGCTTTTGTAGTATATACGTTGCTTACGGCGCTTATATATTTGACGGGTTGCCTAATAGTAGCTCGCAACAATAATAACGTTTCACACAACTTGCAATTATATTCCTGATAATAAAAATTCAATTTAGTTGGCTCAAGTTCACAACTTTCTATTGTATATACTTTAAATTTATTTATCACAATTATACTAAGGTTAGTGTTCGTCACTTGTAACAATTGTCCAAACACAAATAGTAATGCCAAAAAATGGGTCTCTTACCAAATGTCCGATTCTCTACGATATACTTAACTAACATCCGTCAACAACGGTTTCTAAACTGACAGGTGGATCGGTACACAGAAATCTCGCCAGTATGCGTGCTCTCCATATGTCGTCACTGGATACAGTACCAATAACAATACAACCATATGAATACGATGAAGATACAAAGGAATAACAATTAACAATGCCGGAACAACCAGCCGGTACAAACAATCAGAGCCACACAATCGGGACCAAACAATCGGAACCAAACAACCCTATCAATAAACATTGTTAAAATTTCACGTAACACCACATTAACACCACTTACAGGTATAAATCGGGTTATTCATTCAGAACAAAATAATCTATGCTGTTAAGATCGCCAATCAATAACGACAGCAACTTCCTAAAATAAACGTATAAATTTGTGTTTCGTCAAAAACATACTTACGCTTCAATCACAAAACCCTCGCACGGAATATGAGAAGAATAATTTCTTAAATCTGTATTTACCGAAACATTCTTCCCAAACGAAATCCAATTTAAACCAAATACTCAAAATTTAGAGCAGACAACAATGCATCCATACAATTTAACTGGATCTTTTAAAACGTAAAAGATAGGTAATGAAATCGAAATTATTAGGAATGTCGTTGCGAAAATTTATAACATAAGCGTACCTAAAATCATCATCATCATCATTGGGTCTTCAGTGCTGAAACTGGTTAGACGCGTACCATCATTGTTTCCTATTCTGAACTAACCTACAGATTTCCCCGAAATTTGCAGTCTGCATCTATCATTATCTGATCTAGGTCTACATCCTCCTTTTTTTTCCTATCTCTGCTTGTCATATATCCCATACTATTCCCCAAAATTGCCTTAAAACGTATTCTGCCCTTCTATTTCTCATATTTTTTCCTTAAAGATATCCTTGTTCCCTTACTGTTTCTATAACCTATTTGTTATTACCTTCGTCTGTCCATCCTCATACATTTGAAGCACGTCATTTCAAAGGCTGCTACTGTTCTTCTGTCTGCTTTTTAGACTGCTGGTATTTCATAGGCATACTGTCTGTGCTATGCTCCACACATACGCTTTCAACAACTTTTGTTCTATGTTTGTTGTCTTTCCTAAAATACAATATTATAATTTCGCTGCTTTAATTGGTGTTCTACCAACACGCATTTGAACAATTTTATCTCATTGGTAAATTCGCTGCTAAGAAATTAGCTGCTGGTAGATTCAATTGACAAGTGGAGAAACGAATTTCCGACGCCAGTAATCGTTCGCAATATTCATAAATTTGCTTATGTAAACTAACTGCTAAGTTCACGTCGGTTATACTGTTATAGTTATAGTAATTTTATAGCACAAAATTAGTTATATAGTAGAATTTATTTAAGAAGAGCCTGTCCGTCATTATGCGCACACAGCTAAAATGGTGTCAGATTAGTCCATTGTTTATAAATAGGCGTGATCGTTCAGCAAATCAGTGGCGTAGATAATTTGCTATTAAATGTCAATTGATATTTGTGACTTTGATATTCTATATTTATTTCTTATGCTTTCATTGTTTTCTTTCTGTTTCTTTGTGTTTTATGCTTTGCTTATTCGTGTATTCGCCATGTAAATTTAAACCACCAACAAAATAAAACTTGATATTAGAATATTTACTCTATGGGAGTTTGATAAATATTATTAAAGCCGAAGCCACTTACTTTCAAGGTATGCGCATATGTCAAATGACGTACGTGCGTTTTTTAAATAAATTCTACTCTACTAATTTTAACCACGGCACAGATAACAGGGCTGTATGTTTAGACACAGTGCAAAATCTACAAGGTCAAGTCAGGAATGTATGGCGGTTATGATGCTACCGCTCAAGCGGGGAAACTGTTAACCTAATGTAAAAGAAATACTCTTTATTGATCTGTGTAAGTGTTAAAGCCGGTGCATTTCCTAATAGAAGCCATTTTAAGTAGACTTGAAAAAAAACATTTTTATGTGTTTAAAACATCGTTATTAGTTTAGTATTGCAGTTAACTGTTTTCAATTTTGGTAAGTTCCTGCATATTTCTTTCACCTTGACCCTTTATTACTTTTGTAGAATCTGTTATAGGTAGCGTCTCCATATTTCCCTAGGAGACAACCGGGGCACATGATAGAAAAACATTTAAACATAAAAAGTTTATAAAAGGAGGTACCAATTTATTCAGTATTTCACAGATTATTCACCTCTTACAGATGCGTGGGCTTTGTAGGATCCTTTACCCTTGAACGGAATCCGCCATTACATATGAGGTTTTTTGCGCGGGGAATTGAATGTGATTAATAAAATCTACTATAATGTTTCCAACAAACATACCTATTCATATAAGAAGTGGATTCTCATAATAATAGAACATATTTGAACGTCTTTTTAATTAACACAAACAATTAAAAAAAATTAATTAAAAATAATTTTACAAAGAAATATATCATCATATATATATCTATACATCATATAATTTTTTTAAAGATGAGATACTACATCAATTTTACGATTTCTTTTGTTTCGAATTGCGCGAAAAGTGTTTTTCTAATTTATATATATAATTCACAAAACTTTCAGCTGGTATTCGTAGACCACCATACACACTTCTATCGTGATCAAATGCTTTGAAATATGTCAATAATTTGTCCACTTCTATTGTTTGAAGATTTTGTGGAACCTCTTCTAAAAGCAGAAATGTGCCACCTTTTCTCATTTTTCCGTCCATATTTAAACGCTAAAAGAACAATGCTTACAGCAGTACAAATCTAAATAAAAAGTTAAGTTAATCAGAAGAAAATTTTAGTTTGATTAGAAAACCACTTATTTGGAGCATGCGCAAAGAAAAACAATTAAGTGGGAAATGCTAGCATCTGTAAGAGGTGAATAATCTGTGGTATTGTACCAAGAGTATTTTGCAGAACGCTTTGCTGCAGTTAACACTTCCCTATTACTTTCTATTTCCCTCAAAAATCAATATATTTCTCGCATATGAAATACACTAGTTATTATAGCATTTACTGTGCTTATATTCCTACATTTGATTTTTTAATGCTCTACCTGAAGGTATTACATTGACCACTACATTTGATTTTCCTATGCTTGCCTAACATTTTTCAGGCGGGCCGTGTCGGGATTTGTACCTGGGACCATGGGCATAGTAGTCACATGCATACCCTTATAATTTGAATAAGGGCCGCTATACTTGCGGCCACATCCCCAATACTCCACCCGAAAGTACTACATTGTACATGCATACCAACTAAACCACGGAGCCGCCCTGTACTTATATCCAGTTTGACGGCATTAAAATTTGATTTTTGTGTTGTATGGATTACAAAACTAGGACAAATGACTGTCCTGAAAGTATCTGTCAGGATACCAGAACACCAATGTTAAAACCGAGACTAATTCCGGAAAACTGAGACGTATCGACACCCTAGCTAAAGGTGATACCATGTACTATAGCAAATAAACAATTTTATAATAATAGGTACCTACCTATAAATATTGTCATATAGTTAATATATAAGTATTTCAAATATGTCAAAGAATAAAACAATAATAGAACCTATTACAATTAATTCGGGGTGAATTAAAATTTTTCTGGTACCAAGTAAAACCAATAACATCTAATATCACATATAAAGGCAATATAAAGAATTCTGTTACAACAGCTGCCGAAGTTGATAGTATTGCGAAAGTGATCGTCGTAACGGTATATTAATTTAAAACATCAATATGTACTTAAACTTAGTATAATTATTTTTCAAAATGGTAATTGGCATTGAAATTATAGATTCTTTAAATATATATTTTGTTGTATTGATAAAGTTAAGATTAAAATAACCATTTATGGTTTGCCTTTAATCGCTAGCTCTGCAAACCAATTTGGCTATTTATGGGATCAGTTATTATAAAGCTTTTAATATAGAATACTATTTGATTAACATTACATTTTTTGATATTTATATTTATCCTTCAGTATCTCTATAATAATTTAATTTGAGATATATGTTATATGTGACAAGTTATTTTCAAACTAAATAATTTTTACTCTGGAGGTACTAAGATAAAATCATTTGGAAGGACCAATCTGGTCCATTGGATCTGCGCCAATTACATTATAAAATATCTATTTTTTCAGTTCATGTTTTATTATTATACAAATTATATAACAATTATTGGAAAGTAAAATTAAATGTTAATTGCATACATATGTTTCTTGCAATTTATACAAACTGTTCTGGGTTTCGTATCCTCTCAGACTAAGTATAAGAAACATATCTCTTTTGTTTTGGGCATTTCTTCATTTTCAAATTTTTTGTTTCGAATCGATGTGCCAGGCTGTTTTTAATTTTTTATGCATTACATTTTTCCTAATTTTATAATAAAATGCCTTCTTTTACATGATACAATAAAAAAATTTAAAATGCTAAGCTTAACATTTTATAAAAATCACCAAGGCCAACGACGGGTCATTCTTTTGGTTGAATTCGTGATTCATGATGTCTATTCCACTTTTTGTTTTATACGGTTTGATTATGAGAAGTTACTTTTTTATTATTTTCAATATTTGCTTGCATTATACTAAAAGCAAGGTGACTACTTTTGTTTTCTTCCAATGACAGGATAAAATGGTTGCATCTTTCTGAAATCCAAGCTAGGTTGAATATAATTCTCTTTTTTTTATCATTACAAATTTGATTGGTAATTCAGGCTTATTTTTCTGATAGTTCTTTCCCTAATGAATAATTGCTTATATTGGAATTAGGTGCCAAATCAAGTGCAGTAATTGTCACAAATTATTTTTTGCCAGATTTTTCAATATCTTTTACCAAATTCTTGATTTGTTTGAACACTGTTAATTCACTGTCTTTACTAGAATAAACTTGTGTAAGGACACCTTAAGAAAATTTAAACATATATTTTTTAGCTTCTGTAAGATCTGCATTCTTAAAACTTGTTACGCAGCTAGGGTAGATGTACTAAAACAACACATATGTTTTTACAGAAACTTGTTCGCTCCGGTTTGCAAAATTTTCCAAACTTGCAGGAGGACACCTTAAGAGAATTTAAGAACTTGCAAAGGACGTCCGTTAAGAAAATGTAAAAATATATTTTCTTAGCTTCTGTAAGAACTGCGCTCTTTATACTTTTTAAGCAGCTAGGGTAGGTGTACTAAAACAACACATACCATTTACAAAAACGTGTTCGCCTCTGTTCGCAAATTTTTCATAAGGACACTTTAAGAAAATTTAAAAATATAATTTCTTAGCTTATATAAAGCCTATTCTCTTAAAACTTGTTAGGCAGCTAGGGTAGGTGAACTAAAACAACACATACCTTTTACAGAAACGTGATCGCCCCAGTTCGCAAATTTTTCCGAACTTACATTAGGATGCTTTAAGAAAATTTATATAAATTTTTTCGTAGCTTCTGCAAGAGCTGCGTCCTTGAACCTTGTTAGGCAACTAGGATAGATGTACTAAAACAGTACATACTTTTTACAGAAACGTGTTTGTCTCGGTTCACAAATTTTTTTGAACTGGCATAAGAGCACCGTAAAAAATTTAAAAAAATTTTCTTATCTTCTGTAAGACCTGCGCTCTTGAAACTTGTTAATCAGCTAGGATATGTGTACTAAAACAACACATACCTTCTATAAAAACGTGTTTATGATAGTTTGCTAATTTCTGAACTTAGACAGACATTTTCAGAAAATTGAAAAATATTTTTCACAGTTTCTGTAAGACCTGTGCTCTTGAAACTTATTAGGCAGTTAGGGTAGGTGTACTAAAACAATACATACCTTGTACAGAAATATATTTGTCTCGGTTCACACATTTTTCCGAACTTGCATAAGAACACATTAAGAAAATATAAAAATATTTTTTCTTAGCTTCTGTAAGACACACGCTCTTGAAACTTATTAGACAGCTATGATAGGTGTATTAAAATAACACATAACTTTTATAGAAATGTGTTCACTCTAGTTCATAAATTTTTCTAAATTTACCTAAGGACACTAAGAAAATTTAAAAATATTTTTTTGTACCTTCGGTAAGACCTGAGCACTTGAAACTTTTTAGGCGGCTAGGGTAGGTGTACCGAAACAAACAACACATAATTTTTATACAAGTCTATTCGCCCGCATTCATACATTTTTCAAACTTGCATAAGGACGCATTCAGAAAATTTAAAAATATTTTTCTTAGCTTCTATAAGACCTGCGCTCTTGATACTTGTTAAGCAGCTAGGGCAGGTGTTCCAAAACAACACATCTTTCACAAAAACGTTCGCCTCAATTAGCAAATTTTTCAGAACTTGCATAAGGACACATTAAGAAAATTTAAAAATATTTTTTTGTAGCTTCCATAAGACCTGTGCCCTTAAAACTTTTAGACAGCTAGGGTAGGTGTACTGAAAAAACAACACATAACTTTTATACAAATTTATTCGCCCTTGTTTACAAATCTTTCCAAATTTGCATAAGGACACATTCAGGAAATTTAAAAATATTTTTTTTAGCTTCTAAAGACCTGTGCTCTTGATACTTGTTAAGCAGCTAGGGCAGGTGTACTAAAACAACACATACCTTTTACAAAAACGTTCGCCTCGATTCGCAAATTTTTCAGAACTTGCATAAGGACACATTAAGAAAATTAAAAAAACAATTTTCGTAGATACTGTAAGACCTACGCTGTTGAAACTTGTTAGGCAGCTAGGGTAGGTGTATTAAAACAACACATACCTTTTATAGAAACGTGTTCGAGCCAGTTTGCAAATTTTCTGAATTTGCATGACACATTAAGCAAATTAGAAATTTTTTTTGTAGTGTCTGTAAGACCTGTGCTCTTGAAACTTGTTAGGGTAGGTGTACTAAAACAACACAACTCTTTTACAGAAATGTGTTCATCCTGGTTTGCAAATTAAGAAAATTTAAAAATATTTTTATTGTATTTTGTTGACAAATTATTATTCACATTAGTGATCCACACATGTTTCATTATAAATAAATAACTAAAAAAAATAAATAAACATACCTTTTATAAAAACGTTCGCCCCGATTAACAAATTTTTTCAAACTTACATAAGGACACTTTAGGAAAATTTAAAAATGTATTTTCTTAGTTTATGTAAGATCTGCACTTTTGATACTTGTTAAGCAGCTAGGGAAGGTGTAGTAATAAAACAACACATACCTTTTTACAAAACCGTGTTCGCCCCAATTCGCAAATTTTTCATTTGGACACCTTAAGAAAATTTAAAAATATATTTTCTTAACTTTTGTAAGACCTACACTGTTGAAAATTGTTAGGCAGCTAGGGTAGGTTTACTAAAACAATGCATATTTTGTACAGAAACGTGTTCGCCTCACTTTGCAAATTTTTCCGAACCTGCGTAAGGACAGTTTAGAAAAATTTGAAAATATATTTTTTTAGCTTCTGTAAGACCCGCGATCTTGAAACTTGTTAGACAGCTACGATAGGTGTACTAAAACAACGCATACCTTTTACAGAAACATGTTTGTCCTGGTTCATAAATTTTTTCGAACTTGCATAAGGATACCTTAGAAACATTCAAAAATATATTTTCTTAGCTTCTGTAATACCTGCGCTGTTGAAACTTCTTAGGCGGCCAGGGTAGGTGTACTAAAACAACACATACCCTTTATAGAAACGTGTTTGCCCCAGTTCACATTTTCCGAACTTGCATAAGGACATCGTAAGAAATTTAAAAATATTTTTGTGCCTTCTGTAAGACGTATGCTTTTGAAACTTGTTAGGCAGCAAGGGTAGATGTACTAAAACAACACATACCTATTACAAAAACTTCACAAAGATTTCCGAACGTACATAAAGACATTTTAAGAAAACTTCAAAATATTTTTTCTTAGCTTTCGTAAGATCTGCACTCTTGAAACTTGTTATGCAGTTTGGGTAGGTGTACTAAAACAACACATACCTTTTACAGAAACGTGTTCGACCCAGTTCGCAAATTTTTTTCGAATTTATATAAGGACATTTTAAGAAAATTTCAAAATATTTTTTTGTAGCTTCTGTAAGACCTGCGCTTTAGAAACTTGTTATGCAGCTAGGGTAGGTATACTAAAGCACCACATCCTTTTACAGAAACGTGTATTTTTTGCCTTAAGAAAATTTAAAAATATTTTTTCTTAGCTTCTGTAAGACCTACGCTCTTGAAACTTGTTAGATAGCAAGGGTGGGTGTACTAAAACAACACATACCTATTACAAAAACGTGTTCGCCACACTTCACACACTTTTCCGAACTTACATAAAGACATTTTAAGAAAATCTCAAAATATTGTTTCTTAGCTTTCGTAAGACCTGCGCTCTTGAAACTTATTATGCAGTTAGGGTAGGTGTACTAAAACAACACACATCTTTTACAGAAACGTGTTCGTCTCGGTTTGCAATTTCTTCTGCACTTGTATATATGGACGCCTTAAAAACAAAAATATTTTTTTTTAGCTTCTGTAAGATCTACACTCTTGAAACTTATTAACCGGCTAGGGTGGGTGTACTAAAACAACTCATACCTTTTACAGAAACATGTTCGCCCCGCTTTGCAAATTTTTCTGAACTTGCATAAGAGCACCTTAAAAAAACTTAAAAATATTTTTTCTTAGTTTCTGTATGACCTGTGCTCTTGAAACTTGTTGGGCAGCTAGGGTATTTTTACTAAAATAAAACATACCTTTTACAGAAACCTCTTTGTCCCGGTTCACTAATTTTTTCGAACTCTCACAAAGGCACCTTAAAAACATTTAAAAATATGTTTTCTTAGCTGCTGTAAGACCTGCGCTTTAGAAACTTTTTAGGCGGTTAGCGTAGGTGTACTAAAATAACATATACCTGTTACAGAAATGTGTTTTCGCGCTGGTTCGCAAATGTTTCCGAACTTACAATTTAACAATATGTATATATATATATATATATATATATATATATATATATATATATATATATACTTGGCTTCTGTAAGACCTGTGTTCTTGAAACGTTTTAAGCATCTGAGTAGATATACTAAAACAACATATCTTTTACAGAAGTGTATTCGTCCCGGTTTATATATTTCTCCGAACTTGCATAAGGTTATATTAAGAAAATTTAAAAATATTTTTTCTTAGCTTCTGTAAAATCTATGCTCCTAAAACTAGTTATGCAGCTAGGTTACAACACATACCTTTTACAAAAATGTGATCTCCCCAGTTTGTAAATTTTTTCCGAACTTGCATAAGAACATCTTAAGAAAATTTAACAGTATATTTACTTAGCTTCTGTAATACCTGTGTTCTTGAAATGTGCTAAGCAGCTGGGGTAGGTGTACTAAAACAATACATCTTTTATGGAAGTGTATTTGCTCCGGTTCATAAATTTTCCTGATCTTGCATAAGGGCATATTAAGAAAATTTTTAAACTATTTTTTCTTAGCTTCTGTATAACCTATGCTCTTGAAACTTGTTAGGCAGCTAGGGTAGGTGTACTAAAACTACACATACTTTTTACAGAAACGTGTTCACCCCAGTTCACAAATTTTTTCCGAGTTTGCATAAGAACATCTAAAGAAAATTTAACAATATCTTTATTTAACTTCTGTAAGACCTGTGTTCTTGAAACGTGTTAAGCAGCTAGGGTGGGTGTACTAAAACAACACATCTTTTACGGAAGTGTATTCGCCCACGATTCATAAATTTCTCCGAGCTTGCATAAGGACATATTAAGAAAATTCAAAAATATTTTTTCTTAGCTTCTGTAAAACCTATGCGCTTAAAACTTCTTAGGCAGCTAGGGTATGTATACTAAAACAACACATACCCTTTACGTAAATTTATTCACCCTGGTTCATAAATTTTTCCGAACTTGCATAAGGACACATTAAGAAAATTTAAATATATTTTTTCTTAATTCTGTAAAACGTTTGCTCTTAAAACTTGTTTATTCAGCTAGGGTAGGTGTACTAAAACAACAAATACCTTTTACAAATGTGTGTTCGTCCCAGTTCGCAAATTTTTTCTGATCTTGCATAAGGACACCTTAGGAAAATTTAACAATATATTTACTTAGCTTCTTTAAGACCTGTGTTCTTGAAATGTGCTATACAACCTTTTACAGAAACGTGTTTGCTTCGGTTTGCGAATTTTTCTTAACTTGCATAAAGACGCCTTAAGAAAATTTAAAATATTTTGCTTAGCTTCTGTAAGACCTGCGCTCTTGATACTAAAACCACAAATACCTTTTAAGAAACGAGTTCATCGCGGTTCAGAAATTTTTCTAAACTTGCATAAGAGCACTTTTAGAAAATTTAAAAATATATTTTCTTATCTTTTGTAAGACCTGTGCTCTTGAAGCTTGTTAATTAGCTAGGGTAGGTGTATTAAAATAACACATACCTTTTATGGAAACGTGTTCGTGCCAGTTTGCAAATTTTTTCGAACTTACATACGGACACTAAGAAAATTTTAATTTTTTTTAGCTTCTGTAAAATGTATGCTCCTAAAACTTGTTAGGCACCTACATTACGAATACTAAAACAACACATACCTTTACAAAAAACGTGTTCGCCCCAGTTTGCAAATTTTTTCTGAGCTTGCATAAGGACACCTTATGAAAATTTAACAATATATTTTACAAATTTTTCTGAACTTGCATAAGAGCACCTTAAAAAATTTAAAAATATTTTTTCTTAGCTTCTGTGTGACCTGCGCTCTTGTAACTTATTGGGCACTAGGGTATTTTTACTAAAACAAAACATACAGAAACGTGTTCGTTCGGGTTCGCTAATTTTTCCGAACTTGCATAAGGAAATCCTAAAAACGTTTAAAAATATATTTTCTTAACTGCTATAAAACCTACGCTTTTGAAACTTCTTTGGTAGCTAGGGTAGGTGCACTAAAACAACATACTTTTTACAGAAACGGGTTTGCTCGGTTTGCAATTTTTTTCGAACTTGGATGCGTACACCTTAAAAAAGTTAAAAATATATTTTCTTAGCCTCTGTATAACCTGTGCCCTTGAAACTTCTTAGGTAGCTAGAGTAGGTGTACTAATGCAACACATACCTTTTACAGAACCATGATCCTGTATCTTAACCAGCAGGATAGTTGAGGAATGGAACTAACTGTTAATTATTAATTTTAAGGTTTAACGTGAATAGAAAGTTTATTTTGTTTTTTTCTGTTTAGTTGCACACTATTGTAAGTGTGGTCCACCAGAGACATATTTGCCTTAGTATCTAGTAGGTACTACATTTTAACCAGATTGAGTGGAGGTTCTTATGTCTTGCTTTCTATTGGTTGATTTGTTCTACTTCTTACAATTAACATTGCTTGTAGTTCCAGGGTGAGTGCGGCGTTTATTTTAGTGGTGTTAGTTCTTTGAGTTTTAAAACTTTGTAAGTTAATATTATTTTTTAGACTTCTTAAAATTAGTTTCCATTAAAAATGATAAGGGGTGGCAGCAAAATATGCTTGAGTTTCTAGTGTCTGTATCAAAACAAAAATTAGATTGTTTGTAGCAGAAGGTCCTTTCAGGCAAACACTGCTAATAACTGATAGTCACCATAGGAAAAATGACATATATTCACAATTGCGTCGTTTTTTATGCTGAGAATAATGTAATAAATTGGAACAAATAAATACAGCTGGCAAAAACAAGATTAGAATAATTAGATTAGTGACTTGCTACATAATTATTGAATGTATAAAAGGTAACATAAATTACGAGTTTCCATTGGTACGTTTTAATAACCAATGAAATAAAGATTCAAGCAGCTAAATATTTAGCTAGTACTGGTTTTACAGAAGCTAAGAAAAAATATTTTTAAATTTTCTTAAGGTGTCCTTAAGCAAGTTTGGAAAAATTTGCAAACCGGGTGAACATGTTTCTGTAAAAAGTATGTGTTATTTTCAGGGTTGGCAAAAAAAACACTTTATCTTGATGAAAACCAGGCCAGTGGTCAAAACTGGTTTAAACCACCAAAAGTGGTTTTAACCGCTCTTAAAAATTTATAACTTCTGTGCACCAGAATTAAATTGCTACCTTTGACTATTTTATCAATAGTGTCGTTTTAAATGAAAGGGTATTAGGTGACAATCTTATTTGCATTTTGCTGATTTTTACAAGTTGCTTCCCGTTGAATTGAGTTTATGAATTGCAGTGTTTTATTATTGTTAGTTAGTTAAAGATTACTAAACAAAGTAAGCAGAAGCAGAGCTGAGAGCATTTAATAATAACATTGTAAGTATTCTATTAGTTTATTATAGAATTGGTTCATTTTAATTTTATATCAGGAATGGAGATGCATAAAACTTCAATTATCTAGGTAGTAGTTTTACTTTTGGTTGACCATAAATTGATTGCTTTTGTAGCTTTTTTAACTCATCCCATTCAATGATTAAGTTAAACCTTAATCATAACAGAATTAGGGAGTGAAGTAGGGTTGTGTGGCTTTTAATTTATTTAGTTTGTGCTTTTAAATTTGTTGTGCGTTTTGAAAATTTCTAATAATTACAGTAGGAAGTTGTAACCATTAGCGTTCACTAATCGTTTCATAAATATTAACAGTTGGATAATTATTTCGGGAAAAGGAAAGTATTCATTATTTCATTATGAATACTCAGAGCCACGGCCGCCAGAGCAGTTCAACTACGAGTACGAGTAGCAGTAATCCTAATAGTAAGTCGAACCATGGTGGAAGAGGTCATAGGGGTGATCGCCATAAAGACCCAATTTGCGCTTACTATAGAGAGAAAACGGATAGCACTGGTAATGTAATTGGTCAAATTTGTAAACAATGTTACAAGCAAGTTAGCCCCTAACCACTGTGACTATGAACACAAAAATAAGTGTAAAAACACTTCTACTAATGAATTTGATTCAGATTCGAGCACCTATATTGTTTCGGATAATAAGAATGAAACAAGTCCATTAGCTAAAGGTAGCAGTAGCAAAGTACTCCCTCAACCAAAAGTAAGCAGCTTTTTAATTAAAACTACAAATCAAGATAAAAACAAATTGACAGTGCTATTGCCAAGTACTTTTATATTTGTAATGTACCATTTGTGCATGCAGAAAAATATTACTTTAAACAGATGACTTCGATTGTTAGTCAAGTTGAGCAGGTACCAAAATACTTTCGAAACCACCACGTTCCAAAGGGTCTTCTAAAAAATTATGAAGGTTCATTGGAACCTCAAAATCCAAGAGATACTAGATGGAACAGTCAAATCGCTTGCTTAGAAGTGTTTCTCAAAAACAGAATTTTATATCAAAATAGGTATCTCTTAAATATGAAAATGAAATAGACGATCAAATTTCAAAAATAATATCTAGTATGGCAATTTATAAAGAGCTTAAGCACTTACAGCAACAACTAAAGCCAATTGCATTTGCACTTGATCGATTGCAAGCTGATAATGTTTCTATCGCAGACACATTAGAGGAGGGACTGAATCTTCTATCTGGTGAGAATTTAGAACCGTATGCAAAATTTTTAAATAATAAATTTAATGATTTGATTACCCTGCCCATATTGTAGCACATATGTTGTATCCAATTTATATGGGAAGAAAATTAACTTCTGAACAAAGGAGAATGCAAGAATGTGGGTCAACACTGAAGTAAGTGCAGAGTTTTTACCACTAGTGATAAAATTCAACTTGCAGATGAGCCCATTTCCTAAATCGTTTTTTGCTGGTAGTATAAAAGAAACACCGACTCCAATTAAATTTTGGAAAGCATTGCATCATGAAAATATAAATCCAAGTTTTGTAAAGTTTGCGACACATTTTTTTAGATGTGTTGCTTCATCTACATCGATCAAGAGATTGTTTTCAAACCTTCATTTTATTCAATCAAAGCTAAGGAACAGATTGGGGACAGAAACTTGTGGAAAATTAGTTAATGTATATAAAATGCTTAATTCCATTCATAAAGATGGAGTGTCAACTTGTGAATATGATTATTAAGATTTACTGTATTTTTAACTCATCATAATTTAAAACATATGAGATAATTTATATCTACTTAATCTTACCTAAAACTTTGAAGTAAATTTTTTTATTACAAGTTATTATCGTCACTGTTGCAATCAGAATTAGATTTCATTTGTTGCCTGGGGCTACAGTAGTTAGGATGCAATTGCTAAATACTGTTGTGCTTTTTATTGATATTGAAATAAAT
Source organism: Platerodrilus igneus (assembly GCA_036346225.1). Taxonomy (NCBI): domain Eukaryota; kingdom Metazoa; phylum Arthropoda; class Insecta; order Coleoptera; family Lycidae; genus Platerodrilus; species Platerodrilus igneus. Next base: position 2,689,355 of record JARFIW010000910.1, read on the forward strand.
TATTGTTTAATTTGAGTATGATATTAATTTCTTCCACCGGTCAAAACTTGATTTCTTCCGGGACGGTTTAAACCGTCTGGTTAAAATTATGCTGGTTTAAATTTGCCAACCCTGGTTATTTTATTACACCTACCCTAGCTGGCTAACAAGTTTCAAGAGCGCAGGTCATGCCAAATCTAAGAAAATATATTTTTAAATTTTCATAAGGTGTCTTTATGCAAGTTCGGAAAACTTTGTAAACCACGGCGAACAGGTTTCTGTAAAAGGTATGTGTTGTAGCAGTATTAATTTTTAATGAGAACGCGTTTTGTGATTTTTCCTCAGGGAGAAGATAGATCAACAACTCAGAGCTTTAAAGGGACTTTAAAACTTTCGTGCGTACAAGATGGAAGTATAAAACCCTGCCGTGCCGGCGGTTAGCTTGACTATTATCCCATGGGAGGTCATGAAAAAGGCAGGTTTGAAATATTCTTTGTAAAATGGAAAACAAAGTAGAGTGATGTTGGATCCCACTGTCTCTAGCAAGTTTTAAAAAGATATGATTTTAGGATAGATACCGAAACCCTTTCGAAGGAGATAATTTTAAAATGTTTAATTTATCCTATTTAGAAAATTGATAAAAACAGAAATATATATATATAATAACTTAGACTTTTAAGTAAAGCCCAAATGATCATTTCAAATCGAGCTAGTAATCGAAAGAAGGAAAATATTAGGCCTTGGACAGGATTTGAACCTGCATCTCAGTTTTGCCGGAACTGTGCGTTAACCAATTACGCTACCGAGGTCGATGGCTATAATTGGGAAATTTACAAATCTAAATCGTGTACAGTACCATATATAAACCTAACTTTCAATTACGTTTAGCATTTTTGTCAATCATATCTGAAATTGTCAAGTTTTCGACTTATGTCAGATATAGACAGGAAGCAACGCTCAAAATTACGGCTATAAGCCAAGTATTAATATATAAATATTATAAGTAGTTTTTTACACAAGGTAAGTTGATAAATACTTACGTATTGAAATTAATAAGATGAAATAATAACTTAGACTTTTAAGTAAAGCCCAAATGATCATTTCAAATCGAGCTAGTAATTGAAAGAAGGAAAATATAAGGCCTTGGACAGGATTTGAACCTGCATCTCAGTTTTGCCGGAACTGTGCGTTAATCAATTACGCTACCGAGGCCGATGGCTATAATTGGGAAATTTACAAATCTAAATCGTGTACAGTACCATATATAAACCTAAATTTCAATTACGTTTAGCATTTTTGTCAATCATATCTGAAATTGTCAAGTTTTCGACTTATGTCAGATATAGACAGGAAGCAACGCTCAAAATCACGGCTATAAGCCAAGTATTAATATATAAATATTATAAGTAGTTTTTTACACAAGGTAAGTTGATAAATACTTACGTATTGAAATTAATAAGATGAAATAATAACTTAGACTTTTAAGTAAAGCCCAAATGATCATTTCAAATCGAGCTAGTAATTGAAAGAAGGAAAATATAAGGCCTTGGACAGGATATATATATTGACATACAGTAGCCATATTTAAGTCCTAAAGACAAATAAACTTATTTTAATTGTGCATTTCAAACCACTATAATGGTATACAAACAATAGTTGATGATAACTGGTTTATTAAATTACATTACAATTCTAATTACAGGTGTGTAATAATATTTCCTTAAATCCAATAAGAATATTTCAATAAAATTCATTCTTCTACTGTCACTACGGTGACATATTATATCATAGTAACAACATCGTTAGGTTAGGCTCTACAACTCTCTTCAGCGATGTCTGTGCTCTAATAATTTGCAAGCAATTGTCATTTGACAAAGTTTGTCACTTTCGTTCTAATTTTGTTTAGATGAACTTTTCGGTGTATTTTCATAGTCACAGTGGTTGATCCTGATGAAACTTCATTAAGCATGCATCTTTCAAATGTCTTGCAACTTTCAGGTAACAGAGAATTTCGAAGTTGCATGAAACTAGTGTGGGGCGTAAATTGGAGGTTAAGCTGATTTTATTTATAGAATTAAAGTTCAACTTTAATGCTGTATCAAATTTGGAATGATGCTTTTTTTGTTAGAAAATAAGGTCCAAGCAAGAATCTGCTTTTATTTCAAGAATTAAAATTCAACTTTAATGCTGTATCAAATCTGGTTTTGAGGTTAAATGTCTGATGCACAATTAGAATGCTTGGGTTAAATTCTGTAGACTGTTAGGATGAACTTCTTGGTGCATTGCTGATCTTGGTTGATTCAACTTATACAATTTAGTAAGAACGTTCCACATTTTTCCTTTGTTCTTCTGTATTTTGAACTATGATAAAAGTTTAAAAGTTTTGTGTTGGTGATAAATTTTATGTTAGTAAAAGTCTATGTATCTGCTTCATTAAGTAAAATCTTTAATAATCATAACTTAAAATTTCTTATTAATTAAATACAGGAAATAATTTTTATGTTAAAGTATAAACAACTTTTTATCTGTGCCATATGGTGTGATAAGAAAAATTTGTGTTCAATTTGTACTATGTACTTATGATATAATTTGAAAGTTAGAATTAATTTTGAATGTAGTTTAAAGTGATGACATTTTCAAATCATTTGTAATAATTTCAATTGTAAAGTCGCTCGCAATACTGTCAATGATAAGAAAAATAATTGTATGTAAAGTAATTCACAAAATATTTTAACATGAAATTTTCTGAATTATTAATTCTTGCTTGGTTCAAGAAACATCATTATCGATACTTTTATTGTTGTAAATACTTTGCTATAATAGTGAAAGAAACTAAAGAGAAGATAAATTTATGTTTAACCTAAAGTTTTATTTTACTGAACTTTAAAGAAAGGTATTGCAAACTTATACTGAAAATATGAGAAATAACACCAGGTTCATAGGTGTGTTAGTTTGTGATTATTGTTAATAGGTGTTTACAAGCAGAGCTAGTCGAGGCATATTCATCGGGGCATTTGTTAATCAACAAAAGGACAATTGGTAAGGTGTTATGATAGGGTTTTGGGGAATCAAATTTTGGTTGTGTATATAGGTATAAAAAGCCTATATCACAGCAATATATATATTTATATATATATATATATATATATATATATATATATATATATATGTATATATATATATATACAGTGTGTCCAAATTTCGAGTCTCTACATTGTGATTTCAGTTATTATAAGAGATAGAAATTGGGTTAAATGGGGAAAGATTTGGAGGAATCCAGGCCAGTTTTGTATCCGTTTACAAAATTGGTGTAAGTTGTCTGGTTTTGGAGATATTCGAAGAAAACTAAAAATGACGGATTTTGTTTTTTGATAATAAAACATGAATCATAAGTCGCACCATCACAAGACTTGCACATTATTAAGACACTTTTCTAAAAGGAGTATTTTAGCATAAACAGAATCATTCGACTGTCTTTTGTTTTCGAGGAAACGCCCACAACTTTTGTTTTTCTTATGGCCGCCATTTTGAATATTAAGTGAATATTATGCGCCTTAAAATTACCTTTTAAAAATATGCCACATGTCTATAAAAATGCAAAACTATCCTAAATTTTAAAAATAACTAAATTTGTATGTTCTTTAACGTTTGGTAATCCCAACAGGGCAAAAATTTGATTTCTACTTTATGAAAAGTACAATACACATTTTATAATGTACACAAACAGCATTTGTCAGAAATTATTAATTATGGTGGTACTAGAGTTAAAATGATATCGTTTTATAATAGTATGCGGTGGTATGTGACAAAACCAAACAATTGAATTACAGTTATATGTCAAACAAATTCTAAAATTTAGATAAACTTGTGTGTGTTGTAAGTTTTGGTGCCGGTGGTGCTGCATTTTTAATTTAAAAAATGGCACATGTCTACAAGTTTTCGAATGAGGAAAAGTTTGATATGCTAAATACTTATTTACAATCGTTTGAACGCTGATACGGCATCCGCCAGATATTTGGAATTGTATCCAGAAAGACGACAACCGCATAAAACATACTTCAGAAAAATTGTAATGAATTTACTGAATTATGGTGCTTTTGAACAGACTAGGGAACAATACGACTTAAACAATAGGGAACGTGTTCTAAGCAATACTGAGGCGGTAACACGAAATCCATCCACATCCGTAAGATCTGTAAGCCGTGAACTTAATATTCCAAAATCAACTGTTCATAATATTTTAAAAAAGGAAAAGTTTCATCCTTATAAACCTACTATTGTCCAAGGCCTCAAAGAGAAGATTTTGCCAGACGAATGCGTTTTTGTAATTGGTACATCCAAAATGCGAGGAAGAACCGCACTTTCCAGAATTGATAATATGGACAGACGAAACGCGGTTTACCAATTGCGGGTGTTCAATAAACATAACACGCATCACTGGAGCACTGAAAATCATCATCTGACGGCGCAACGCAAATTTCAAACGAGATATGGATTTAACGTTTGGTGTGGTATCTTAGGTAGTTAATTATGATATAAATATTTTAGTAAATTAACCAATGTAATTAATACTTTTATAGGTAATAATTTGATTGGACCCTTTATTTTGTCAATAACCTCAATGGCGCCAGATATACGGAATTGTTAAGAGACCAAATAATTCCGGCTATTAGAGGACTTGTACCAAATGATGATGATTTTCGAAAACTATGGTTTCAGCAAGATGGTTGTCCAGCTCACAATTCCGAGAAGTTAGCGCCCTTTTAGCTGAACATTTTGGCCAAAATATTATATGCAATAGTGGACCAATTATGTGGCCGGCAAGATCACCAGATCTTACACCACTTGATTTTTATTTATGGGGTTTTGCTAAAATGAGGTATATGAGTTTGAACCGCCTCATAATATAAACGAACTGCAGGAAAGAGTCCGTGACATTCTTAACTCTATAAATAGGCGCACATTAAGCAGAGTTGTACGGAAAGTTTTAATTAATTGTCGAATGTGCCGTGATGCAAACGGACAGCATTTTCAGCATCTATGGGAAGGAATTTAGATGATAGTTTGCTGTTTCGGTCACATTTAATTTTGTTCCCTAAATTAGATAAGATGGGCTACAGTTTTATGTTTAAGTTAATTTTAAGATTTATATCCAATACTTTACGAGTTCTACTTAACAAAATGTATGTGGTACTACTACTACTACTACTACTGTTTGGAAAGTAGAAATCAAATTTTTGCCCTGTTGGGATTACCAAACGTTAAAGAACATACAAATTTAGTTATTTTTAAAATTTAGGATAGTTTTGCATTTTTTTATAGACATGTGGCATATTTTTGAAAAGGTAATTTTAAGGCGCATAACATTCACCTAATATTCAAAATGGCGGCCATAAGAAAAACAAAAGTTGTGGGCGTTTCCTAGAAAACAAAAGACAGTCGAATGATTCTGTTTATGCTAAAATACTCCTTTTAGAAAAGTGTCTTAATAATGTGCTAGTCTTGTGATGGTGCGACTTATGATTCATGTTTTATTATCAAAAAACAAAATCCGCCATTTTTAGTTTTTTTCGAATATCTCCAAAACCAGACAACTTACACCAATTTTGTAAACGGATACAAAACTGGCCTGGATTCCTCCAAATCTTTCCCCATTTAACCCAATTTCTATCTCTTATAATAACTGAAATCACAATGTAGAGACTCGAAATTTGGACACACTGTATATATATATATATATATATATATATATATATATATATATATTGATATGATAACGCCGTACGCCGATGTAATAGATGTCCAGCTTCCTGCTGAACGCCACCGCTCTGTGTTTTTCTAATACAGGGTGGCGCAATAGAACGTGTATATTGCATCATCTTGTTTTGCGGGGTAGAAGGGGCGTGGGCGGGGGGAGTCCGATATCGTTGGATAGCGCGGTTCATAAAGTTTTAGTCACTATGAGTAACTTCGACGGGAAGCGTCGCGCATTTTGCGTGCGCGCATTTTACGAAAACTCTCGTTCGATGCGTAGGTTGTCAGGCGACTATTTTGTTCTGAGTATGGTGTACGGCAAATTAGGGAGGCTCCGAGTGCTAATTTAATTAAAATCTGGATAAAGCGTTTTGAAGAGACTGGATCGACGTTTAAACCACACGCGAAAGGTCGTCCACGCACATCTAGGACCGAAGACAATATTGAGAGTGTTAAGCAGTCGGTACGAGAAGATCCACAAATGTCTACTCGCAAGAGATCGTCTGTCCTAAACATATCGCGACGAAGTTTGCAACGAATTTTAAACTTGGATCTTAAATTGCATCCATACAAGCTGCAATTAACCCAAGAATTGAAAGACTCTGACTTCATAGCACGGCTCACATTTGCTAATGAAATGCTCAATCGGTTTTCAAATTTTGAAAACATCCTTTTCTCTGATGAGGCACATTTTCATATGAATGGGTTCGTAAACCGCCAAAATTGTCGTTATTGGAATAGTGAAAATCCCAGACTCAAACATCAAAACCGTTACATAGCCCTAAAGTGACAGTTTGGGCCGCAATCTCTGCCAAAGGAATAATTGGTCCTTATTTTTTTGAAAACGCACGGGGGCAAAACATCACTGTTAATACCGAACGCTATGTTGCGATGTTGGAAGGTTTTTTGGCCCCAGAACTTGAAAATTCAAGAATAAAGAACTCTAGGACTAGGTACCAACAAGACGGAGCTACCAGTAACACATCAAATGACTCCATGGCGGTTGTGAAGCAGATGTTCCCTGGCAAACTGATTTCGAAAAGAGGTGATATCCCATGGCCTCCGCGCAGTCCAGACTTGACGCCTCCTGACTTTTTTTTGTGGGGATACCTTAAACACAAAGTCTACACCAATAATCCAAGAAACATCAGTCAGCTCAAGGAGAATATTCGTGATGAAATGGCAGCAATCACACCAGCACTACTTAAGAAAGTTTTCGCTAATTTCAGTTTGCGGTTAGAGGAGTGCCAACGTAGAGAGGGTCATCATTTAGATGATGTTATTTTTAAAAAATAAACTTCAGTTATCACTTAATAATTGCTTAGTTTTATTTTAATTATACCTTTTGTATTTATTTTTAATAATTATTTTTAAAATGCACGTTCTATTGCGCCACCCTGTATTATAATTTTAATTATGCCACAGTTAGCCCAGTTTAATTCACACAGAGTGCACAACGTTATGATGATCAAATAAATTTACCCCTTTAAAGCTTACCTGTTTGTAATGATAAAACGAAGCCAATCAATATTCGTATAATGAAAGGAAATACTATCTACACTTCACAATTTTGTAATCCGTTAAATAAACCCTTCAATCAATTAATATTATTTAGATCATTTATCCAAAAAAAATATATCTCCTTTTTTTTAATTTAAAGTCACCAAAAACGACACCTTTTACTGAAAAAATCTAGAACGTTCAAGACCTTTTATCCTCTTTACGTAAATTTCTACGTATTAAATATTTTTGTTGACTCCTTACAAATTAGAAAATTTTAAATTTAAATTTGAAATGATTTCTTATACTAGTTAGCCCTGACCTCTGATTTCCTGATGAGTGCTTTCCCCCTTTTGTCTGCTGTTGCGTGTTGTGGATCAACACCCTGTTATTATCTTCAATCGAAAAACAATGCTGCTTTATGCTCCTTCACGTAAGTTTGAACCAATAATTCAGTATTGTTAATCCTTGTTTCCAAAATTTACCTCGTGCTTTACTTTATATTTTTCTTAGATTTCTCGATATCACTTAGATCCAACTTAGACATCCTACCTTAGATCTCTCCTAACTTAGATATCCTACCTTAGAGCCGTTTTCAGTAAACAGCGAAATCTTTTTCATATATCTTCAATGTAATTTGTCATTAAATAATATACAACACCACTTTTCACAAAATTTAATAATTTAATTTGAAATTTATTTGACGCCTAACTTTTCGAGTAACAGTGATGCAGGTTCGACGTGGTTCAAATTGAGACTAGCCTTCCGTATCAACTCTGGGTGTTATATAGTTTTTGTTGTCTAAATTTTGATTGGTTTATCAGAATTGTGTTACAAAGTCTTATAACCAACCATGGTTGTTTTGGGATTTTCCTTGGAGTTTACAAGCTTTATTTCTGATGAAATTATTCTGTAGTTACGTATTTCCATTGTTTCACGATCTTTGACCACCTGTTTTGTTATTATTACTGGACATTAATTTAACTTATGGCTGTTGTTTGTGTAGATAAAGCTTTTGGGTAATTGAACAAATAACTGATGTAACATGAGTGATCAAATCCACGTGTTTCTGTTTATGTCTCGTATTTAAAACTTATTTTGAAAGTGCGTTTCTTATCAAACCGCTTTATTACTCTTTCTTCATTACATGCGTAATTGCTTGAAGACTTACTATCTACTATCTATATTATAAACTTATAGAACACTTCTTGAAGTAGTTTAATTGCATGTATAATTATCTCTCTGCTGAATATGTTTTCTATTATTGAAAGATATGTTTACTGGCGTTGATTATAGTTAATTGCGGTCCTTATACAGGGTGTTAAATGTTTGCTCTTTGCATAATATGCAAATTTTTAATTTTCATGCTAAATAAATGCAGTTTTCTAATTCCTATTGCTATTTACATTTACTACGCGACCTTACGACTCAATACGCCCTTAAACAACCCCTTATCACAGCAATATATATATATATATATATATATATATATATATATATATATTACTCATATTTAGACCAGGGTAGAAAATTAATTAATTAATTTTCTATAATTTTAATCACCGTGTATAAGGACGCTTTCTATAAAAAGAAGCAGAATTAAAATGCTCAAGGTGTATTTAATTTAATTGTTCCAAGAAACAAATAGAAATTACGTGCAAAATTTATATTAATTAATTCAATTTTTAAGTAATGGGTATTAAACAAAGTGTACAAATAATAAATTAATATTTAGTGCGTATTCGCTAAAAATTAAAGGGTAGAAGTCAATGCCATTTATTATTATTTTAGTTGGAGTTAATTGAACCATTATTAATAATATAATAAGCATAAAAGCCTGTGAAAATCCAAGGTTGAAATACCATGAAATAAAAGCTCTGAGAATTATATTAAAACGTTAATTAGGAGCACACATCTGCGTATTTTTAAAAGTCAATTTCAGTTTAATTTGTTTGGATAAACATGAAAATTTTGCGTATATTGGAAACGGTCGAATAAACCGTAGCTTATATTAACGGGAAGGCTAGATACGGGATTATTTAACTCAAATAAGAATACACGTGGACTGAAATAACCGATAGTAAAGAGTATCGATTTACACCACTAGGAGCAAGTTAGAAAAAGACAGATAAAATGCGCAAGGCAGAGACACAGATAATAAAAGGCGTGATTTGAGCAACGTCACGAGGAAATGATTGGTTGAAATAAGTTGCAGATATGAGAGGTGTAAACGTAACGATTTCTATACAAAATTAAGTAGTGTTCTCAGACGTGTTTGCGAGCCGTGTGAAAATTCTTAGATTTTCAACTGGCGCGTGTGCAAATTTTTAGAATCGCTGTGCCGGACTGTCGAAAAGGGAACATAGTATGCGAAATTCTGAAAACTGGCCGTCGCGGGACAAAACCGACATACAGGCGAGCTATTATATAAACCCGGACTTTAAACAGTTTCGCTCTCTTAGATTTTCGATTTTGATTCAATACTTTAAACAGTTTGCTCTTATATTTTGGTGATTATTGAATACTTTAAAACAGTTTGCTCTTTACGTGCTAAGATACAAGTTATTATGCATTAGTGCACTTAGAAAAGAAGATACAAGGTAATAAAGTCTAGTTATATTTGCGAGTATTACTGTACCAATTATCGAAATTAGTAACGATAAATGAATAAACAAAAGTAGGCAGTTTTGGGTATAGCGTGAAAGAATTATGAATTTCTTTGCTATTTTTCGGGGATGTTAATAATCAAATGTTATTCGTAATCGTGATTGGATCCACAAAACAAGATTTTGATATACTTAGATGAGTTTCTGAGAAGCCCTGAAACAACTTTAGATGAATGGTGGTGTAGAAAATTTTAAAAGCGTTCAGAATCAGAAGACGTAAACATAACCCAGTTGGAATGGTGTGATTAACAAAGGACGATGTACATTGGAGCCACGAGTGCATTAACCTTCAGGTAACTTATGCTTTGTTGTTCGATTTTTGATGTTTTGGTGTGTGTTGAATAACTTTATAATTTGTTTGCTAAAAAATGGACCGTAGTGAATTTGTACAAACAACAAATTTTTAATTTTAAGGTGAAATTTTCTTGTTTAAGTAGAAAGGAGTATTTAGCAGTTTATGTTCTTGATTATGATGAAAATTTGGGTCTGTCTTTGAGCTCAATTAGACTAACCTGTTTGATTAACGTAAAGGGTGTGAGATGCTCCCTTTGTACTCAGACTCAGGTCTGCAAATATTGTTAAATTAATTAGTAGGCATCCTACAAGGACTTTAATTCTGGATGCAAATTAAAATGATGACAAATTTAATCTTGAAATTTTATGATACTGAAATTTATGCTACAATTTAATTTTGAAATTTTAATGTATTATGAATATTGATGTAAATAGAGTTAACGTTGATGTTTGTGGTAGGAATGTGTTTGGTTTTTTTTTTATGAATGAGGATGAAAGTTTTAACTAGGTGAGCAGCCGAGGCGGAAAGAGTAAAGAGGCGATTTCAGAAGAGATTCAACAGGGCGAGAATCACAGCAAATCTTGGTGCCAAATTCGAGAGGTTCGAATATCTTTTTTTACTCTGGTGAGGTTTTTTGTAGGTTTCACAGCAATATATATATATATATATAACAAATAATTTTGATCCAATCATGATTATAAAGAAAATTAAATAATTTTACATGTGTCAGTGAAGTGATATCAAAAATTTTTAGTTAAATAACAATTTGTTTCTTAGAATATGTATGAGTATCAGATCAAATAATCTTAAAGTAGCTATTAGTGAAAATATAGAGCAAATATTACTTTCAAGAAAATATATTCTAAGTAAAAAAAATATTAAATAATTAACAAAAAATTGCAATTTCGACTCAGTTGGGTGCCGGGTCTTACGGACTGGCACTATGAAGGTTTTCGCGGTTTAAAACTTAGCCGTTGTGGAAAAGGAGATTGCAAAAAAATAATATCTTTTTGGAATCATGTAAAAATCATTCATCCTTAACCACTTGTCACTAGCTGCTATCCTTAGATTGGCCAGGCACAGGTCCCAGCTGGTTGCTTACATTGACAAAGGCGATGGCCCCACACTAATGTTATACATGACGGATGAGCTCAAGGATGATTAACAATGTTGGTTGGCTAGAGGGTACATTTGGGCTAGTAGGTGGTTTTTGATTCTACTGCATTTTGTCAGCTTTTTATATTTTTTGTTGGCCATACTGGGTTTTTGCACTGTAATAAAAATAGATTAAATCATTACATTTTTGACCATAAAATCTCATCATCAACGACTTCTCATCTTTCATGTGGAAGTGAGCGGATTCGGAAAATTACTTGCAAAGACAATTCAACTGAGAGAAATCTTATTAGAACAAATATTTAATGCCCACATGCCATGTGTATGAAGCAAGTTGAAAACCTTGAAGAATTTCGTGAACAATAAGGTGCTTACAGGGACTTTTGAAAGATTGACTTGTCATTTATGACTTTACAAACCAGGTTTCAAAACAGCTGAATTGTTCTATATTATTGGATACAAAATGTTGAACTTAGCCTTGTAATTCAACCAAACTAGAAAATAACAATTTGCATGTTGTTTTCCATATGGTACCAAGGACTTATTAAAAATTCGAAAATCTATCCTAATTTGCAATTAAATATTGGTGGCGAATTTTTTTCATTTTTTCCTATTGCCTTAATATTTCTAAGTTGTTTCCAAAAGCAAGTTTTTACAAAGCAACACCTTTCTATAAAGGGCATGTGTTGTTTTAGCACACTTACCCTAGCTGCCTAACAAGTTTTGAGTGCATATGTCTTACAGAAGCTAAAAAAAATATTTTTTAATTTTTTCAAGGTGTCTATATTCAAGTTTGGAAAAGTTTACGAACCGTGGTGAACATGTTTCTGTAAAAAATGATGTCAGTTGTTTTAGTACACCTACTTTAGCTGGCTAACAAGTTTCAATAGCACAGTTCTTTCAGAAGCTAAGATAAAATAATTTTAAATTTTCTTATGGTGTTCTTACACAAGTTCAGAAAAATTTGCAAAGCGGGCAAACGCGTTTCTGTATAAGGTATATTTTGTTTTAGTGCACCTACCCTAACTGCCTAACAAGTTTTAAGAGCAAAGGTTTTATAGAAGCGAAGAACAAATATTTTTAAATTTTCTTATGGTGTTCTTATGCAAGTTGGGAAAATTTTGCGAACTGGGGCAAACACGTCTCTCTCTCTAAAAGGTATATATTGGTTTGGTACACCTATCCTAGCTGCCTAACAGGTTTTAAGAGCACGGGTCTTACAGAAGATAAGAATAATATTTTTAAATTTTCTTTAGTGTTCTTATGCAAGTTCTGAAAAATTTGTGAACTGGGGTGAACAAGTTTCTGTAAACGGTGTATCAATTTTGGTACACTTATCCTAGCTGCCTAACAAGTTTCAAGAGTGCAGGTCTTATAGAAGCTAAGAAAAATAGTTTTCCCTTTTCTTAAGGTGTTCTTATGCATGTTTGGTGAGGATTATACAATGCAGAATTTGTGGTAAATATCAGTAATTAATGAACTCTATAAATTAATTATACCACATCAATAACATTAGATATATTCACTAGAAAATATAACATAACATACATGTACAACCAGTTAACGGCATCACATCCATTATATGTAGTCGGTAAAATAGAACACTTTACCTACGAAAGTAAACATTTTTAAATAAATAGCGTGAGCATAATGTTATGAATTCCTCACAATTTCTCCTCAATACATACAGCATTAAAATCAAATATAAATTTAACAAAATCAAACAACTTTGCATGTAACAATGGCTTAGTTAATAGATCTGCAATATTTCCTTCCGTATTAACATATCTACGTAATAAACAATTTTTATTTAATAATTCCCTAATGGTATGATACTTGAGATCAATATGCTTGGTTCTATTATTGACTATAGCACCCTTTGAAAGTATAATGCACATGATTATCGCACAATACTAAGGGTTTTACAGTGGCAAAAGGAAAACCTTTAAATTCTGCAAGTATTTTTAAATCCACATTATTTCAATGCGGGATGAATCCATAGCAACATGATCAGCCTCCATGGCACCTTCTAGATATGCGCCTTTGAATACTGCAACACCAACCTAGAAAAACATTACCCAGCTACCAAAGAAACCCACTAAAGGATCTACGAGAATCTTCAGCTGTAGCCCATGAAGCATCATTATAAACTACCAATTCGTAGGAATTAGAACTTTATAAATTAATAGAAAAATCCTTAGTGCTTCCAACATACTTAAGCACCTGCAATAAACAGTTATAATGTTTATTTGTCAGATTCGAGGAAAATTGAGCCAAATAAATTACTGGAAACAAAATATCCAGTCGTGTTCTATTTGCTAGAAATAGCAAGGATCCCAGCAGTTTTGTAAATGGGAAGTTAGTTTTTGAATTATTATTATCACTACTCAAAACATATCCAACACACGTAGGTGTTTAAACAGGGACACCTAAATTAATTTTGAAACGTTTTAATAATTTAGTTGTATATCTTTGTTGGCACAAGTGATAACCACTGTTCAAAATATTAAATTCTACCCTTAGGAGTTCTCTTATAGGACCTAAATTAACAAGTTCACAGTATTTATTCAAACATGTAAATACATACTGCAAGATTTTTTCATTCTCGTAAAACACAGCTATATCATCAACATAGAATAAATAATACAGTTAGTATCCAATTTAAAAATACAAGGACAATACTCTGATATAGAAAAATTCACTTGTTTTAAAATATCAGTAAAGTAATAATACCAGTTTCTACCAGATTGTTTAAGACCATAAATTGATTTCCGTAAGCATAGAACTAATTAATGTTTTGGAATCTATATTTTTATATCCAAGGGGGTACTTCCATATACACCTCCTCATTTAAATTGCTATTGAGAAAAGCACATTTTACATCCAGTGGGAATGAACCCAACCATCATGAACTACTAATAAAACAAATAGCAACTTAACCAAGTTGAATTCAACATGAGCAAAGGTTCGATTTAATCAACTTCGAATGTTTGCTTGGTTCCATGAGCAACTAAGCGTGCTCATAAACCCATCTGCAGGAAATTACCTTGTGAGTAGGTAATCTCGGTACGATTTCCCATACTCCTCGTTCCTCCTACATAGCTTTTTGCCATTCACTTTTACATTTCCAATTAATAGCATTATTTGAACTATCTGGTATTTATACTAAACATGCTAGTAAAAGTTAATCGTCACATTCAGTAACCTCAGATAACTCTTTCACCTTTTAAAGGATCTGAAAATCAAATTGTTTTGGATCATAATCCGAACCCTTTTTGAGACAAAAACATCTCACATTTTTCTTTGAATGACACTTATTTGAACCATACTAATAATACACATCGGTATGTGTTCCATTTTTCATAGGAACTTCTTGTCGTTTTAAACGAATATTACATTTAACTTCTGGTGTATTACAACAAACAGACATAAATGGAGAACCATTAATATCAGTATTTTTGGTAACTTCTGCAACAAGAGCTGTTGCAGCTGAATCAGTTAGAACTGACTTGTCATCATTGAATGTATCTAGTAAGATAGGGTAATAATATTACATATTCCATTAACACCCAAAACAGCTCCATCTGTTTTAATATGTTTTAGTTCAATTACAGTATTGTGCACAGGGTTAAAGACGTGGTAATCCCATGTAAATGCCACATAGCCTACTAAAATGTATTTCCACGATTTAGGTTCAAGTTTTGAACAGTAACGCATAGGCACATAAATAAAAGCTAACGAACAAAAAAATCTAAAATGTTATATTCGAGGTTTTCTCTCCACAAACAACTCGTATGAAGTCTTCCCAAGATTGATGGCATTTGAAATGTGGTTCTTGGTGTGGACATTGCAACGCTTCAGCCAAAAATTTAGAATTTAATTTTGAACTTATTAACAATGTCCTGACCGCATCTACTGCATCGAAATTGATTTTCTCTGCTATGCCATTTTGTTCTGGAGAGTACGTGCTAATTAGTTGGTCAATGATTTCAAGACTAGAAAAGTACATTTTGATCTCCTTTGAGCAAAATTCCATTCCATTATCTGATGAGATAGATACTACCTTCAAACCCAGCATCGTTCCGTACGAGCAATAACATTTCTAATTCTTTCAAAAGCTTCATTTTTATTTTGAATTGTATAGACAACGATTAACAAGAAAAATCGTTCACAATATCCAGAAAATATTTAGTACCTCCGGGTGCTAACAACTGGTGATTCTTTCCATAGATCGATATGCAACAACTCTAGAAGCCTACTCATTTGAACCCCTGACAGTCTCTTAAAAGGATCACGTTTAAGTTTGCCCTCAATACAAGAGTGACAATTAACATCTTCTTTAATGAATTTGCTTACGCCCAAAACGATTTCATTTTTAAATGTTTTATAAATACTATCAGGACTCAAATGTGCACATCTTTGATGCAATAACTTTAAAGAATTAACATTCTTTACTTCTGATAAAGCAGTATTAATACTTTTAATATTTAACTTGGAATTTATAAGAGGTTTATCTTTTTTCCTTATAATCGTATATAATCACTTTGATTTCTTAATACATGCAAATAAAGTATCATTTGCACTATTCACATCGAGACATTAGTTTTTCCCTATGAAATAGAATCCATTTTGTACAACACTACCTAATCTAATTAAATTCCTTAATAAACCAGGGACATAAAATAATTCTTTCAACTGAACTTTAATTTTAGACCCATTATCATTAATTAGTTTAACAAAAACGTTGTCAACACTTTCAGCTATTAAAACTTTTTTGCCTTGATTTACGTTTTTAAATATTTCTTGAAAGTTAAAACATAATTCTGTCTCATTACAAAAATGGCGTCACACCTGCATCAAAAACAAATTCATATTTTGGTGTAGTTTGCTCAGTACTGAATAATTCTAAAAACCAGGTTCCACCAACATCAGTAAATAAATCTTCAAGAATCGAAGAAACATACGCATCTCTACTATTACTTGTATTGTTTTCTGGAAATTTTGGATTACTTACATTAGACTGCAGACAACTATCATTTTTATATATATATATATATATATATATATATATATATATATATATATTTGTGGTATAGCGACCTTGCAATTATAAAATATAATATATATAGTAACAGGCTTTTTATAACATTCAAATGTAATTAACAAACCACATTACTGTTTTCTTTTTAAAAGCTTTTTACCACACTTTCAACTTATATTCAAAATTTATCTATATCAACGATTTTATTGTAAAACCTCACATTAGTAAGTAAGTTTTTAACTATTTTACGCCCATACTAACGTTTCTTAATTTTTAGTATCTTTGATAATGGTTTAAAAATAAAACCGAAAGCTTAGTTTATAATAAAGAGTATATTTCATTAACCAGCAGACCAAAAAGTCTGTTACTATATATATATTATATATATATATATATATATATATATATATATACATTAATAATTAATGGACTGGTCAGACTTATAGTATAATATACATGTTTATATTTTCATGGGATGTAGTCCAAATCAAACAACAGAACTGATTGAAAATTTAATCAACACCTAACGTTTCGGTACATTTTTCGCACCTTTTTCAAAGGCTAAAATGGAGACAAACAATTCGAAATTAGCAAGAAATACATATCCTGTCGCTAAATACTTACATTGATCAATTATATTAAAGGAAATTGAAAACAAATTACTGCACGATTCACATAATAAATGTGGGTCAAAAATTAAAAAATTGCCTGAAGGGTACGTCATGTCGCGATGGCGGTTTTAATGTAAAGACAAAGTTGAGAATGACAAATTCTATAGGAGTGACAGGAGACGTTCCGAAAATGGCATGGATTACATAACCTGAAGGAAAATACTTAACGTTGTTTAAAAATATCATTACTATATAAAGCAGAATAGACGTTATGCACCCTATCAATATCAATCTTATTATTGATAGGATTAATTTCACTATTAATATAAAAAGACTCGATGAAAAGCTTAGTTTTGTAATTGGTTTCGTTCTCCAAAATGATGGTGTCGTCAAAAAGTGGTGTATGTCTGGTTGCCGCAACATGAGCAGACAACGCACATTTAGTGGAGTTTATCCTGCAATGACTCCTGTGCTGGGTTAAACGACTCTTTAGCCACTGGCTAGTCTGACCAATGTAACTATTGTTGCAACTACACGTGATCTTGTAAACAACGTTACTGTTTAACAATTTCGAGTACGATCCTTTAATTTGGTGAACAAATTCTGGATGGAATAATTGTATTCGTAAACAATAGCAATCTTAGGTTGTTTAAGTAATCGTACTAAAAGTGGAGATAACTTCTGTATATACGGAAGCTTTTTGTACGTAATATCAATTTCTGTAGTGTTTACTTTTAAGAAGTTGCCATATATCAATCTATGCCACATTCCCTTTGGGTAACCGTTGTTAACTAAAGTGTCAATCAATAATTTCTTATTTTTCTCCATGAACTGAGGGTCTGATATATGCTCTATTCGATATCGTAGGGCCTTCACCGTGTTTACCTTATGTTGAAAAGAATGGTTGGATTGGAAGTTTAGATATCTGCCAGAGTTTGTTGGTTTAGTATACCAATCAAATAATAAATGATTAGAACTATCTCTGATGACCAGAACATCCAAAAAAGGTAATTTACCATCCACTTCAAGTTCAAAAGTGAACTGAAGGTGATCATTAAAATCATTAAATGTTGTTAACGTTTGGTCAACATATTGGACTGGCAACAAACAAATTATATCATCCACATACTTTACCAAGAAAAACATCTCATATGGTAATCTAGGTAGAACACTCGACAGTAAATTATCCATAATCATTTGAGCGATTATGGGTGATAGAGGTGACCCCATTGGAGTTCCAAATAATTGTAAGTAGAACTTCTCTTGGAAAACAAAGTACGTATTATTAAAAACCAAATTGACAGTTGTCAAGAACATTTTAGCCTTTGAAAAAGGTGCGAAAAATGTACCTAAACGTTAGGTGTTGATTAAATTTTCAATCAGTTCTGTTGTTTGATTTGGACTACATCCCATGAAAATATGAACATGTATATTATACTATATATATATATATATATATATATATATATATATATTACAATTTACAATATTACAATTTTTTGCAATATCACCAAATTTCTTACAATAATAACATTGAACATTATATTTTCTTCTGCTATCACAACCTTTGACATAAACTGCAAAAGCACCTGAAACGGAAACTTGATTCTCAAGTTTTGATACAGAATTCTGGAATTGTCCATCTTTGGAGAATAACGCTGTAGCAACTGTACCCGACGTAAATTGTTCATCTGGAAGTTGATATAGTTGTTGCACAGTGATATTGTAGCGTTCTGGCAACCGCTGATCATTTTATATGGACATATAAATCGTTAAATTCACATTTAACATTAGCTAAACGCTTTTGGAGATCTCGGAGACGTGCAATGTACAATGAAATTGACTCATCTTCCAACATTAGGACCAAGAAAAATTTTGCCAATAATAGCTCTATTATGGCTTTAGATGAAGGTTCAAAATTAGTTTCCAACGTAGTCCAATTACTTCTAGGATCAGTTAAGCCATTAACAATTGGTTTTACTTCTGGAGCCAACAACAAATAAATAGTGGACAACATTTTATCTGGACTTCTGTTAAATTCACATTTTTCTTTAGTCGAACTTTCAGAAGATATCACTTCTTTATCAGATTCTACGTTTGTGATATATCCAAATAACCATGAGCTCTCAAGAGTATTTTTATGTCGATACACCATTCCTGGTAATTTGATGCCCCTTTTAGTTTTTCAAAGTGCAATGTACTTTTACTATCATGACCCTCAAATGCCATATTTATTAGTAACATTAAACTGCATTGATGAATTGTTTAGACTAAAAATTATACCCGACTAACCGATTTAAAAATTACGTACTTACATGTGTTTGTCACATGTTCCGTTCTAACCTAACAATTCAATTCACCACAAAATATAAAAATACCAACAAGTTTTATTATTTGGTATCAAACTATTTTCAAACACATATTGAAGCTTTTATTATTCAAACGAAAATGCTGCCCGACCATTAATATATATCAACCATTTTCTTTTTTTTTTCTTCACTTTTCCTGCAAATGTAGCGATACTGAACCCATAACCTTGAGCATTATATAATGTGGAATTTGTGATAAATATTAGTAATTAATGAACACTATAAATTAATTATACCACATCCATAACATTAGATATATTCACTAGAAAATATAGCATAACATATATGTACAACCAGTTAATGGCCATCACATCCATTATATGTAGTCAGCGAAGTAGAGCACTTTACCTATGGAAGTAAACATTTTTAAATAAATAGTGGGAACATAATATTATGACTTGCTTACATTCAGAAAAATTTGCGGACCGAGGCAAACACGTCTCTGTAAAAGTTATTTTAGTACACCTAGCCTAGCTGCTTAACAAGTTTTAAGAGCACAGGTCTTACTGAAGTTAAGAAAAGTATTTTTAAATTTTCGTATGGTGTCCCTATATATGTTGGGAAAAATTTGCAAACCAAGATAAACACATTTCTATAAAAGGTATATGTTGTTTTAGTACTATATCAACTCACGTCTGAAATCTGCTTATCAAATGGTTGTAACAAACTACCAACAACAGCTGTAGTTGCCTTAACAAACAAGTAGTGTTCCAATCTCTTTATTCGAATATTTCATTATCTTACTATATCATTATGTTACTACATCATGCGCTAAAGGAATAAAGATATTTTATAAATTATTTGATTAATGCGATCTTACCGTTAACAAGTGCCGACATGAACCAATTCAAGGAGCGGCGTGATCCAGTGCCTTGCCGGTGTCACAGGAATGAAAAGCTTCGCTGTGTCCCAAAGCGACCAGCCCCCCTGTCTTTACCTTGGCACGCCTATCCTGAGGCCCCACTTATGCAGAGCCTGAGAACCCATGTGTTTTGTACGATGCAATCTCAACTACATTCTCAAAAGCAATCGCCGACTTTCTTATTTGTACGGGACCGCTTATCTGCGTGGCGCATCACCCCGTGACCGTATTCACGCACGCGCTATTCTAATTCTAACGAATGAAAGGGAATAATCCGCCTGCAAGTTAGGCAACACAAACGACTAGTCCCCTTATAAATATGTTTCTTGAAAGTATATTATTATTAAATATCTCTGGGTAAAGCATTTAAGTTATTTAAGCGAACATGATTTCCTGTTTCATTATGGAATTGTTTCTTTTAGATATAACAGTATCAAATACGATAATTAAATACCATAGAATAAAATTATACTGATGCGATTCTTGCAAAAATGGTGCTATAGAATATATATTCGTTACACAGCCCCCGAACAAAAAGGAAAAAAACTTTGAGATTAACTATATGTTAATAAATACTTACACGAAAAGTTTTTTTTTTATGGACAAAGACGAAACTACTACCTAAACAAAAGATAGGTACAAAAAATACCATTATAACAAACCCAATCAAACCAAAATAAACTTGAAACTTGATCTCCGAGCAAAAAAATGTACAAGTGACCTTACAAATAGTAAATAGAAAATAAGGGAGCAAACAAGCGAGTGAGTAGGTAACTCTGCGTACCACACATCCGTTAGGAATCAAAATAAGTAGGACATAATCGGTAAAAAGACATAATCGGTAAAAGTCAAAATATTGAGGTCAAATACTCACGAGTTGCAACCTAACAAGGAACAAAACTACCATGTTCGCGGAACCCAAACTAAAACTCAAATAAAACCTTGACGCAAACCGCCGTAAAGCAACAAACAAATTTTCTTCCTTACCAATAACTTTAACATTATTAACACAAAATCGAAAAACTCATTCCAAAGTATATACATATCGATATCTTTACAAAAATGTTTTCACTACTGCTGACCAAAAAAGAATCCAGCACAGGAATCACAAAAAAATGCTGTATTTACAAAAAATTACTTTTCTTTGATTTAGTCTCACTAATACTAAACGAAATCGAAAGACCCACATCAACTATATGGACATCAGCAATCATCTAAAAATATTTTTCTTCTCGACGATAAAAAAATATCCAACAATAAAGTAGCAACACTAGCTAGCTACCGCTTCTACAAAAAAATAGTTCGCACTTCGAACCAATATTCTTTTTATCAGGACGCTCCAAAAAATTTTCAACGCTACAGTGGCCATACCAAATATTTTGAATCAACTCGCCTCAAAAAAATTACCACCTAAGCATCTCGCTTACTCTAAACATAACAGCACACAAGTGACCATCTTGAAAACGAATCTCACTTAAGTGATCACTCACCTAACTTAGATTAAACACACGCACAAAAATGAAACAACAAATATTTACATGGTACCACCACAACTAGAATCACTACATTCACTAAACAACCTACTTGTCGGCCTTACCTATTTAAATAGATAATTTGTTAACACGCATGACATTACCAACACTACCGCGACTCTACTACGAACTAAAGCGGAATCGCAGACAAAATCGAAAACGCAGACTCAATTACCTTTTAATCTGAAGTAACTACTTAAACTAAATAATTCAAAAACACATTTCTTGGGGAATAAAACTACTTGAAATAACTAGCGATTCCCATGAACAACAAGATACCAGAAAAGCTTTCAATTAATCACCTCTATTCAACAAAAAAATCATAAACGACGAATTAATCCTTTGGGGGATAGTCTGGACTGATGGCGGAATAGGGTTTCAGATCTTTAATATGCCATCTACCTGCTCTCGATCCGTCCAAATTAACCAAATCATATACCACACTCGAGCACTTCTTTTTAACTATACTTAAAACAAACTTTGGGGCAAGTTTAGCAGAAAACTTATTACTCGCACTCGACAATACTTTATTGGCCCTCCATACTTTACTACCAACTTCAAAAGAAATATTTCTCCTCCTTAAATTATATTGATTGCTCGAACGTTCATAAGCTAAATGCAGTTTTGTTCGGACATCTTCAAATACCTTAAAAATACCTTGACGATCTGAAGTATATAATGGGCGACTACCAGGAATGATTTCGATATCACTTTCGGGAGTAAATCCACTACCATAAAACTTACCAGTGATGGGGATATGTCGGCCAAAAACCAAAAAAATTTGGAGTATAACCCGTCGACTCATGTTTAGCAGAATTAATAGCAAATTGAATCTGCGCTAACTCAGTATCCCAGGTATCATGTTCTTCAAGATAAGATCGAATAGCTGTCCCTACCGTCCTATTAATCCTCTCGACAAAATTACATTGCGGTGCATAAACAGCATTATACCATATCTTCTGGATTTCAAACCTATTACATAACGACCTAAAAATTCGACCAGCTAAATTCAAACCATTATCGCAAATAATGAATCGTGGCACTCCAAACACTAAGAAAACTTTTTGTTCCATAAACTGTTCTATAACGTGTGACTTTGCACTGCGTAAAGGATGTAAAATTGTATATTTTGAAAACCAATCTCCGACTACCAAAAGCCATTTAAATCCTAATTTCGACCGAGGGAATGGACCCATAAGATCCAATGCAATTATCTGAAATGGAAATTTAGCTTCTTTTTCTTTTCCCATTAAACCTAAAGGACCTGCATTAGAAGACTTTTGTGCACCACACACTAGACATGCACGACAAAATTTTAGCACATCTACGTTCATTTTTGGCCAATAATAATTTTCCTGAATTCTGGCAATAGTCTTCGAAAATCCAAAATGTCCCGCAACTGAGGTATCATGACATGATCTGACAACATCTTCCCGTTGGGCTTTCGGAACTAAATATTTCCACTCTACGATGTTAGATGATAAAGGCAAATTCGACGGAATAAACTTAAAAACAAACTCATTCTCAACTTTCCATTGAGGGTATTTCTCAGGTGACGTCAAAATTTTATCACGTAATGACACATACCAATTTTCTAATTTATCAAGCTTGACCTCTATTAAATTTACGATATGGTGTTCTTCTGGAATTGCACGACTAAGACAATCTGGATCAACATTAACTTTACTTTTTCTATAAACTTTGCAAACAATGATAACTTTAGACGTAATAAAATATATATATTAAATTGCTTTCAACCTTCCATTGAGAATAACAATAATTAAATATTTTGGTACACTCTTACACTACTCATAATCTAACTGTTAAAAAAAACTAAAGTGTTTCACAACGCATATACTTGCTAGAATGACAAACTCTTCTATGAGCCTCACCTAGACTAACAAACAAAAAAATTACATCATAACTAACCTCAAATAATGATGACCAAACTGCTAAAGCGACAAACTTACCACGAGTCTCGTTTAGACTTATGTAATGCTGAGCGACCAACCCTCCACGAGTCTCGTCTAGACTAATATACCGCTATCCGACAAACTACTACGACAAGTCTCGCTTAGACTTACAAACCTCTTAACATACTGCGTTGCAATGCGGATATAAATAAAAAATTGCTACCAAATCAAATCAAAACAAAAACGTGCCGATGCACAGAGCAAATTTTCAAACAATATTTCAACAGTAAAAATTAGTGTACCAAATCCATAAAGCATTATTTCTTAAATCAAGAAATTAAACAACAACTATTATAACTAATAAGAATGGAAGATGAACCTACTATCGATATAGTACATCCAGAATCAAATAAACCTGTACTATCTATATCAAACAACTTTACTATCACATATGGTCGATTAGCACCAGATTTTTCAATAAATAACGAATCAGTCTTGGGTTGTGAATTAGTATGACAAAAATGTTTTACTACACTTAACCAATCTGACCACTCTTTCTTACTAAAATAATTCTTCTGCTCACAAATCATAATTGCTGCCTTTTTTAACCAGTCCAACTCTGAAATAACGAAAATTTTACTTTAATACGAATTTATACCTGCTACAACATTTAGACAACTATCGAATAAAATTTTGAGGTTCCAGACACGACATGAGTACTATGAAAAATTTTTAACCAAACTATTATGAGTTTACCACAAGCCAATAGTTAAACGATATTGTAACAACTTACTATTACCAATCGTGCAAACCCTTTTTAAACGACCATCGAGCCTCACGTTGGTTGCGCCAGTATATCAACTTTTAATTTCTTTACTGTACGACTATGTTGGTTGGGCGTCAGTGCGACCTTTATTATTTTTTTATTGACCTCTACTCACTGGATACAAGTGAAGCTTTAATTGTTCGCGGCTAAGTCTGGGAATTACCCCAAGGGTGAGCAATGAGAAAGGGTGTGGGGATGGTCTAAACTCTGCAATAAATTAATAAAAAGAAAATGGGTTGAGCGCCACTGTATCTGTATGGATGATAACACTAAAGATTCATTACTCCTATGAGAAGATACAGAAACTCATGGGATGTAAACACAATAAAAAACTTACAACTTACTGAACTAATGTATCTGGACACCTCTGGAGCATACTTACAACCTCTCCGATCTCGATGATCCTGAAAAAAAAAATACACAACAAATTCTCTCTTAGAAAGACACTGTTTGTGCTTTCTAATAAAAAACAGACTAATAATTACAGGTGGATAATGTTAAGATTACCACACCAAAGATATTTGAATCAAAAATGAATACCTAGAACAAATCAGTGGTAGCATATCTGTGCTTTCTAAATTACTTCAGCATTCGTATACTTTTATTATTCAAAGATTTATTTTCTTTAAAAAATTTTGTAAAAATTAATTGTGCATGGAATAAAAAACTTGAGTCCAAAAATAAAATTTAATATAGTTTCTCTCTTTTCGTTTTTTCCTTTAAATATGTTTACAAAAATGAAATGATAAAATTGGTTTCTCTATACATCTGCCTTGACATAACAAGACCTTAAGTTAATAATATTTTATAACAAGTTTTTACTACCAAATACCCAGATCTGATTATTGGCTTACATATGTTTCACATTGAGTTTAAATTATTTCTTAAAAAAACTTGAATCACGTGCAGTTAACTTGGACAAACAACTTTTCAATTAATTCAGGTATTATGAGCTTATAAAAATTTGACATCTACAAGTAATTTTCTAGAAAACAGGAAATGGACTTTGAAGTCTCATCTTTTTAACAAGTGAATTTCTGCATATTTTACAAAATTATTATAATAGCATTTCGTGACAATAATCTTCCACGCTGTTCTTTATGCACAAAATTTAATTTAACCAAGCAATCCCTGAATACAATTTGTGTGAGTACACTCGAGGTCTCACAAACATAACAAAAAAAAGGTTTGATACCTGTATTTGATGAGGTCGTCATCCCTAGTTACCAAACTGTGACGCACGTCTTCTGAAATCTGCTTATCAAATGGTTGTAACAAACTACCAACAACAGCTGTAGTTGCCTTAACAAACGAGTAGTGTTCCAATCTCTTTATTCGAATATATCATTATCTTACTATATCATTATGTTACTACATCATGCGCTAAAGGAATAAAGATATTTTATAAATTATTTGATTAATGCGATCTTACCGTTAACAAGTGCCGACACGAACCAATTCAAGGAGCGGCATGATCCAGTGCCTTGCCGGTGTCACAGGAATGAAAAGCTTTGCTGTGTCCCAAGGCGACCAGCCCCCTGTCTTTACCTTGGCACGCCTATCCCGAGGCCCCACTTATGCAGAGCCTGAGAACCCATGTGTTTTGTACGATGCAATCTCAACTACATTCTCAAAAGCAATCGCCGACTTTCTTATTCGTTCCATACAAGTACGGGACCGCTTATCTGCGTGGCGCATCACCCCGTGACCGTATTCACGCACGCGCTATTCTAATTCTAACGAATGAAAGGTAATAATCCGCCTGCAAGTTAGGCAACACAAACAACTAAACCCCTTATAAATATGTTTCTTGAAAGTATATTATTATTAAATATCTCTGGGTAAAGCATGTAAGTTATTTAAGCGAACATGATTTCCTGTTTCATTATGGAATTGTTTCTTTTAGATATAACAGTATCAAATACGAGAATTAAATACCACAGAATAAAATTATACTGATGCGATTCTTGCAAAAATGGTGCTATAGAATATATATTCGTTACAGTACATTTATAGCTGCCTACCAAGTTTTTAAAGTACAAGTCTAACAAAAACTAAGAAAAACATTTTTAAATTTTCTTAAGTGTCCTTTCTTAAGTTCGGAAAAATTTGCAAACCGGGACTAACATTTTTATTTTTCTGTAAAATATATATTGTTTTAGTACCCTACTCTTATTGCCTAACAAGTTTCAAGAGCACAGGTCTTACAGAATCTAAGAATAAATATTTGTCAATTTTCTTAAGGTGTCCTTATGAAAGTTCTGAAAACTTTGCAAACTGGGGCATACATGTTTTTGTAGAAGGTATATATTGTTTTGGTATACATGTCCTAGCTACCTAACAAATTTTAAGAGCACAGATCTTATAGAAGTCAAGAAAAAATATTTTTAAATTTTTTTATGGTGTCTTTATGCAAGTTCGGGAAAGTTTGCAAACGAGGGCGAACACGTTGCTATAAAAGGTTTGTGTTGATTTAGTACAGCTACCCTAGTTGGCTAACATGTTTCGAGAGCACAGGTCTTACATAGCTAGGAATAAATATTTTTTTGTTGGATTGTTTGTTACTATTCCTTAATAAATAAAACTCTCTTGTTACTTGGATGAATCTAGACATATATTTTCAAATTTAATACGTAATACTTTATAAATTATTATATCAAATCATTACCATTCATTGACAGATCCTCCCTCCCCTACAAACAAACAATACCTCTTACACCTTTAGTGTAATTTTAAAAATTATGACTGGACAAAATATGAAGATATTAGAACGTTGCAATAATTGCTTACAGTTCGGACATTTTGACCGTCTTCGGTCAAGCTGAGACATAACATCATAAATCTCACGTAAAATCATAAGTAGGGATGGACTCGGGCTCGGGCTTTTGGGCCGGCCGGGCCCGGCCCGATTTCGGGCTCGAATCCGGGCCGGGCCGTTGACTACTTTATTCGGGCCGGGCCTATCTTTTTTCGGGTCGGGCCGGGCCAAACGACTCGGGCCGGCTCGAACTTTTCGGGCCGAAAAACGCACGAGTAGATACTCCATCGTCCCTTCACTTCTATCTCACATTGAGTAAGTAAACGTTCTTAAATATATTTTTACGTAGTGTCTTCATGAACCCATTAATAATCAGTTTTTCATCTTGTTTAGTGTAAAGGAGACGTGATATTATAACTCACTTCTTATATTGAATATTTTTTTCTAGTCCTATTTAATGTTACTCATGTTGTACTTTAGGCAAGTTAAAAATGCCCAGGAACATCAATCTAGGTGATTTATTCATAATTCAAAAGTTTGCACGATTTATATTATGTATATGTATATACTTCAAATTTCAATCATGCTGCGAACGTCTATATTATCAATCGCGTGTATAATTTATGTCTACCGCCTAAAACACTAGAGAGTTATTGCAACGTTCATTTTACCAATTTTTTCCCTTATTTAACATTTACACATGCGCAATTAACACCTTTAGGGTTCCTACTTTATTAAAATACAGGACATCTTTATTTAATTTAAATACAGGCAGGGAATGCTTTTATTTAAGGCGCCTTAATTTTGACAGATGCCAAATGCCTAACGTACAAACTTACATTTAATTGTCTGCTATTTGTATAAATATAGCGAAATAAATGGTTTTTTGTAGTGTTGTTTCCGTAATTAAATTTAGAAATATAATGTCCAAGTTTATAACACGAAAAAGATATAAAATGTCACCGCTCTAAATACGAGGATGCTGTTTTGTAATGCTTTTCCTATAAGAAAGCTGTAAAAATTTTTTTGAAAACAGTTATGCTATATATTTGGGAAGAAGTAAAAACAGTGTCTTGAAGTAAACTCGAAAAGTATTCCGTGAAAACACTTTGACAACACATACAAATGTTATCGAATCAGTGGGAAATGAAAGAGTCAAATAATAAAAAGAGATTCATCTTTGTGTGAATACAATTTCTTTGATCTTTTCAAATATAGTTAAACATGTATTATAGGTCACCTTATCACAAAAGAGATTAGTTCTTCATTCATTTTTAAAACATAACCTATAGATATAGAATACTAAAAATGTATGTCAGGATAAAGAGTAAAAGAAAAAATACTTGCACTAACACTCCTTTAGATTGGATGCAAACTTTTAAAAAAGGATACTTTATTTGAAGATTCTTTTAATAAAGTCTGCTTGGAATGAGTTTGCAATAACTCTCTAATTTCAAGTAGGTAATTTTAGTAAAATTCTTTGAAGTAGGAACGACAAAATAAAGCGGACGCAAATTTATTATAAAGGTTATAAGGTACGTTAAGCATACAATTTCATAAACATTGAAAATTGCTAAACATTTTGTACCTTTGTTACCTATTTCTAGGATTTTTTAAAGAATTGTTATGTTTATTTTCAGCATAAATTAATTACCCTATTTTTCTCCCTTATTAATTCAATACCCCCTCGAATAAATTCTGTTTCTACTGTTAAATCCTTCAACATAATTAATAATAAACACGCTCTCAAATAAATTCCTCAACTTAAATCTAGTTGCTTTGAAACGACAAGTTTATGCAACAACTAAATAGTTATATGTGTTTCAGGTACTCGTTATCTTGGTATACATTACGATCGCCTATAATGGTTTTCTCTATTGTTTCAATGTAAAGACTTGTTGAAATAAGGTCGCTGACTATCCGATAAAACACAGGTTTTCCAGTTTTAATCGCGCTTCGATAAGCGAGGATTTGCAGTTGGAATTCGTGTTATTTGAACAATTGTTAAATTTGCTTCTACAGCTTGTGCGTCGACATATTTTCTACAGTATTTGTCACCGTATTTCAAAAGCAATGCACGTCTGTTTATTTTCTGTTCGACAACTAGGAGGTGTCTTGCGTGGATTGCTTTTTTTAGCTGGAGGCCAAATGGGTCCATCCTTTCTTTAGACCAACTGCTTTTGTCCGTAGATCGTTGCTGTAGTTACGAAGGCAGGGTGAATGGATCCTGAATACCGCGGCGTTTCTGTGTTGATTCACCCCCGACGGTTTTCAAGCTAAGTATCCGGATACATGCAGGTATGCAACTCGTTTTCTTTTGTGTGTGTCAATGGGATATTCCGTATCAACGTTTGGTGTAGTTATGTGACAAGAAAAGTCACATTGTAGAACTATTGTTCGTTGCTGCTAATTGATATTATTGCTCTACATGTGTGATGTACATGTGTAAAAAATATTGGACAGACACACGCTTATTCCTTTGTACTGATTGGTTTATTTTACAAACGGTACTATGTACGATTTAAAAGATGTCTGACAAAAGCTCCAACACGTTAATACTTTCCTACTAATTAGTTATTTTACAAAAAGTATTAGGTAAAACTTTAAAAATGCTTGACAAAAGCTCTCACAGGTTTATTTACTACTGATTAATTTTATTTTGCGTAAATACGAGATGCGTACTTCGTATCTAATGTACTAAATTGTTCATATCACCTAACTGTTTGCTTTGAAATAGTAACACTTAATTTATTGCTCTTGCTTGTTTGTACAGAATCCGTTATTTATTTTTATTTGTTAATAGATAATCGTGGGCGATGTATTTTTTGTTTCTTTTTGGTATGTAGGCAAATCCCCCCCCCTCTCCGCATTTAATAGTTAGTCATGTTTTTACTTCCGGCTACGTTTAGGTACGTAGCAGAATCAAAAATCAAATGATATACTACGGTATGTTCCACAAGTATCTTGATTGTAATTCAAAATCATTATACTCTTAAATTAAATAAAAGACTGATAGTTACTTGTTGAACACAACAGAAAAAAATATCTTCTCATTTGCTGAATGAAAGTCAGGCCGGGCCGGTTACCTTTCTGTGTCGGGCCGGTCCGGGCTTATTAAAAGCCCGGCCCGGCCCGAGTCCATCCCTAATCATAAGTACAGCGCATAACAGATTGATACATAATAATCATACAACATAAGCCTAACATCTTAAGTACGTGAAATCATTAAAGGCATAAATAAGCATAACTAAATGTTTGTAAGAGTACATAAATGTTCAAATAAATATTGAAACATAAATTGTGAATTGAAACATAAATTGTGAAGGAAACTTATAATAAAAATAAGGTTTTATTTGATCAGGACTGACAACAGTATTGAAAGGCATTTGTGTCACTTGAAACCCTTCAATTTCTTTCACCACATATTTATCATTATCTAAGATCTTTTCAACAACATTGGGTCCCTTAAACTTTGGTATTAACTTTTTATTTATACCTGGTGTGGTATCAACATTTCTAATTAGTACATATTGACCAACTTCATAAACAGATGCCTCTTTGCACTTTTTATTATAATAATTTTCATTGTAATCTTGACATTGTTTATATTTTTAGATGCATTTTCTCTCATTTTTCCCAAATTTCTCTCTTCTTCTGTATACAATTTTAACACAAATCTACACTTATCATTCACTTTACCTAATTGGTCTATGCCAAACAATAATTTACTTGGGGTGTCCCTTGTCCACTGGCAAACGGTATTATTTGTTGCAAACTCAAATTCATTTAACACAACATTCTATTTATTAGGTGCGTCCGATAATTTAGCTAATAGGAGTTAAAACCCACTTAAACCTTTTCACTTGCTCATTTGCATGTGGAGTACCCACTGCAATTAAAACATGGACGATCAATTCTTGTTCCATAAAATTCTTAAACGAATACGAAGTGAAACAAGTCCCTTGATCCAAGACTATTTGCCTCAGTTTAGACTAAGTTCTAAAATAATCTGACAGGTGTTTAATTGCTTCCTCTGTGGAGGTACTTTTACATGGATAAAGCCTGATAAAATTCGTGAAAGAATCAACAATAACAGGTATGTATTTATAACTCCTAGAAAAACTCTTTTCCAAAGGACCATAATGATCAATGTGGATTGCTTTAAAATGAACGTCATCTTTTTCAATATTATTTAAATAACCTTCTGTTTTTCCACTGAAAGGAGAAAATTTTAAACATTTTAAACAATTCGGAACATATTCTTTGAGCTTTTGTCTCGGGTTCGGAAACAAGTACACTTTCATAATATTATTTATAACCTTATCAATTCCTACGTGACCAAGATCATCATGACACATGCGAATTATATTGATTTCTAAGCAACTAAGCACATAAAAAAAGCAACTTATTACTTTTATCTTTCCTATAAACAAGATCATCTCACACTTCAAATAGTTTATTCTCGGATGTTTCTAATTGTTTCGCTACATTTTGAATTTCTGTGACACTGCTATGGAAAGTATTTGTTCAAAACTATTAGGTTCTAAAATAAGGACACTATGACACCTACTAAGCACATCTACAGGCAACATTTTCTTACCCAGCCGATGAACAATTTCATAATCAGAGTTTTGCAAAAAAACATAGCTCACCTAGAAATTCTTGGTTTGATATGCTGCTTACTCGGCATCAGGCAAAGGCTGTGACAATCCCTAATTATACTTAATTTGATACCAAACAAATAAATATGGAAACATTTAATAGCATAAATTACCGACAAACATTCTAACTCAAAACTGTGATATATACTTTCAGCTGGTGTAGTTTTATGACCGAAATAAAAGATAGGTTTAAACACACCATCTACTTACTTTTGTAGAAGAATACTACCGAAACCAGTACTGCTTGCATTGGAGTGCAACCCTATTTCTAATTTCGGTGAATAGATAGTTAAAATAGAACTCGATAATAATCTGTCCTTCAAACATGCAAAAGCTTCATTTTCATCTGACCCAGTTTAAACTCAACATCCTTCTTTATAAATTATAAAGAGGAGGCTTTGCAATAAGCGTGAAGTTATGCATAAATCTACAGAAATAACTGGCCAAAGAAACAAAACCATGGACTTCTTTTGTACACCGTGGTACAGGATAATCCAACAAACTCAGTTCTAACTGATATTATCTGATATTATCTGGCTAATTTTAATACATCCTTTAATATTTTGAAATGTTCTGCATAAGTTTCAGTCGCAATTAAAAAATCATCAAGATACAGCAGTACTTTATTTTTACTGATCAATATTTTAAAGATTTCATTAGTAAACCTAGCAAACACTCTTAGAGCATTGGTCAAACCCATATGCATTTTGCAATACTGATACTGTCCCATAGGAGTAACAAAGCTAATATACTTAACTGATTTGTCAAACATTTTTACATAATAAAATCCGTGCTTAAGATTGATACGGCTATACACTTTTTATTTTTAAGTTGGTTCCAATTATCATCAATAAGAGGGGTAGAGTAATTATCCTGGACAGTTATTTTATTTATCTCTCTAAAATCCATACATAATCTCAGATCGCCTGTGTTTTTGTGTACTAATACAATTGGGCTGGCATAAGCAGAAAAGCTGGATTGAATTATATCTTTTGCTAAAAAATCATCTAAAATAACTTTCAGCTTTTCCTTTTCTGAAAATGACAATCGATGTGGATGAAAACTAATAGGTTGTTGATTTAAAATAATTGACATAGAAAAATGATGATTAATTATATCTGTGCCCCACTTATTAACATACTCTGTTTCATAAAAATCATAAAATTTTAGTTTATCTTCATATGGTATATCAGGATTTAAATTTAGCATATTTCTTACACTAAGAGGTTTCTCTACTTCAGTGTTCATGATAGCAGGTATAATATGTAAATCAGTATTATTTCTAATAATTTCTAACTTATCGCCTAATATGACAGTAATACCTGGTGCTGAAATAAAGTCCCTGCCAAGTATAGCAAGATATGCCATAGTATCATTTGAAACAACATAAAACTTCATCATAACGTCAATATCAAACATTGTAATATTTTTATTAAAAATACCAATAATATCTAAATTTGACCCATTAATTCGTATAAAACTGTTATGTTCGTTATAAGGAGTCAATGAATGTAAAGAGACATGACATGATTTTATAAGATTAATTGAACCACATGAATCAATTAATCTAGTAACACAATACTTACAGTTCTCGTCCACATACTTTATATTTACAACGTTAAGGATTGGATAACGATACTTGCACAACATTTGTAGAAGTATTCCCATACTGTACCTTCACTTTATGTTTAGAACAATCCTTGTAGTAGTGATGGGCCATACTACCACACGTAAAACAGGAACCACGTTCTTGCTGTGGTTCTGGGCACTTCTTTACATTACGTTTTTCTTTTTGATAATTATAGCACTTGAAACTTCTAAATTATTGTTTATGATGTGGCGAATCGCCTACTATTACTAGAAGTTGTACCAGTCAAATATCGAGATAATTTGAAGTGCCTTGATTTCCATTCAGTGTTAACACGTTTGTATAATACTACATCATGGTAAAGATATTCAACACCAATATACGTTTTGCTTAAAATCATAAAAGCTAGTTCTCTCGAATTTAATTCAATCGCCATCTGCTGATTAATCTCATCAAAACTTAAATTTAACCGAGAACACAGCTTGATCTTTTCGTGAAGGTAAAGACTGAGATCTTCACATGGGTTTTGCATACGTGTTGACATAGCTTTCCACATTGATGTTAAATACCTTTCATGAACAAAAGTACTTTGAAATTCAATTTTAAATTCCCCCCAACTTGAAATAGAATCTTGTTTTGTTTGATACCAATGAAAGACTGCTCCCGTAGGTTTTGATTTAGTTGTCTCTAAAGTAAATTCTTCTGGCCACTTGTGCAAAGTAGCAGCATTCTGAATACTCTCTAGCCAAAATGTACTCACAGTCAGGTCCTCACCATCGAACATAGAAATGCTTTTGGAATAATCTGGCATAGCGTTAAAAATTTCTAAAATTAGCATTGCTGTTTTAATTATTCACAATCTGTTGCATAAGGGCTACATTTTCATGGTATTCATAGTACGGAGCATAATGTTCACATTTAATGATCCAGCTTAATTTTTCTGAAGGCCCTGGTGGGAGTTTTCAAAACTGTTTAAATCATGACAGGATGTCTAGTCGTTTCCTGCATTGGATTGACTAATTTTTATCTACAAAACTATTAATCAGCTTATTTAAATTCAAAATTAAAATCTAGAGCACATTCTCAACATAATCTTAAAATGCGTATTTTACTAAAATTAATCCATGTTCTAGACAGAGTTAATATCCCACTTCTGAGTTGTATGGTTCTTTGCTACTATTTCTTAATAAATAAAACTGTCTTGTTGCTTGGATGAATCTAGATCTATATTTTCAAACTTAATACTTTATTCTTTATAAATTATAATATCATTCATTACCATTGACCCCGAGTAAAACAATACCAACAAACAATGCCTCTTACACCTTTAGTGTGATTTTAAAAATATGAGTACAAAATATGAATATGGCATTGGAATGTGTTACATAACAATAATTGCTGACATTTAAATTTCTTTTAAGGTGTTCTTATACAAGTTCGGAAAAGTTTGCGAACCAGGATGAACACGTTTCTATAAAAGGTATGTGTTGCTTTAGTACACCTACCCTAGTTGACTAACATGTTTTGACAACACAGGTCTTACAGAAGCTACGAATAAATATTTTTAAATTTCTTTAAGGTGCTCTTATGCAAGTTTGCAAACCGGGGCGAACACGTTTCTATAAAGGTGTGATATATATATATATATATATATATATATATATATATATAGATATATATACAAGGTGACAAAAATGTCAGTCTGTTTAATATGCAAAAGCTGCAATACAGTTTTCCACTGTGATATATCTCAAAAGGTTATCTGCGATGATTGTAGTGGGCTCACCTCATCTAAGTTGCGCTGCTTAGGATTTCAAATAGAACTCATCTATATTACTGCAAATCATGTCTGTCAGAAAAAAGTAGCTCTCAGGAAAACTCGCTCCAAGATCTTATACAAGCTAATATGCAAAAGGCCCTTAAAGAACTCAATGATTTGTTTTAAAATTTCAAAAACCGAGTTTATGGAAATGGCTTCACAAAAGCTTCCTATAATCGAAACCATGAAAGAAGTCGTCTACGTCATCACTTGTATTCGTACGAATTAAGTTGAAAATTTTAAGTCAATGTAGCATCTAGTTCATAAATACTGAATAAATATTCCGATTCGGAAGTTTTCATCAAGCTTCGCGCATCTGCAAACCGTAATGAAGCATCGTTGCCAATAATATTTTATTTTCATAGAGGTAGTTGCTTCAACTATTTTTAAATTGGCGTCCTCTTGTTTTACGAGTTTAATGAATTCAGTTAAAATAAAACACATTTTCATAAATTGAGTTACATATATTGATGTGAATAAAAAACATACAATAACTGCAATAGAAACTATTTACGGCAGCTGTATTGAAATCTTTCTTGGTAGGATAACTTTGGCAATCGTGCTTTATGGAAAAATTAACATTTTGTCTTGTTGAAATTCGAATAAAATGACTAATTACATCTTCACATCAAACACTTAATTTTCATTAATTATTTTAAAACTTTAAAAAGTATATTCTATTTACAAAAAAACTAAGAAAGATATTCTATTTTAAAGAAAAGGTATAATTTTATCAAAGGTTAGCCTGTTAAGTATAAAGTTCGAAACATACGGACACATACTCTTCTCTGTCATTTTCGCAGATGAACATGTTCACATATGTCTGTCTTTATTTAAAACCCGTACAAATCGTATTACTATCTTTATCATATATATTAGTTAAGCTTTTAAATAATCTTAAACATATGTTTTGAATTGAGTTATGACGTAGAGGACTTTTTTGTGGTTCCTATTATACCAATCAGTTAATGCCTGTAAATGAAATGGGTAAATCATATGCCACCGCAACAAAATCGTAGCCATTATTAGTCATCAAACCGGTCAATCCTCAACTTATTGAATAAACCAAGACAGAAATTAAAGATGTAATTAACCCTACTGAGATTGGAGTAAATGTCACAGATGTTCGAGAAGCATCAAGAAGACGAATTGTCATTGGTTGTGGAAGTCAATCTGATCGCAACTTGTTACAACACAAGATCAGAGAAAAGTTAGACAACAAATATGAGACTGAGGCACCCTGCCATAGGAAACCAAAGACGAGAATTGTTAACATCAACAGTGATGATGTAGATATGAACAGCAGTAAAATCACTGATACAATAGTTAAACAAAACAATGCCAATAATTTTCACCTACAAGTCTTGAAAGTCATTAACAGCAAAAAAAGCAAGAAAGTCTATAATTATTGTTGAAACAGATTCTAAAACTCATGATGCCGTGAAAAAAATGGAAAAAGTTGCAATTAGCTTGTCAATGGACAATACTTATAACCACATTTAACATTCTCCAATGTTATGTGTTTAAAGTTTAACCATATTGCTGAAAATTGTAAATCTGAGAACCTGCTCTTTATGTTCAGGAAAACATAACTATAAGAGCTGCACTTCAGACACCAAAAAATGTTCAAATTGCATATATGCTAAAACTAAATTAAATATGGATATTGATGACAAACACACAGCAGCAGATAGAGAATGTACTTGTTATCTACAAGCGATAAAAAGAGAAAATACAAAGATAGAATGTGGTTCTTCAATATAGCATTTGCAATATAACTGTGCACAATGATTTGTCCTTAATTCAAACAAATGAAAAACAAGTACGCAAGCATTTGGACTTATGTCTTATCAACATTAGATCACTAACTTAATGTTTTTACGATTTTGTAACATTTGTCACAACATATGGCTGTGATCTTATTAGGATTACCGAAACCTGGTTGTCTACTGACTTATCATCCACACTAATCAGCATTCTAGGATACAATCTCATTAGAACAGATCGTCCAACAAAAGATTGTAGATTATGCTGGTACATTAGTTGTAATTTAATACATAAAGCATTAACAACAGACAATATTAAGCATCCTACTCTTGAGCAGCTCTGGATCAATATTAAAACGAATAAGTACAACATAGCTGCTGGTCTCATTTACAGACCTCCAAGCACTAATTTAACTTGCCTAAACGAACTTGAATCGGCTTTTGCATATTTCTGCTAAATATGATAATATTATACTTATTGGAGATGTAAATTTTGACTTTAATATAGTGCCAAGCACATTCAATGAG
The DNA here is from genome assembly GCA_036346225.1 of Platerodrilus igneus. NCBI lineage: Eukaryota > Metazoa > Arthropoda > Insecta > Coleoptera > Lycidae > Platerodrilus > Platerodrilus igneus. The sequence continues at coordinate 2,726,939 of JARFIW010000910.1, forward strand.
AGACAGTCTAGAAGCTACCAAACCTAGATTACAAAGTAAGTTTCCTTAATGACACTATTATATTCCTCTGTGATTACCATGCACCTCTGCAAACAATTAATATAAAAAAGAAATCTCCATATATACCTTCAACAATTCAGCTTATGATTAAGTTGCAAAATGCAGCTTACAAAAAATACCAGCAGTCTAAAAATATTGCCAAATTTCACCTGTACAAGGACTTACATAATCTTATTACTACAGCAATTAAAAATGAGAAAAAAGCTTCTTTTGAGTATCTATGCAGACTAAGCATCAATGATCCTAAGAAGCTTTGGCACATATTTGAATGAAGTCAAATACACTTCAAAAACAAACCTCTGCTTTCAGAGGAAATTTAGGATACATCAACACTTACTTCATAGAATCATTTCTGTGACAAAATATATCACCTGAGCAACTTGACTATTATCACACAAATGTCGACCAAATAGTAACTGACCTGTTTAGTTTTCAGTCAGTAACTACCGAGTCTGTAGAAAAATTAATCAAAAGAATTAAGTCCAAAGCCCATGATATCGATTATATTACCTAGGGATGGACTCGGGCACGGGCCGGGCTATCTTTTTTTGGGCCAGGCCGGGCCAAACGATTTGGGCCGGCCTGAATTTTTCAGGTCGAAAAACGCATGAGTAGATACTCCACCGTCCTTTCACTTTTATCGCACATTGAGTAAGTAAACGTTCTTAATTATATTTTCACGTAGTGTCTTCATGAACCCATTAATAATCAGTTTTTCATCTTAGTGTTCGGTCTCTTTGTTGCACGTTTGCGTGGTTAATTTTAAGTTATTTTAAATTCTTAGTTGTAAATCAAATAGTAAAGTTGTCATCCCTTGTCCCGTTATATCCTGCCGTAATATCTCCTTTGTGCATGTGAAAATTAAGTTGAAAAAGGAATAGTGACAGAAACACTCTCTCATTCATATCGGAGCGAAACGGTTGTTTGTTTGGTGAGTTAGTCATTAGTGCCGCCGAATGTGGCTTTATTGATAAACCCCTAAAAAACATAGTGAAAGTGCAAACGTAACACGTACTATAATTCGCATACAGTCCACTTAGTTGAAAAGTAGAAACTACACCTTAGAACAATAGAACAACGCGGAGGTAAGTCGATCTACTAATTTATAAGACCCCCTGTGCATTAAACATGGCCTTCGTACGCTGGATTATTTAATTAATTAATTAATTCCTATTCCTTTCACTCCTTATTTATACTTTAATTTAATAATTGTCATAGTTTTGATTATGTTTGAGCGTGTTACAAAGAGACCAACATCGTGCTTGCACATTTAATGGTAGAAACATTTGGTCGTAACGGTAGATTTTACAATGTATCCCTTGTTCTTTGTCACAAAGATTAGTGTCGGTCGTCGGTTTCCTTTATGTAGACTACCGATGAGGGGTTGTATTTTAAATTCTTACCTTATTTTTCGTCGACAAGTTTGAGGAACCACTTGGGTTCATCCAACTTAGTATAATAAAGGGGTTGGAATTTATGGGAAACGTTAAACGTTTTGTCGGGCGAGCACTGTAATTAGTTGCATTTGTCCATTAATAATTTAATTTTGTAGATTAATTAGTGCCGTAGCGTATTTGAGGTACTTATTGTTTTTATATTAATTTTTATTGTCGTTCATTAATTATTAATCAAATATGGTTATATTGATTGATAAAGCTATTCTTGAAGCCAGATTTGTAGTTAAAAGGTTGAATCATATATACAGTAAGATTAATCAATCAGAAAATATATCGATTGCTTTAATTAGAGCATTGATAAAAAGTGTCGAGCAAATTGAAACTCATTTCAAGTTTTTTTGCAAGGATATTTTCTTTGATGAGGAAAGTGAACAATTGGATGAATTTTCCGCTCTTAGAGTGAAAATCGATGATTATCTATTAGACATTTGTATTATCGCTGAACAATGTGAATTAGATCGCGTAGAAAATAAGCCATAGGTGGAAAAGAAAAGTGTGAAAAGGAATTTGTGGAAAATTATTGACGTAACAAGGACGGTCGTTTTGTAGTGTCCTTGCCCTTTAAAATTTCTGAACTCTCATTTGTGGGTACGAGATCGATTTGTATTAAAAGATTTTTGTCATTAGAACGTCGTTTGCTAAAAAATCCTGAATTGTATTTGGATTATAAAAAATTTATGGAGGATTATTTGAAAAGCGGTCACATGGTTCAAGTGGAATCGCCTGAAAATTTGTCGGTTCATGAGAAAATGTATCGCATTCCTTATCATGCTGTACGTAAGCGTGATAGCACTACTACCAAACTGTGTGTAGTTTTCAATGCGTCGTGTCAGGATCAATCTGGAAATTTGTTAAATGATAGCTTGGCTATTGGCACTGCTTTGCAAAAAGACATTGCAGTTTTGTTGTTGCACTTTCGTGTACATCCTATCGTAATTACAGCTGATATTAAACAAATGTATCAGCAGATTTTGGTTAAAGATACTCATCGTGATTATCAACGTATCGTCTGGAGATTTTTTCCATCAGATCCTATTATGGACTTTAAACTAAATACTGTGACTTCTGGAGTTTCGTCGTTGCCTTTTTTAGCCTTGCGTACTGTTCAAGAATTGGCAAGGTTAGAATCGATTAATTTTCCTTTCGCGTCATTGATATTGGCGAGCGATACCTATGTTGATGACTTAGTGACTGGATGCAATTCGATTGAAGCTGCTAATCAATTAATTGGTGAGTTTAATAGTATTTGCATTAGTGGTGGTTTTCAATTCAGAAAATGGAATATTAATTGCCCGGAAGTGATGTCCAACTTGAAGGAGTCCCTGTCCAGTTCGGAAGCAATTACATTTCAAGATAAAGATAGTGGTTCAATAAAAATTTTGGACCTTTCGTGGCGCGCTCTTACAGATGTATTTTTATCCAACTTAAACGCTGAAGAGCGCACTTGCACTAAGCGTAATATTTTGTCAGCTATCGCAAAAAAATTTTATCCTCTCGGTTTGATAGCGCGTTTAGTACTGTTCACTAAACGTTTAGTTCAAGATCTTTGGGTTTTAGGCTTCGGTTGGGACCAAGGGCCGTCATTGGAAGTCGTACAAAAATGAAAACATTTTTTGGGTGAATTGCCAGTGGTTTCGAATATTGAGATTTCGCGTCGCATCATATGTAATAATTTTATAAAAGTGGAATTGCATGGATTCTGTGGTGTTTCTAAAGCTGGATATGCAGCTGTCATCTATTTTCGTTCGTTCGATTTAGAAGGTAATATTACCATGTCATTAGTATGCTCAAAATCGAAGGTTGCTCCTACTAATCGCGTTTCATTGCCCCGTCTCGAATTGTGTGCTGCTGTACTCTTGGCAGATATAGTAGATTTTGTCAAAAATACTTATACAGATAGTTTATCATTTAGTAATATTTTCGCGTGGTCAGATTCTACTGTTGTTTTGTCTTGGATTCGGCCTTCTCCGCATAAATGGAAGACATTCGTTAGCAATCGCATTTCGCTTATTCAAGAACGTATTTTGTTAAGTCCCAGGATAACCCTGCGGATTGTGCCTCATGTGGACTTTTGGCTTCAGAGTTGGTTCATCATCCATTATGGTCGACTCATCTCAGATGGACATCGAATATCGTACTCTGTCGTTAACAGTCGTTATGTCTGAGAATTTCTTAGATTTGTTGTTGGATAAATTTTCAAAACTGCAGAAAATTTGTAGGATTATTACATGTATTTGCCATTTCATTCGTAATGTTCAATGTCCGGCAGATTTGCGTTCAAAATATTCTGATGGTTTGTCTCTAGCTCAGCAGCAAGAGGCTATACATTTATTGATTAAAAGAGTTCAAACAAATGTTTTTGCCCAAGACATTGTAAATAATAAAACTTTAAAACTTGTTAATAAACAACTTCGTAGCCTTAGTCCGTTTCTTGATAGTCGTGATTTGTCGACGGTGGGTGGTCACCTACGTAATTCAGAGTTATCATATGATGCAAAATTTCTAATTTTGCTTCCTTGGTCATATCGGTTGACTGAAATTATTATATTAGATTGTCATGAAAGACATTTACATCTCGGAAATCGAACAACTCAATTTTTATTAACTCAAAATTATTGGATCTTGTCCGCAAAGAGGGCTATTCGGCAATGTTTGAAATCCTGCATTTGTTGTTTTCGTGTAAACTCCGTGGCTTTATATTCCCCTACGGAGGATTTACCAGCTTCTAGGTTAACTCCAAGTAAGGAGTTTTTACATACGGGAGTTGACTTTGGTGGACCTTTCTCTGTCACGATGAATCGATGTCGTGGCGCAAAACCATTGAAAGCGTACATTTGTCCATTTATTTGTTTCAGCACTAAAGCTATCCATTTGGAATTAGTGTCTAACTTGTCGACAGACGCTTTCTTGGGTACTTCACGTCGATTTATTGCTCGAAGAGGCAAACGTATTCAAATCCATTGTAACAATGGCACTAATTTCGTTGGGGCCTTTCATGAAATCTCTCAATTGATGCGCCATTCGGCAGGCGTTGAGGGAATCGAATTTGTGTTCAATCCTCCTGCTGCTCCTCATTTTGGTAGGTTGTGGGAGACCGGGATTAAATCGGTAGAATCCCATTTGAAAAGAATTATCGGTGAACAAATTTTGTCGTTTGAAGAATTTTCGATGGTGTTGGTTCTAGTCGAAGCGATTCTCAACTCATGTCCACTATGCGCACTGAGTTACAAACTGTGTGACTATTCGTATTTGACCCCGGGTCATTTTCTTAATGTTGAACCAGTCTCAGTGTTACCAGGCCCGGATTTGCTCTCCATAAACCCCTCTCGTTTAAATCACTGGCAACTGTTGCAGCAAATGCAACAGGAGTTTTGGAAACAATGGAGTGCTGAATACCTGCACATGTTGCAACAGAAGGTAAGTGGTTGAGGAATTCCGCTACCCTGCCTATTGATTTGCTTGTCATCTTAAAGGAAGAAAATAACCCCTATCTGCAGAGGAATTTAGGAAGAGTAGTGGAGCTTCATCCTGGTAGGGATGGTATTGTTCGGGTAGCTACAGTCAAGACATCCCAAGGGTTAGTTAAACGTCTTCTAGTGAAACTATGTTTACTGCCAATTACTTAATATTTAATGGTATGTATACATATATTCACTTATATAATTTTATTTATTTATTTATTTATTTATTTACATCTTCCACAGGTTGCAAACCCAATTATTAAAGATAGGACCAACAATACAAACTAACTTAAACACATACATATAAATATATATATAAATATAAATATGAATATATAAATATATCGCAGCAAATTATAAATGTATGACAGCAGTATGCACAATGTCCTTTAAACTATCATAATTAATATCGCAAAAACTGCATATTGAATTATATCACGAACACATAGTATAAATCGGTGACCTGGATAGTAAATTTGTTCTATTCATAGGTAGGCTAAATAGTTGCTGTTGACGGGTATCATATCCTGGAACACGAAACTCTAAGTAAGATAGCAGATCCATGCTATCAATCTTATTATGAAGCAATTTATATAAAATCACAATTGCAATTATTGCTCTACGTGATTCCAATGATAGGAAACTGTATTTATTTAGTAGTAGAAGTTGACTGTAGCCTCTTTCTGGATAATATCTCTCTGTTTTTAAAAATAAATATTTAAGAAATTTGCGCTGAACTGACTCTAACAATAACTTTTGATATTTATATATAGGAGACCATATTAGACAACAATATTCAAGTTTAGGACGAACCAGCGCTTGATACAACAAAATTAAACTCTGGGGTTTCAAAAATGATTTGTAGTTTCTTATTATGAAGTCTAATATTTTGAGAGAAGAATTTACAACATTATTTATGTGACCTGTGAATGAAAGAGAAACATCAAACAATACTCCTAAGTCTTTTATTGATTTTTGTCTAGTTATCCTTTTGTTACCAACATGATAATTGTAATGAATCGGCTGCAACCTCCTAGTGTAGGATACAACATTACATTTAGATATATTCAGATTAAGTTTGTTTTTCACACACCACTTATGTAAACTATTTATTTGTAATTGTAAAGTTTGACAATCGTCAAAAGAGGTTATGTGCATATAAAGTTTTAAATCATCAGCATATAGAAGATGATAGTATGAAAATGAATCTACTATATCATTTATGAAAATTATGAATAGAAGTGGCCCCAAATTGGAGCCCTGTGGGACTCCGGAAGTTGCTAAAAATGGAGACGACTTAAATCCATTATATATAACATATTGAGTCCGACCACTCATATATGATGCGAATAATGCAATAAGTGACTCATCTAAACCTAATAGGGCCAATTTATGCAGCAAAATAAAATGGTCAATCTTGTCAAATGCTTTCTGAAAGTCTGAGTAAAAAACATCTACTTGTCCCTGAGCATCCAGACTATTAGAAATAGTTTGTGTCAAACATGAGAGATTAGTTATGGTAGACCTTGCCGGAAAAAAACCATGTTGATATGGTGAAATCCGACATTCCACAGCAGCAAATATTCTGTTATATAGCACCATTTCGTAAACTTTTGCACAGTTGGAAAGAATTGAAATTGGTCTATAATTCTCAACACAATTCGATTCAGCAGTTTTTAAGACCGGACATATAAGAGAATTCTTCCAAACAGATGGAAAGGTAGAAGTTTGTAATGATAAGTTAATGATGCTGGTTAACGGGTAGGCTAGTACAGATGCACAATCCCTGACGAGAAATGCAGGTATTTGATCAAAACCAGCAGTGGCTTTATTTTTTAATTTTCGCATACAGCTTTCAATCTCCGAGGTGGAAACATGTGATAAATGTAAGTAAACATCTGACAACGATTTAATACCAATCAGAGAATAATCTTCTACCTTGGCTGAGTAGACACCACTGAAGAAGTTTTTAAAGGCTTCAACAATTAACTGAGGGGTATCGTAGTTCTGACCATTGTAAGTGACTTCTGCAGGAATGCAAGACCTATATTGTTTCTGTTGTATAAAAGACCAAAAAGCTTTTGGGTCTTTCTGGATACTACTTTCTGATTCGACGATATAATTCGTATATGCAGTCTGAATGTGAGCTTTAGATAGGGCTCTTAGTCTTTTAAATTCTAATAAACAATTTAAATTTTTGTAGATTTTGAATTTTTTCCGCATCTTATGCTTCTCCCTGATGAGGCCGATAATATTAGAATTATACCATATAGGGTAATGACGTTTAAAATTGCGATGAATCAGAACATTGTAGCAATTTTATTTTCTATCTAGATGTGTTCATATAATTAATCTCTTTATTTAATAATAAACAATATAATGCATAATAATGCTATTCAATCCACTAATTAAATATTACCTATTCCACGGTGACAAAATAAAGTTTCCATTTAGTTTCATTCCTAGAGCTCCATCTATTAAGAAATTGTGAATTGATTGTGTTGCCGGGCAGCAACTCGCTTGACCCCGGACACTTCCAATACAGCTGTGGTGAAAGCAGGTCTAATTGTTCCTTGAAACAATGGTTTTTTGCAGTTTTTCGTGTTGGAAGCACGTGCGGATTAAGTTGTTCTTAGAGGAGAGAATGTCATCTCCGAAAGGCACTTTTGATTGTCCACTTGTTGGAACAGCTCGTAGATGACGTGAAATTTTTTGGTCGAAGGGCCGTTGGTAACAGTAAGTAAAATTTGATTCTGTAACCATATTAAGTAAAGATTTTCAGTGCAACTTTATTTATATATAACATGAAATTGTACATATAGTATTCAAGTTAAATTATCATGCAACGTTTGATAATTTTCGTGGTTTAATTTTATACATAAAGCAACTTTAAATTAACATGCAGTTTGGTAATCAGGAGACTGGTTTAACGTTATTTTTGATTAAAAGCAAGAAGAAAATATAGGAGTTTACGCTTTGTTTGTAGTGTGGACCTGGCGAAATTTAATTACTCAAAATGGATGCCGAGTAATGTGGAGTTTCAGTATGCAGTAAAATTATTTGTTCTAAATTGGAGATTTCCTCATTTCAATGCTGACGTAAGCTTCCTTTATGGTATTTTTCAGTTAGACGGAGTTTTGGTATGTAGAAATTTGTTTTCGTATGTTAGCTGAACTATGGACATTGTAATTAGATAATTTTTTGTTTAATCAAGTTATTTAAACTTCAAAATAGGTCAAGGACAGACTGTGAATATGTTTTACAATATTAAGCAATAGGAATCTGTAACTATTACTTATCTAAATCTTTTATTAATTCACTAAAACTACGGAAGATGTCATTACGTGTTAGAAAAAGTAAATTCTTCTATTTAAGAAAATTGGAAATTAAACTTCTGTTTGCTATTTCATTAATAACTATTTGGAATTAATTATTGTAAGGTTATGGTAGATCTACCCAAACTAACATTTTTGTTATCAATAAGTAACAGTTTAGAAAGCAACTTTATGCTTTATTAATTTGTTAATAAACATTGGCTAGTTATTTCTTACAGAAATAACCACATTTAACTTGATTGGTACTGGCTTTATCCAGTGCCTTTGTAAATAATTTTCACAAATTAAATTAATCAAAATATAATAAAAAAGAGAGATATTTTGTAAAAAAAAGCACATATTTGAATACTAGAGGAATAGATTTTTATTTTTGAACAAGACTATTCTTTTTAATTAGGATGAATGAAAGTTGATTCCATTTTAATTTTAAAATTTTGAGTATAAAAGCACAAACAGTGCTATTCTTTGTTTAATTTGTTCACAGGTGTAGCAGTGAATTACTAAGGTCAAAGTCGAGCCATAAGGTAAGAAACTTTAGGGATTATGTTGCCTTTAATAAACTGTATAGCGGTTATAGAATAAAGGTTTCCGCATTCGCCTTGTACAAGGGACTTTAGTAAGGTCTTCTCTGTATAGAAAAATACGGTGGCGCCTTATTCTTCATATTTTTGGTCACAATCCAACCCCGGCCCACAGCTCATGTTCCACCCAGAGCATATAGTTCGACTAGCCGCTTTGCCTTTGAGATTTCCACAACTTTGGGCCATTTTCCATCAGAACTTGCCGTGGGCTCTATTCGATTATTGGAAATTCTCGTTAAATAAAATCCCATAATAATAGTAAAAGGCTATAACATATAAATCCTAGACTTGATACAGTTTGGCATAAAATGCCTTACTTGCCTCCTCAACATCAGAAAAATTTTCTAAAAAAGTCCGATCAGCAACTGTTAAAGCATTATAGAGGTTTGGATAATCAGCTTTCTTAAAATTATACCGTTTTTTGTCACACTTGCGAAAATTACTATAATGTAGCTTACTATCAAAATTTATGCAAAGTGGTGGATGATAATTATCTTTCTTAACTAATGGACACACATCTTTTGAAATTTTACAGTTTATGTTAGAAAATACTAAGTCAAGTAGTCTACCATTCTGATTTACAATATTGTTATGTTGTCTGACATTGGAAAATGTAAAAAATTTAGAAGAATGTTAGTACGCACATCAACTTTACTGTTATCATTGTAAAATGGAACATTAAAGTCCCCCATAACAAGTACCTGGAATTCAGTGTACTCCTCCAAGTACTCAACAAGAGCTTCCAAGATAACACTGGTTGTATTTGGAGGGACATAACCACAAAAATATATAAGATATTTCCTTCACTATAGCATTTACAGCCTACAATGTCAATCATTGGCACAGCAGTTGTAATTCTTGTGAGATCAAGAGGTTTGACCACATATGAATTTTTAACGGCTAGTAGTACTCCACTTTCGCGTGTGGTATCTAAAGCATCATAATTATGATCGTCACGCATTACTATATATTGGCCTGGAAATAATTCTGAATTTGAGATAGCAGTTACTAACCATGTCTCCGCTAAAGCTATTAAATCAAATTCATATTCTGAAGAAGCAGCATAAAAGGATTGAACTTTTGTTCTGAGACCTCGCACATTTTGAAAATAGCAGTATGTAACATCAGACGATTTCTTTCTGGCAAAACCAGCAGCTAATTGCTATGACATAGGCTTAGATGGTTCATCAGCTGAATGCAACACACTGTGTTCTTGCTTATTAGTGTCATGCTTTTTTTCTAAAAATTTGCGAACCGCTACACCATTTGGCCAAAAACCAGCATCCAATACTGTTTTCATATGCACTGACTTATTGTTAACTTAAATGAACTATAACTATTAAGATACCTGGAATTTAACTTTTCTACCTTCACATAAAGAGACGATTCACTGTTAGTGTTGCCCCCTAACTTAGAGTATGTATAGTCTATTACTTTATGCACATGAACTGATGGGTTGACACGTGTGATATGTAGCATTGAGTAGCGTGGCCGTGGAGTAACTGCTATAAATTCTTCTGAATCGCGACATTCAGCAGTAGTTGGAGCAAGCCCTATTATTAACTTATTACGATTATTAGCTATTCTTGGTCTTTTTGGTTCTTTCAGGACATTAGCATATAATGTTGTATTAGGATTCTTAATAGGCATAGTGTTATCGTTCAAGGAAACCGCATCTATCCTATTACTATTAATACCACCAACACTCGTGTGGGTCGAGTTCTCAATATTTAAAAGTGTTTCTGGCTCTTTTTTGCTAGTATTACAGTTGGAGACGGTATTGGCTGCAATGTCAGATTGTGTATTTGTTAGGACCACATTTCTAGTTAGGAGCTTAACAAGATCTATATTTGAGCTCCTTAAAATGTTTATTTCTGATTTTAAATCTAGAATTTTTTGTTCTAATACAGCGGTTTCATTTTTTACAGAAACTCTTATAATATTAGCAAACTCTTGGCTATTTAAAAATATTAAAATATCATTACAAAGAGCATTTGTGTTCTTATCACTTGTTGATAATGAAGCTGAACTCTGACCAACTGTTATACCCAAAGTTGATATACCTAATTGTTGACTGTCTATCAAATCCACGTTTTTGTTTTCATGCTTCTCCATACAAATTAAACACGTGTAAAACTTATCACCTGATTCATTAGCTAGAATGACACCTTTTCTTTCACTGCATGATGTATGCACCTTTACATTGCACTTAATGCACTGGTAAACTTTTTTGACTGCTTTCTTATTGCAGTAAGCACATAAATCAGACAGAGCACTTTCGATATAACCTTCACTTTCAGACATCTTGGTTTAGGTTTCTTAGTTAATAGCTATAATTATTTTTAAATATAAAATAAGTTAGTTCATACTTATTTTGGTGGGCGGGATGTTCGGTCTCTTTGTCGCACGTTTACGTGGTTAATTTTAAGTTATTTTAAATTTTTAGTTGTAAATCAAATAATAAAGCTGTTATTCCTTGTCTCGTTATATCCTGCAGTAATACCTCCTTTGTGCATGTGAAAATTAAGTTGAAAAATGGGTAGTGACAGAAACACTCTCTCATCGATATTGGAGTGAAACGGTTGTTCGTACGGTGAGTAAGTTAGTCATTCGTACCGCCGAATGTGACTTTATCGATAAACCCCTAAAAAAACACAGGGAAAGTGCAAACGTAACACGTACTATAATTCGCATACAGTTCACTTAGTTGAAGAGTAGGAACTACACCTTAGAACAATAGAACAACACGGAGGTAAGTCGATATACAAATTTATAAAACATGCATTAAACATTTAGTGTAAAGGAGACGTGATATTATAACTCACTTCTTATCCCGAATATTTTTTTCTAGTCCTATTTAATGTCCCTCATATTGTACTTTAGGCAAGTTAAAGATACCCTGGAACATCAAACTACTTGATTTATTCATAATTCAAAAGTTTGCACGATTTATATTATGTATATGTATATACTTCAAATTTCATTCATGCGGCGAACGTCAATATTATCAATCGCATGTATAGTTTATGTATACAGCCTAAAACACCAGAGAGTTATTGCAACGTTCATTTTTACCAATTTTTTAATAAAGTTTTTCCTTATTTGACATTTACACATGTGCAATTAACATACCTTTAATGTTTGCACTGTATTAAAATACAGGACACCTTTATTTAATTTAAATCCAACCAAGGAATGCTTTTATTTAAGGCGCCTTAATTTTGATATATACCACCTTTAATGTTTGCACTGTATTAAAATACAGGACACCTTTATTTAATTTAAATCCAACCAAGGAATGCTTTTATTTAAGGCGCCTTAATTTTGATATATACCAAATGCGTAAGGTACAAACTTACATTTAATTGTCTGCTTTTTGTATAAATAGTGTGAAATTAAATGGCTATTTGTAGTGTTGTTTTCATAATTAAATTTAAAGATATAATGCCCAAGTTTAAAACACGAAAAAGATATAAAACGTCAACGCTCTAAATACGAGGATGCTGTTTTGTAATGCTTTTCCTAGAAGTAAGGTATAAAAATCCTTTTAAAAACAGATATGCTATATGCTTGAGAAGTAAAAACAGTGTCTTGAAGTAAACTCGAAGAGTATTCCGTGAAAACATTTTGACAACACATACAAATGTTATTGAATCAGTGGTAAATAAAAGACTCAAATATTAAAAAAAGATTCAGCTTTGTGTGAATACAATTTTTGTGATCTTTTCCAATATAGTTAAACATGTATTATAGGTCACCTTATCACAAAAGAGATTAATTCTTTATTTATTTTTAAAACATAACCTATGGATATAGAATACTAAACATATATGTCAAAATAAAGAGTAAAGGAAAAATACTTGCTCTGAAATAGTGTAGGAAATTGAACTATGTAGTACTAGCGGAGTCTGACACTTTTCGTGCATTTTTAAGAATACTGCCAGAGTTTTAAATATATCATTTCCATTGCAACGTGTGATGTAAAGCCACTATATAAACGTATAAATTCTAGTTATAGCTTAATCATTTAAGTGAAAAAATTTTGTAATAAAACCATGCAAACGGTTGCACCTAGACCACGAAATTATTTTAGCGACTCGAGATTATATTGCTTCCGTCGCAAGCAATCTATACAATAAACTTTCTTTCGGTACGCTAAAAAACAATTTCGCGGCCTTGATATACAAATAACTATTAAAAACGCTACCATATAGTATATATTAATTAGCGTTAGATTCTTTACTGTGGCATGTATTTTAAAATAATGATTTCAATAAAACTTTCGAAAACAATACGTTTAGCGTTTTCTGACTTCTTGGGATGGGCTAGAATATGGGGGAGCCTTCTAAGTCCCCTACCTCCTAGCTACGTGCATGATTATCACTTAATTTATAGCTGAATAGTAGAATTTGGCTGCAAATATAGTTTTCTATTTATTTATTTAATTTAATTTTTAGCATTCTGTAATTCACCAAAAGTGTTAAATCTTGAACTTTGGCACGATTTGTCAGTCGGTCAAATAAAAATTTAAAAGAACTAGAACAAGGACAATCAAATTATAGATCAAAGTTCAATTCTAAAAGTTTCAGTTTCTCAAAGTAAAAAAAAAGACTATAAAAATCCGTCTGCAACAATTTGATAAACATTGAAAATTGCTAAACATTTTGTACTTTTGTTACATATTTGTAGGATTTTTTAAAGAATCAAAAATCAAATGATATACTACGGTATGTTTCACAAGTATCTTGATTGTAACTCAAAATCATTATACTCTTAAGTCAAACAAAAGAGTGATAGTTACTTGTTGAAAACAACTGAAAAAAATATCTTCTCATTCACTGAATGAAAGTCGGGCCTGCCCGGTCCGTCAGTTTTTATTTCGAGTCGGGCCTCAGGCCGGGCCGGTCACTTTTCTGCATCGGGCCAGGCTGGGCTTGTTTGGCCTGGCTCGAGTCCATCCCTAGTATTACCCATAAAATTCTATTACTCATAATGCCATTTTGTATTGATATAAGAACTGACATCAATATTTCATTGCAAACTGGTAATTTCCTTGCTGTTTGGACATATTCAACAGTTATGCGAATTGCCAGAAAATGACTGGCCTCTGCAAATGCGGACTTAAAGCCTGCCAGCATACTGCCAATACTGTCCAAAGCTATAGAACATCAGGTCTACAATCAAATTATAATACACATCACAAAGTGCAATATACTGCTTAACTTCCAGTCAGGCTTTTGTACTGGGCACAGCATTGCAACGGTTTTAAGTAAAGTTGTTAATGACTTAGCAAGTTCAGTAGATGAATCTGAGTCACATATCTTGTGTTTTTAGATTTCAGCAAGGCTTTTGATATTATCAGTCACACTCTGCTTGTAGCCAAACTTCATTACTATAGATGTGATGACACTGTTCTTAGGTGGTTTAGAAATTACCTACGTGGTAGACAGCCATCAGTTAAATTAAACAATGAACAGGCTGAATTCCGTCAAGTATCCCAAGGAGTTCCACAGGAAAGTATTTTGTACTCTCTGCTGTTTGCTATTTTTACAGTTGATTTTCCTAATGCATTATCGTAGGGTGCCGATATTATATGTATGCAGATGACATACTACTGTATATGTCAAGTAATATATCGATGGTTAACAATACAATTCGACAGTTAAATTGTAATTTGAATTTGGTTGCTAAATGAGTACAAGACAGTAGACATTCTTAACGCCACAAAACAGTAGCTTTAAGCTTTATGTGTCGATTCACGCATTAATTATGCAAAATCTGAAGTGGTACGAGCATTGGAAATTCAGATAAATGATATTACAATTAATATTAACGGGAATGCTTAGTATTCAGTGTATTTCTGGACAGTTTTCTTAGTTTTGAAAGTCATATAATAAAAAAATGTGTTCACTGTACAGATACAAACATCTCTTATGTCCTAGTATAAAGTGGAGAAACTTTTTCTTACTAAACTGTTTGATATTTTATTAAAAGAACAGCAATTTATTAGGGCAATTTAATTATATGTTACGTTACTCAGCTGATAACTGCATTTGTGGAATAATGACTTGGTAGTCTTTCTTTTTCCCTTTTTTGTTTACTTTAGGGAAGAATTTAAAATCAGGAATGCTAAATTCTTCCCAATTATATATATATATATATATATATATATATATATATATATATATTGTCGTGGAAATTATAGGTTAAGAAGGATAGATAGGTGTAATAAATTTTTAACGGCTGTGTATATAGGAAATAGGAACAATTTATTTACGTGCCAAATTAATTAGTTGTGACATTGAAAACGGACGGATAATAACATTTTTTTTTTTCTAAATTGGAATGTTAAATTTGCATAACGTGTGAAGCTTTGGAGTACGTGGAAACGCAAGGATATGCATAATTAGTTTTAATATTTTAAATCAAGCACATCGGATAATAAACGGAGCTTTTGGGTATATTAATCAATATGGCAAACGGATATTTTCAATTTAACTAAACTAAACGTTTGTTAAAATACAAATACTAAAAAATGCTAAAACTTGGAATTATAATTTCAAACGGGCGGTTGCTTCATAGAAAAACTTGACAGTTGAAAATAACAAGTTCAAAGAAACTTAAATGAACGTTGTGACAGAATTCTGTGGAATTGTATGTAACGGTCAATGCATAAGCTACTAAAACAACAGATGGTTTGAAGGCAAAGTGAAATAGAATATCCGTTAGTGTAAATCAGACAGAGAGCATGTATAATGAAAGCTGGTTAAAACACTTGTTTAAAGTATGCGGTAGATTTGGAGGTCAACCACAATATCGATCTTCTGTTGATTGAGTGAGATTTTAAAAGAGACATCAAATATGTGTTAAACAAGGAAAGATAGCTAGAGGCTGGACGTAGAAATGGTGGATAGGAATCTGATTGGTTGAAGGCTAGAAAGTTTCAAGAAGCTTGCAACGGTTATATGTTGTTGAACAGATTTCAGGTGAAAAGCACGGTGGAGAGAGAATTGTCGGTTGTAATAGTCGGTTATGCATAAAATTTTTAGAATCAATTAAGATAAAATAAGCTTTTCGACTGAAATAGGGTCCGAGAGGGGTGGATGAGAAAATATAAATACACTAGGAGAGGTACTACAGCTCTTTTCTCTTACTTTGGCTTATTATCGTACGTCGCTTATTCGTTTGACTTTGCTTTGCTAAAGCAACATCCTAATTTAAAAGTGTAAAGCGGTGTTAGTACAGCACGTCGGTAGTTTTTTTAAACGTGTGTCTTGCACAAGTGAGTGCTGGTTAATTAACGGTGCTGTTACTACACTCTACAAACAGATGGAAGGATGGTACTAGGGTAAGCGAACTGAGAAGTGTGAAACAAGAATGCGTGAGGTTTAGTAATTACGGAAGGTGATTAGCTTCGTCTAGTCAAGTATCGAGGTAGAAACACTAAAGGCGGCTGCAGAGATTTGGATAGCGAGTGAAAATGGGTTGGAGCTATGTATAACAGCGCAGTGTATGGACAACATCTTCAGAGGCGATGATGAGAAAAAGCTTACTCCAGGTAACGAAATTAATTTCTCTTGCTTTTGCTTGAACATTTGTGCTGTATTACCATTAAACTCATTTAAAGGGGTATATGTAAAGGACAATTGGTTTTTATCATTTATAAGTGTTACTAAATGACATAAAATTTTTGATGTAAGGAGTAAACGGGTCTTTAAATTTGTTTTAAACAAAAATGCGACGTTTTTAGGCGTTTATACTGAGCTCACCATAGACCTGAATAAAAGTCAATTTAGGGTTTCTCAACGGGCCCATCTACTCGTATAAAATAAAATACAAATCACGAAATTTCAAAAGGTTTAAGGATTGAAACTGAAACAATTTTTGATATTTATAAACAAATGTGTAAATATTTTCTTGATAATGGGAACTTTGGAATATGTATAAATAAAAAGGTTGTATGTCTCTTTACATTATTTCAGTGGTAATTTTATTTGACTGTATATGTGAGAAAGAGTGAACTTAGGATGGTTAATATCCAGGAAGAAGCAGATTTTAGAGCTAGCCGGAGTGTGCAGAAATAAGGAGGCGTTCCAGAGGTATTGAAAGATTTTTATTATTTTTTATTTTTTAATTTTTGTGAAAATTTTATGAAGGCCCAACAACGCTGGGACTGGAAGGTGATCCTGATTTTTTTGAGACATTCACAGCAATTTTATGGCGCCCAACGTGTGCGAGAATCGAGTCTAGGTTTATAGAGTTATCCACTGCAATATATATATATATATATATATATATATATATATATATATATATATATATATTGATATGATAAGACCGCACGCCGATGTAATAAATGTCCAATTTCCTTCTGTCTGCCACCGCTCTGTGTTTTTCTAATATTCTAATTTTAATTATGCCATGGCTAGCTCAGTTTAATTCACACAGAAAGCACAACGTTACGATGATCAAATAATTTGCCCCTTTTTCCCTTAAATCTTACCTGCTTAGAATGATAAAATGAAGTCGATAAATGTTTGTGTAATGAAAAGAAATAATATCTACACTTCACAGTTTTGTAATCTGACAAATAAACCCTTAAATCAATTAATAATATTTAGATTATTTATCCCAAAAATTTTATCTCCTTTTCTTTAATTTAAAGTCACCAAAAACGACGCTTTTACTGAAAAATCTAGAACGTTCAAGACCTTTCCTCCTTTTTACGTAAATTTCTACGTATTAAAAAATATTTTTGTGCTTCTTTTTTTTTTCCTTTGGTCTGCTGCTACGTGTTGTGGACCAACACTTCTTTATTATCTTCAATCGAGTTGCTTCGTTAAAACAATGCTCTGCTTTGTGCTTCTTCACGTGAGTTTGAACCAAGAATTTTATTCAGTATTGTTAATTTTGTTTCCAAAATTTACCTCGTGCTTTACTTAGATCTGGATGCAACTCAGATTTCCCGGGTGCAACTTAGATTTTTCACCTTAGATTTCCCAACTTGGATTGCTGGATGCTACTCAGATTTTTCAACTTAAGAGCCCTACATTATAAATATTTAACCTTAAATTAATTAACAAATTTCTACTCATGTTTTCAGCAAACGGCGAAAGCTTTTTCATCTATCTTCACTATAATTTGTTCTCAAATATTATATAACACCACTTTTCACAAATTTTAATAATTTAATTTGAAATTTATTTCGACGCGTAAATTTTCGAGTAACAGTGATGCAGCTTTGACGTGGTTCAAATTGAGACTCAGCCTTTTATCAAACTCTGAGCGTTATATAGTTTATACTTTCTAAATTTCATTGGTTTATCTGAACTGTCGTTCAAAGTCTTGTAGCCAACCATAAGTTGTTTTGGATATTCCTAGGAGTTTTACAATTTTAATTCTAATGAAACTATTCCGTGGTTACGTATTCTGCTCGTATTTCTATTATTTCTCGATCTTTGACCACTTGTTTTGTATTATTACTGGAAATTTTAATTTACCTTGGTCTTTAATTTTGCTTATGGCTTTTGTTTGTGTAGATAAAGCTTTTGGGGAATTGAACAAATAAACTGATGTAACATGAATGATGTAAATCAACATGTTTCTGTTTATATCCTGTATTAATTTTGAAATGTGCATTTATTATCAAAATGCTTTACTATATTCTTTCTTTATCGCATGCTTAATTGCGTGATGACTTACTAGGTTTTATCTTATTCCATGCGTATCTATTTGTTTGTAAATTTATGAACGTTTCTTGAAGTAGTTTAATTGCATGTATAATTATCTCTCTGCTGAATATGTGTTCTATTATTGAAAGACATGCTTACTGGCATTGATTAAAGTTAATTGCGGTTCTTATACAGGGTATTAAATGTTTGCTCTTTGCATAATATGTGAATTATTTATTTTCATGCTAACTAAATGCAGTTTTCTAATTCCTATTGCATTAATTACGCGACTCTTACGACTCAATACACCCCTTATAACAGCTATATGTATATATATATATATATATATATATATATATATATATATATATATATAGGTATACCAATAAAGATATACACCTACCGGGCTAACAAGTTTCGAAAGTGCAGTTTCTTACAGAAATAAAGAAAAAGGTTTTTAAATTTTCCTATGGTGCTCTGGAAAAGTTTATGAACAGGATGAACACGTTTCTATAAAAGGTATGTTGTTTTAGTACACCTATCCTAGTTGACTAACATGTTTTGAAAGCACAGGTCTTACAGAAGCTAAGAATAAATATTTTTAAATTTCTTTAAATTGTTCTTATGCAAGTTCGGAAAAGTTTGTAAACTGGGGCGAACACGTTTTTATAAAAGGTGTGGTGTATATACAAGGTGACAAAAGTGTCACCCTGTTTAATATGCAAAAGCAGCAGTATAGTTTTCCGCTGTGTTAAATGTCAGAACGTTACCTGCGATGATTATAGTGGGCTCACCTCATCTGAGATGCGCTGTTTAGAACTTAAAAGAAAACTCTTCTAACTCTTCTAAAGAATAAATACAATATAGCAGCTGGTCTCATTTACAGACCTCCAAGCACTAATATAAATTGCCTAAACCACAGCTTTTGCATATTTCTGATGATATTATTCTTATTGGAGATGTATATCTTGACTTTATCAGAGATGATTCCAATTGTGAAAATTTAAGTTCACTCCTTAATGTCTTCAATTTGACACAAAATGTAAAACAGCCAACGCGAGTAACATAGATCTCTTCAATCCTACTTGATATTATGTGCTCGAGTCCCCCAACTAAAAGTTACATCTTGTGAAACAAGTTTTACAAATGCTAACGTTTTACCAATTACACTTTATAAACTATGATAAATATGCTCGCTAATGATATTTACATTTATTACTCCCTGTTAATTCATGAAAATTAATATTTTACGTCCTTGATTATGACCTTAGAATTATTGATTTTTACGCTAAAAGAATCTGAAAAGTTTTTGAGCACTATACATCCAATCTGCTATAATTTAAGATGCTCGCTTTTCTACTGCACGTTTAACACATATTTACATCTGCAATTGATTAAAAAGGTTTTTGTTTCTGTGCATCTAAACATCCTTAAAGTTCTTTGAGAATATTTACACACGCTAAAAATGATGCAAATTAACTCTTACACTGAAAAGCTTTTTCATTAGAATCTTTAATTACTACACTAGAGACTAGGAAAGCATTTTAAAGTTTGATTAATTTGTATTTACATGCAGAAACTTGCAATAACTTATTAAATGGCTTATCTAATAAAAATTAACATACAAATTACACAGAAATATATATATATATATATATATATATATATATATATATAGAAATTAATAAGATGAAATAATAACTTAGACTTTTTAAGTAAAGCCCAAATGATCATTTCAAATCGAGCTAGTAATTGAAAGAAGGAAAATATAAGGCCTTGGACAGGATTTGAACCTGCATCTCAGTTTTGCCGGAACTGTGCGTTATCCAATTACGCTACCGAAGCCGATGGCTATAATTGGGAAATTTACAAATCTAAATCGTGTACAGTACCATATATAAACCTAACTTTCAATTACGTTTAGCATTTTTGTCAATCATATCTGAAATTGTCAAGTTTTTGACTTATGTCAGATATAGACAGGAAGCAACACTCAAAATCACGGCTATTGCCAAGTATTAATATATAAATATTATAAGTAGTTTTTTACACAAGGTAAGTTGATAAATACTTACGTATTGAAATTAATAAGATGAAATAATAACCTAGTCTAAGTTATTATTTCATCTTATTAATTTCAACGTATATTTATCAACTTACCTTGTGAAAAACTACTATATATTATATATATATATATATATATATATATATATATATAGGTATACCAATAAAAATATGTTTATTTATTTATTTGTTTTCAGTACACCTACCTTAGCAGGCTAACCAGTTTTGAGAGCACAGGTCTTATAGAAGCTAAGAAAAAAAATTTTTAATTTTTTTATGGTGTTTTGGAAAGTTTACGAACCAGGATGAACACGTTTCAGTAAAAGGTATGTCATTTTAGTACACCTATCTTAGTTGACTAACATGTTTTGAAAGTACAGGTCTTACAGAAGCTAAGAATAAATATTTTTAAATTTTTAAAAGTTTGTAAACTGGGGCGAACACGTTTTTATAAAAGGTGTGGTGTATATACAAGGTGACAAAAGTGTCAGCCTGTTTAATATGCAAAAGCAGCAGTATAGTTTTCCGCTGTGTTAAATGTCAAAACGTTACCTGCGATGATTATAGTGGGCTCACCTCATCTGAGATGCGCTGTTTAGAACTTAAAAGGAAACTCTTCTAACTCTTCTAAAGAATAAATACAATATAGCTGCTGGTCTCATTTACAGACCTCCAAGCACTAATATAAATTGCCTAAACCACAGCTTTTGCATATTTCTGATGATATTATTCTTATTGGAGATGTATATCTTGACTTTATCAGAGATGATTCCCATTGTGAAAAATTAAGTTCACTCTTTAATGTCTTCAATTTGATACAACATGTAAAACAGCCAACACGAGTAACATAGATCTCTTCAATCCCACGTGATATTGTGTGCTCGAGTCCCCAACTAAAAGTTACATCTTGTGAAACAATTGACCTTAACATTTCTGACCATAGGGCAGTCTTATGTACATTTGAATTAAACATTGTAAAACAAAGTGTGCAAACCTTAACCTGCAGAGACTTTAGATACTTCAATATGAACAAATTTGCATATAATTCTAAGCACATTCAATGGAGATGATCAAGATGCTACTGAACGTAGATGACAAGTTAAGTTCCTTAATGACACTATTATATCCATCTTTGATTGCCTTGCACCTCTGCAAACAATATAAAAAAAGAAATCTTCACCATATATAGCTTCAACAATTCGCCATATGATTAAGTTGAAAATGCAGCTTACAAAAAATACCAGCAGTCTGAAAATATTGCTAAATTTTACCTGTACAATTAATATCCTCTATCGTCTGCTTAGCAAAAATGTTTATATCTCAAAATTTATAAAATAATTCAGCCTGGTGTTATTTCTTTGAGTTCTTCTCTTTGGAGTAGCCCCATTTTGTTAGTTCGAAAGAAAAACTGAGAATATCATGTGGTTTGATGATAGTAGATTACATTCGGTTACAGTTCTGATAGTTACCCATTACCATGCACCGATTCCATCTTGAGCCACTTTTATAACACCAAATACATATCTTCAATAGATCTTAAACAAGCTTTTTATCAAATGCCTTTGGAGCAATCCTTTTCTGAAAAAACTGCCTTTTATGTACCTGGAAAATGTTGGTATGTATGAATTAACCTTTCATCTTTTGGTTTATTTAACGCTCCCCAAACACTCCAACGTATAATAGACAGAACACTATGTTAAATTTTGTATCAAGAGCATGCTTTTGTTTATCTTGATGATATTTAGTTATCTGTAACACTTTTGAAGAACATATTTTAACTTTAAATGAAATAGCTGATTGCCTAAATAATATTGGTTTTAAAATCAACTGGGAAAAATGTAACTTTTGTTGTTCTTCTCTTTCTCTTCTAGGGTTTATTGTAGACATAAATGGATTACCATCTGACCTCCATAAAGTAAATACCATCAGCAATTTTAGAACGCCTAAGAATGTCACTGAAATTAAATATTTAATCCGAATGATATCTTATTATCGCATTTATTTTTACCTAAACTAACTACTATCTCTAACCTAAATACCGCTCTAATTAAGAATAAAAAGAAAGGGCAATCTTTGAGTGGACTTCCGATGCACAAAAAGCTTTAGAAAAAATAAAAGTTTTAATTTCTTCCCCTATTTTAATTTTACCAAATTTTGACGAAAAATTCTACATTCAAACTGACATTTCACTTATTAGCTTAGATGCCATTTTATTTATATAAACTAAAAGATTATATAGAACACCCTATTGCTTATGCTAGTCGTACTTTAACTACCGCTGAAAAAATATTCTGCTACCGAACGAGAACTTCTCAGAGTAATTTTTGGAATTGAAAATTTTAGGAGTTATGTTGAAGGAACCAAGTTTACAGTTATTATCGTTTGTACTATTCTTATTTGGTTAAATAGTTTGAAACAACCCGCTGGACGTTTGACCAGTTGGAGTTTACGTATCTCACAATTCACTTTTACTGTTCGAATTAAATATCATACCTGACGTTCTTTCTCGTGATGCAGTTGGTTTAAATCTTCCTAATTCAACTCCCGATACCTAGTATTCTAATATAGTGAAAACAGTTACCGAACATTTTGTAAAATATCTATCATCTCGTGTCATAGGAGATTGCATATATAAATTTATTACTTTTTTCTCACTAAAAGTTACAAATATACCTGAATGGAAATTAGTAATACCTACCGCCAATAGCTCTAAAGTTTTGAAAATGTTTCATGTTGCTCTTGCCTTTGCACATTTAGACGTTACAAAAACTATAGCAAAATATGTGGTGTACAGATGGGTTCACAAGAAGCTCAACCTGGTTTGATGGATGCGTTTAAAAAAGTACCATTCATTACAATTAATTTCTCTTGATTTATTATGACCACTTCCTTGATATAAGAAAGGTAATCAATATCTATTGGCTGTAACGGATTGGTTTCCAAAATTTGTTTTCGTTTATCCTTTAGCAAAGACTACATCTTCTGCAATTATGAAATTTTTAGAACAGTTTTTTTTTATTTTCGGCATGGCTCAAATTATTCTTTGTGACAGTGGTACACAGTTCATTTCAAAAGAGTTTCAAATTTTCGTGAAAAGTTATAAAGTTCAAAAAATCTGGTTTAATGTCAGAGACCACTCCCAAGTAAATCCAACAGAACGTTTTAATCATGTAATGATTACTGCTATCTCGTTCATTTCAAAAGAGTTTCAAATTTTCATGAAAAGTTATAAAGTTCAAAAAATCTGGTTTAATGTCAGAGACCATTCCCAAGTAAATCCAACAGAACGTTTTAATCATGTAATGATTACTGCTATCTCTTCCTAAATTGCAAATATACCTAAATGGAAATTAATATTACATATTTCTAATTGACTTGAAGTTTTGAAAATGTTTTATGATAATCCTACCTCTGCACATTTAGGCGTCACAAAAACTATAGCGAAAATATCTGATGTTTATTACTAGCCTTATCTCAGACAATCCGTTTGCCATTATGTTAAAAACTGAAAAGTCTGTGGTACACAGAAAGGTTTACAAGAAGCTAGACCTAGTTCAATGGATGCATTTAGAAAGGTATCTTATGTTTTTCAATTAATTTCTTTCGATTTATTAGATCCTCTCCCTCGATCTACGAAAGGTAACCAATACCTATTGGTTGTAACTGATTGGTTTTCCAGGGTTTCTACTGGTACGGAAAATCCGGAAAGTACTGAAAAAGTGCTGATTTTGTAGAGCAACTTTGGATATGCGGAAAAAGTGCAGAATTTATACTTCACATTCTGAAATTAAGCGTCTGCTTTGAGACATTACAAAGTCTGACTTTTATTTTGTAGTCTTTCATTGTGTATAAAATAAAATTTTTGGGGAATAAAGATTCCGCGACCGTATGTTCAACAGTACAGTTTATAAATGAATTCATTGATATTAATACGATTATATTAAATTCATTACTAAACACAAAGCTAGAAGATTATCTAAATGCAATCACGGAAATAATAGATCTTAAAAATACAACCTTTGCGTCAAGAATAGCAAACAACCGGATCTGCATTTATTTAACTACAAAAGAAGACGCCGACCAGCTTGTAAATAATCATCCTAAAATAACAGTGAATAATACAGAAGTGGAAATACGTAAATTACTAACGCAGACCGTAAAGGTGGTTATTTCAAATGTTAGCCCATCCATACCACACAATGTAATAGAAGACACAATTATAAAGCTAAATATAAGTTTAACAGGCAAGATGTCATTTATAAAAGCTGCAGTATTAGAAATAAAATTTATAATAATAATAATAATAATATTTATTTAAAATAGGTAATCCTAATATTACAATACATTAGAATAGAAAATAAAAAGAACATGTTTTCTCAATTTAAGTAAATATAAATACAAATACATTTAGTGTTACTTAGAAGTTACTCAAGACTAAAAGAAAAATTAATATCAGTAAAAGCAACTATTACTTAACTAGAAGTTTGAAAATTATAATTACTCCTACCAAGTTTAGGTCATTTGGTTTATTTTTTAAAGTACTTACATTTTAGTTAGGTTTTAGTTTTTTCATTAATTTTCGTTTAAAAGATATCAATGTATTACAGTCTCGAATATTTTTTGGTAAAGTATTATATTTAATCAGACCTTTGAAGAATATTGAATTCATAGTCTTTTTCTATTTGGTCCTTACAACATAAATTGCCTTGTGACCTAGTTTTGTGGTTATGTATTTAGTTGACATAAACAATAAACTCATTAAAATAACTTGGCATTAATCTATTGATAATTTTAAAAATAAATATCATTGTTAAATATTTAATTTTTTTCAGTAACCGATAGCTATTCTAGGGTGCTTAACATTTTTTGAATGTTAGTCCTTTTGCTACATTTCAGTATGATTCTTAAACCTCTGCTCTGTAGTTTTTGAAGAGTACTTAACTTATTTTGGTCAAATAAATATAGTATTGTTGCACAGTAGTCAAAATGTGGTTGAATGATTGTTTTATAGACTAATTTTAGTTCTTAAAGGCAATTTAGGTGCTAATATCTTGAGAAGAAATATAGTTTTTTTGTAATTTTATTTTTAACATAATCTAAGTGATTTTTAAATGTTAAAGTACTATCCAACATAATACCTAAATACTTAGTTTGTTCAACAATTTGTAATATTTCATCATCAATCTTCAATGTAATAGCATTTCTATCGAGTTTATTTAATTTATTAGTATTTCCAACAATCATTGCTACAGTTTTGTTTCTATTAAGTTTCAACTTGTTCATTTGAAAGTACCTATAAATTTTATCCAAACTATTATTCACTTTATTTGTTGCTGTTTGTATATCAGACTCTTTGATTACAAGTAGGGTACCATCAGCATATAGATTAACAAATTCACATTCGTGGTCAATACTCTGGAAATCATTTAATTACAAAATAAATAACAACGGTCCTATAACACTTCCTTGAGGAACACAATTTCTTACTAGCACTGAACTAGATGTTGAATTTCCTACTTTCGTTTTTTGTCCTCTGTTTGACAGGTAGTCATTCAACCATTTTATCACTGTTCCACCAATGCCGTAGTGTTGTAACTTAGTCAATAATAATTGTCTGTTAACTGTCTCAAATGCTCTTTTAAGGTCTAAGAAGACAGCAAGTATATACTCATCTTGATCAATGTATTGCTTACACTTACTAAAAGTTAGCTGAATAGCAGTTTCACATCCTAAGCTTTGGTAGACAAATGTATGTTAAACAAACTGCAAATTTAAACATCTTAGAATCATGTAGGTATATTCACTTTTAACTAATTAAAATATTCGAATGTTCAGATCACGCTTATTTTCCGTTTTTCATGCAATAATAAGTACTGAATTTTTTCAATTAAAGTACTGAAAAGTACAGAAAAAGTACTGAATTCAGTTGTTCGAGTAGACACCCTGTTTTCCAAATTTATTTTCTTTCATCTCTTAACATAGACTATCTCTTCAGTGATTATGAAATTTTTAGAGTGACAGATTTTTCTTATTTTCAGTGTGCGTCAAATTATTCTTTACAAAAATAGTATACAGTTTATTTTAAAAGAATTTCAAATTCTTGTAAAAAGTTATAAAGTTTAGAAAATCTGGTTTAATGCCAGGTATCATCCACAAGTAAATGCAACCAAAGCTTATGAAGAAAAATCAAAGTCATTACAACCTCCATAAAAAAGACATTTTTTTTCCTTGGATGAACAGGTATTGTAGGAAAATCATGTTCTATCTGATGCCACTAAAAAGTTTTTTTGCCAAACTAGCTCCTAAATTCATATTATGTAGAATTTTTCATGTAATTTCTCCATTGATTTATGAACTACAAGATTCAAATTACAAACCTCAAGGACTTTGGCATATTATTATAGATTTAAAATCTTTTTGTCTGCCCCTACTGAGTTTTACCTACATTTATGTTTATACCTGCATCTAAATATATGTTCTCTTTTCTATTCTCATTTCAACTAATCGTTTCTTTTGGCGTTATC
Source organism: Platerodrilus igneus (assembly GCA_036346225.1). Lineage (NCBI taxonomy): Eukaryota > Metazoa > Arthropoda > Insecta > Coleoptera > Lycidae > Platerodrilus > Platerodrilus igneus. Next base: position 2,754,092 of record JARFIW010000910.1, read on the forward strand.
TCTCCTACACAAATATACCTTACCATTGAACTTTCATATCGTTTACTTCTACGTAAATTTAATTTATAGCCTTCAACCTATCCTATCGTATATTTAAACGGATGTTACCCTTGAACCATGTAGTGTTTCAAACCTTGTCATGTCATAAATAGTTTTTTAGTTTTAAAAGATAGATCCCTCATACCTAGTTACAAATTTTTTTTCTAGTGGTCATTGAACGCAAAAATTCTATTTCTTTTTAAATTTTCATGTTTTATCTTTTTACTATTCCATAATCCACTACATTCTGTTATCGTGGTTGACATATTTTTCGTCTAAACAACTTATGAATCTTTAGGTCTTTTTCTAGCTGATATCGGGTTGATGCTTACCCTTTGGTTACATATGGGATTTCTACCTAGATGTCTGTTATAAAAAGTTGATTTCCACAGTTGTGGGTACAAGAAATTTCTGTTCAATGTGTTTTACTTTGCACATATTTTAATCATTTGTTGCAAATTCCGCTAACAACCATTTTTATTTCATAGGAACCTAATGTATTTCTTTCTGGTTCTTCCTGAATGTGCCGTATTAAGGTTTCCCGCGTTTCATATTATTGCGCAATTGTTTAATATAACGTATAATTACGCGGCAAATTACGTGCCATTTGTATCAAATACCAAACATCTTTAAAAGTGATACAATGGTCACAGTTTAATTACAATATAAATAATAATAATATAATATTGTTTATTAACGGTATGCAACAAAGTTACAGTTACCATAAACAAATGCATAAAAAATATTTCAACTAATTAGATTACAAGGGAATACTACATATTGGAAAACAAATGACGTTTGACTGAATTTTTGAAGGAGTATAGTGTTTCAAGAAAAAAGTCAGTTTCACTCAAAAAGTTGGCATTTTTAAAACATCTTTCTAAAGGTCTTTGCATTCCATAATTGGTTTGATTTAAACAGACATTAAGAAATATAGATGATTGAGTATATCTTGGTGGTGGCACATGGAACTGAACTCTGTGTAACAAATCTGAACAATCTATCAACCCATGAACAATTTTAAAGAGCATTAAAATGTCTAAATAATTACGACGAATTTCTAATGTTGGGATATCCAAGTAGCGTAAAATATGAATGTATTTAATTTTCCCATAAGGGATGCCTAACTTATAAGCAATTACACGAATATACTTTTTCTGACTTTTTTCCAGGCGTTTTATGTGAATAGAGTAAAAAGGTGAGCAGACAATACTTGCATATTTTAGTAAAGAGCAAACTAAGGAACATTAAACCCCAGAAAGACTCCGTATAAAACGGATACTCACGTGTATTTCTTTAACATCTCAGGATCCTTGTTTTTGTGGGTTGGCTACGCCACTATTGACACCAAATTTCATCCATCCATCCTCTATGCTCGTTCGTAGGTGGGACGAGAAGGATACAGGTAGAGGCACACGAAGATAAGATTAAAGGGAGCCTACTCCTAAAAAGAGAAAAGACACCAACACAACCCCGGTAGATGTTCTCGGCTTCAGGTCTCGTAGATTAATGACGTTGTATCACACCGCGCACACTTGCACCATTCACTCTGCGCAGGCGCGACTCGGGGACAACGAAAATTGACCAATTTATTTAAAAATATTTGCGGGAATTTATTTACATATTTAACAATGTACATTACCAAATTTTGGTATGTAACAATCGCGACAAAGCCATAAAAGAAAAAATCTTAGAAATAAAGACTTTTAGCATGGTAAAAACTTAAAATCTAAAACCTGACTAACTTACATATAACCTAACTTACATTCTAGTAAATGTTTATTTTAGGTGCCACCTGGTTTTTTCAACTGATAACGCGTCTTACGAGTAACCAGGAAACGGAATGTGTAGCCCCATTGTTTTTGAACATCTATAAATGCACACACGAGTTTTTGATGTTGTAACATCTTCAAATTCTGCGAAGAGGCCTGGTCAAAGTCCGAGCAGCCATAATTCGTCACATAAACAACACGTAATCGCTACATATATCTGGTTGGTATAACAGGTGTTGAACTGGATATTCAAGGTGCGTACTATTTATAATTTTATTCGAAAGATGTCACTTGTCAACTACATTTGTTTACACTCTAACAATGGTATTATAAAACCTAATTTGGCTATAAATATTTCGTGAAATTCAAGTGAGTTTAAAACTTAGAAACAGGGCATATTTCGCATTGATTAAGTAATTTGATAACATTGGTAAATACATTTAAACTTAACCCTAGTTCTAGCTTAATTAAACATAACTTGCTATAACAGCTATCAAGTAAATTTTTGTATTGTTCCACCTCTTATTATGATTACATAGAGACATTTTAATACTCTAATGAGTTTATATTAAAGCTTTTTTTTTTGTTTATCAACATTCCATACTTCAACTTATTTAGATATTTAACTTGTATAAATCATACAGCTGATTTCATTTTTGACTAAAGATATTTTTGCTTCTTTTATCATCTGATTATGAAGCGTTGCTCAATTTATTTACTATATCAATGAATTTAAAATCTATACATTCCAATTGTAAATAGTTAACGGATCCGATTTCTACATGATATAATAATTGTTGCATTTTTATTAGAATCAAACGTTAAGGTTTAGTAATAACGTGAAATTTAAAATCAAGGGAGTTATATTTTCATTTTATATATATATTTATTTAAAGAAAGCTAAGTTACTATTGCACAAACATTTTTTTTAATACCTGAATTATATATACGTTCCATTTTTGTTATAACATATAAATTTGTTAAAGGATATTATGCTACATTATACTTTTCTAAGAAACCTAGAACATTTTTATTTAAACAAAAAGGTATAATATCTTTGAGTATATAAAATACTTTCATAAAGGTTAATACTAGAAGATATAAAGGTACTTAAAATATCATGTTATTTTGAAATATATTGCAGGAGCAAACTGCTGCTTCATATGCTATATTTTTAATCTTGTAATTTATTTCAGATATCTCATCGTTGTAGTTAACTTATGGGTTCTACATTCCCTTTTCTTTCTGAATGTAGTGGTGCTCAATATTTTGTTTATTTTTTTAAATATCTATTCCCACCCCTGATCCTTTGCTTTCTACCGCCTAGAGTAAAGTCTAGAGCATAGCATTGGTAACGTCCAATTACCTAATTAAGGTTTGGTTAAACTGGCGCCCTACGTGGGGCGAGATTGCTTAAACTGGCGCATCCAACGTATGGGCTTTGTTTTCTTACACTGTCGCCGCAAGGTGTAGCATTTGATCTTGATAAAATAAAAATTTTACATTGGCACACATCAGTGTGGGCTGATTTTGTTGGTTGTTTGTTTACACTTATATTTAACGTACTGGCTCAGCAAATAGTAGCTTCATAGTTTTTTTTTGAAATTGGTCTAGTCAATTATAATTCTAAAGAAAGATACCAATTTGCTATATTTTTTTACTGAACCCTTGCCATTCTTTCAAATAATTATTTTTTTAACGTATAAAAAATAATACTAATGTTTATGTTTCCTTAAAATTAAATATATAATAAATAAAAAAATTTTTTAAAATAATTTTGTGTGCACTTATAAATTTACAATTATTAATTAGAAATATTAGTTCAAAATGTTTGAACCATTCAAAATTGTTTACTTACATATAGAAGAACTAAATTATGAACTTCGAATACGAGGGATAAGTAAAAAGGAACCGTCTGATAAAAGAAAAATATTAGGTAAATTTTTAGCAAAAGAAGAAATTAATCCAGGGTGTCTCATTAATTTAAATGAATTTAAAGAAGATTTTAATCGCGAATGTAAAGAAATTGACGACTCTATTAAGTCAATAAAAAATGTTTTGTCAAAATTTGATGGCAAAGCTACAGATTCTACTTTTAAGGGTACATCGGTTTGAGCTGTCGTCATATTATTTGAGAATTGCTCATGTGCATAGGCACGTTTTTGTTTTGATAGCAAATTTTTGATTTATATCGGCATTGCAACGCAGCATGTTAAAATCTATTTGGTCTAGGTGAGACTTGTCGTCGTGGTTGGTCGCTCAGCAGTATGTTAGTCTAGACGAGACTCATGAAGAGTTGGTCGCTCAGTATTACGTAAGTCTAGACGAGACTCGAGGTGAGTTAGTCGCTCTAGTAATTTTTGCATCATATTTTTTTAGTTGATGTAATTTTTGGTTGTTAGTCTAGTTGAGGCTCGTAGAGGGTTTGTCATTCTAGCAAATTTAGGCATTGTGAAGCATTTTAGTTGTTTTGACAGTTTGGTTGGTAGTAGTGTGAGAGTGTATCTGAACACAGATATTTTTTTGTTAGCTATCGTCGTGATTAGTTTTTTTATTGATGAATCGTTTACTACACAAAAGCCGGTAAATGGCACGTGAAAGATTTAAAACCTTTCAACGCCAGTATTGTAGATGACGAAGCTACTGATTAAACAACTAGTTTCGACATCGATAATGTTTGTGGCATCACTATAAATTTTTTTATGTCTTTTAGTATCTCGATGTTAGACGTTAGAAGTACCTTGTTATGTGCATTGTTAATTAACTAAGTATAATTATTAAATTTTTTTGTTTTGGTCATTGGCCACATTGACAATTGACCACATATATACCTTATTGCCCTGATGGTAGATATTCTAAGGAGTGTTAACCATTTCAGTTACACCCTGTCATTCATAAATGATGGTGGTGGTATGTTTATCGCATTGGAATTTTTGTGTTTATAAAGTTCATGTAGATAAATATTTCCGACAACCCCGTGAGAGGAGAGTCGTTATGATCTATCCTCGATCTTTGAGTTATGTTTAACTCATTGGTGCTTACGTGAACTGTGTCTGTGTTATATCTATTTGATATGCTGAGTTATCCACAACGAGTTCACAAGTAATCGTTTTTTTAATCAACATCTCAAGAGACATGTGTTCATGTCGTATCCATTTTTTTTTATATAACTAATATGAAACAATTGTTTTATAGTATTGGTTGAGTTAATCGTCTAAAACCTGATCAACTCTCTCAGTTTAAAGATCTTACAGTTTCATACTTATAATTTTTGCAGATTTTATATAATATCCATTGCTCCTTCAAACCCTTATTTTAGTGTGAAGAAGTAATATAATTATAAGATAAACAATAAAATTAGTGATACATTAAATCTCATGTTAAGAGTAGGTGAATGTTGTTTAGTTTTGTTTTCTTCCACGTATAAGAGTGTAGTCTACTATATTTGACCCTCTACCGATTATGTCTATTTTCTCTATTTAGTCTTCCCGATTATGTCTCCCCCAAGGACGCCAGGTATGCAAAGTTATCGTCACACTCTTCTCATAAGCCTTGTAGGGTATTTTTTTTGTGAAATTTGTCTCGTTTTTGTTATTGTTAGAATAAGTCTAGCACTTAGGTAGTTAGTTTAAAATTTTTTGATACATTTATGTCAAAGTAAGTTAAGGTTCAGTATAAAAAAAAATCTCTTCGATTTAAAGCGAATGCTTTAAATATTCCACGATTTTTTTTTCTCAAAGAGGGGCTGTGTAACATTTTCAAATGTTACGTTTGCCAAAATAACCCCAATAAGTACTTTTATTATGTAGTCATACGTAACCCCTAATATATGCAACACACTTTACAATACCTACTACACAGTCGGTATATTTAATCAGCTATGATTAATACGTTGGGAGAAAATAATTATATCCCAACAATTGATCCAGTTGTTGTTTACAACATTTAATTTATATTCTTAAGTGATTTAATAAAAATTTATTATTACATTTATAATGTAGATAAAATGAATACATTCCTAATTTACATCTTTATGAAATATTTGGTAATATGTACAGCCATCTGCAGTAAATATACGAAGACGAAGGTGTCGAGTAAATGTCACTTGTTCTTAATCGGAAAAGCAGTCTAAGGTCGCTGCTTATCAAACCAACATGGCTCGTTTAGCGTCTTCGGACCTGATGATCGCCATAGTTAAAAAGAAGTGAGTAAAGCGTCGAGAATGATCGACTTGATGTTTCTTTAGGGAGTTAACAATGCAAAGAAATTTTTTGGTACGTTAGTTTAACATCTGATATTACAATTCGTTTAAGATGCACACTCAAGATTGTTTGATTGGTTTTTGAAGAATCGCATTGATATTTACTTACATCTATCTGGGATGCTCGTAATTTCAACGCAATACAATTGCTTGGTACAAGATTGCAAGATGTCACCTTATTTGAATTAAATAAATGGTTTAATTATCTGCGAAGAGGCCTGGTCAAAGTCCGAGCAGCCATAATTCGTTACATAAACAACACGTAATGGATACATATATCTGGTTGGTATAACAGGTGTTGAACTGGATATTCAAGGTGCGTACTATTTATAATTTTATTCGAAAGATGTCACTTGTCAACTACGTTTGTTTACACTCTAACAAGGGTATTATAAAACCTAATTTGGCTATAAATATTTCATGAAATTCAAGTGAGTTTAAAACTTAGAAACAGGGCGTATTTCGCATTGATTAAGTAATTTGATAATATTGATCAATACATTTAAACATAACCCTAGTTCTAGCTTAATTAATCATAACTTGCTATAACAGCTATCAGTAAATTTTTATATTGTCCACCTCTTATTATGATTAAAGAGAGACATTTTAATACTCTGATGAGTTTATATTAAAGCTTTTTTTTGTTTATCAACATTCCATACTTCAACTTATTTAGATATTTAACTTGTATAAATCATACAGCTGATTTCATTTTTGACTAAAGATATTTTTGCTTCTTTTGTGTGATATGCTGTCTATAAGGTACGCTATATGCAAATCTGAAGCATGTATTATGTAAGACTTGTATTCTATGTTTTATTCGTGCGTTTAGATAGCTGTAGTATACTACATTGCAGTAATCCAGATGGCATAGAATTAGACTATTGCATATTCTCCACTTTACTTTGGGGCTTAGAAATTGTTTATATCTGTATAGGATGCGCAACTTATAGTAACAAAGTCCGATTTTTTTATTGACATGACTTCCAAAGTTTAATTGGTTGTCCAATGCTACTCCAAGATATTTAACAGCACTTCCAATGTTAATTGTTCCACCATTCATAGTAAGACTATTTATCTGAGCTTCTTCTACTCTTGCGTAATTTTCTTGAGAACAGATACACAGTGCTTCTGTTTTGGAGACGTTGAGAAGTAGTCCATGATGTTGAACCCATCTACTAACAGCAGCCAGGTTTTTATTTAGTAGATTGATTGCAGAATTTACAGTTAGAGTATTACACGATGTATATAATAATAGATCATCTGCATACATGTGGTATCTACAAGTCGGCGTTAACACCTGCGGTAAATCTACTGTGTAAATCACAAATAATAAAGGTCCAAGGTTACTTCCTTGAGGAACACCTTGAGTTACATGTAGCGATTATGAGGTTTTATTATTTAGTATGACATTCTGATATCTGCCATATAAATAGCTAGTGAACCATTCAAGAGTAGTTTTATCAAATCCAAAGTAGTACATTTTCGCAATTAGTAGGTCATGCACGATAATGTCAAATGCCTTACTGAAGTCTATGAATGCGAGATATGTAACCTCTGATTTGTCTGCTGAATGTGACAGTTCATTTAGTACCTTGGTCAATGCGGTAGCTGTGCTGTGCCCACTTCTAAATCCAGACTGGAGTTCAGGTAGGATGCCACATCTATTAATATGTTCCAACGTTTGTGTATATACTATATGCTCAATAACTTTTGACATCACTGGCAGTATACTAATAGGCCATAAATCGGAAGGTGGGGCAGGATAATAGTTTTTCCCGATAGGTACAACGATAGATCGTTTCCAAGAATTTGGAAATATGCCTTCTTGCAGTGATAAATTCACCAGATATGTAATTATTTCGATACAATAGGGCATTATTAGTAATAACATCTTACGATTGATACCGTCAACACCACAAGCATTGGATTTTATGCGTTTTATAGATGCTTTAACTACATCATCATTTACAGTTGCGAAACGAGTAAACTTATTTATGCTGGGTAGACAATTATGCATATACTGATTGATCTCAGCTTTTTCTACCTTCTGGTGCGATATGGAATTAACAAAATAATCGTTTATAACATCAGGATTATTAATTTCTGGTGATATCTGGTGTTTTGCTGTAGAATAAATTTTGCATCTATCAAATGCTTTCTAAAGTTTTTTCGAAGCATTGATGTTTTGTCTGCATTGATGTTCAAGATAAGCTGTTTTCTCATTTTTAATGGCCTAACCAATATAATTCCTCAAAGTCTTATTATAGTTGTACTTTGCATAGGTCCTTTGTTTTCTGTATCTGTTATAAGCCGCATCACGTAGTTTTATCATTTGTCGAATTGTTGAAGTAATATATGGTGGAATATTCTTTTTTATGTTAACAGTACGCATCGGTGCATGTACATCATATAAGTTGATGAATTGCCAGTGTATGTGATGTACGTCATACTCAAATTCGTTAATATCAAAGAGATTAAAACCCCGATAAGTAATTGTTCTGTTTTGGAACTTTGGTAACGCAATACTTAATTCACAGACAACCACTCTATGATCAGTTAGATTATTTGAGTCAATAGTTTTGCATAATGCAGTAGTGATATTTTTGATTGTACACAAAATATCGATAAGTGTAGAAGACGTAGCTGTAACTCTTGTAGGCTCTTTTACATGTTGCATAAGATTAAAAGTAGTGAACAATGAAATTATCCTGTTTTTATTAGTGCTATTTTGTAGGAAATCAATATTTACATCACCCATGAGTATTATATTTTCACATATGATCCTGACTTGAGAAAGTGCAGATTCAAGTTTATTTATTGAGGAAATAGTACTATTTGGTGGCCTGTATATAATTCCAGTGGCAACATGCATTTTACTCACTTTAATTTGGATCCATAATTGCTCGATATTATGATTCTCAACAATGTCTAATTGTATAGCTTTATATGTAAGATTGCTGCTAATATATAAGCATATGCCACCACCTCTCGTAGGGCGATCTTCCCTGATTAGGGAATAACCTGGAATGTGAATTAGATTGGAAGGAAAATCAGTTGGCAACCACGTTTCCGTTATACCTATAATGTCAAAATCGTGTGGTGTTATGGTAGCGATGAACTCATCAAAGACTGGTATCAGACACCTAATATTAACCAGATGCGTATTTTGTTTATGCTTTGTTTGACTATGGTATCCAATTGTCTTCTAAAGTGTAAACTGCTTGAGTTTAATTGCTATTCCATTATATAGTCGGTTTTAGGAGTTTCCTTCTTCAACATTCGAAGGTAGCAGGGGCATTCTTTATCCACTGCTGCATGTGCATCATTAATATCCATGTTTAGCTTGGTTTTAGCAAAATAGCAGTTGGAACAAGTATAACTTTTAGCTGTACAAGTTTTGAAGTTATGCTTTCCCAAACATAATGAACAAGTAATATCTGATTTACAATCTTCGGCTACATGATTGAATTTCAGGCAGTTGAAACATTGTGTAATGTGGATGTGATTGTAGATGGTACCCATAGACCATCCAATGGCGGCTTTGCCCTTCCCCAGCAGATAGTCATGTGTTGTCGGATCAGTTTCAATGATTACTGTTGAAGTTTTTGTCTTTTTAGATTGTAATAGTTTTATAACCTTTGAAAGTTTTTATTTCCAGTATTTAGCTTATTCTGCTTTATAATACTTTTAGCAATTGAATTGGTATCTGCTTCGACATCATCTCTGCTTATCTGTGCTATTCTTAATTTCGGTTTTTTAAGATGGGGAACTTCTACATTATATTTAGTACCCAGTTTTCCAACTATTTCCTTCTGCAATATTGTTCGGTCTGATTGGCTTTGGCAACCAATGACAATACCTCCCTTAGGAGCTTCATGTATTTTAGATACATTAATTCCAATATCTATTGGCTTAATAGCATCTTTAAATTCGGTTTTTGTCTCATTGCTGTGCTGATCACTGATGGGTTTACAAGTAGAACCCGTTCAGCTTTAGTTATTGCAGCAAATGATTTCTTTGTTTCAGCATATTGGGAATATGGTTGCCCTGAGGGAACCTTTCTTGTCATGCTGTCTAATATTTTGACTTTAAAGCTTTCAAAAACAGAGATAATATGTAAGATAAAGATATTAAGATAAAACTAGATAACAATAGATGGATCCGAAATGTCCCAGCACGCTAAGGCAGGCTAAAACTGTATACATTAAAGATATAGCGTAGAATTCTCCAGCGCACCAAGCCGTTTTGTCATCCATTACAAGATACAAAAGAGAATGACTCCTTGAAGCCGTTAATTAGGTAAGTACTCGTACCCCTTGAAGAGAGCGACCTGCGAGGCACGCCCATTAGTTGTAACGGTATGAGGGACCGAAAAAAGGCATGTGGGTGCATTCCTGCACCCTGTGTTGAGCGATACCGATAAGATATCCACACGTGTATATATATATATATATATATATATATATATATATATATTTGGCCATGGCCACCTTTGGGGTCGCACACTTCCCTCAAAATCCCCACTCTTGTACCATTTTGGCGGAAAATTGCAAATTTGGTCTACACATCACAACTTAGAAGCTGTTTCTATAACTTCAACAATTTTTCGATACCATTATTTAAATTTGAATAAATGCAGAAAAACTAAAATAGACTCCTATGGGGTCACGACCTCGATGGTGTACTATTTGAATTAAATTGGAAAAAAACTCCGACGTGTTACTTTAATTCTCTGGTTGCGGAATCGGCAATTAGGGAAAGCATATCTGGGATTCTTTATATTATAGAATTATCTCGCATTTTTAGCAGATTGGATAAATAGTATTTTATCTCAGGTACCATATCTTACAAAGGTTTTTTTGGCAACGATTATGATACCAATAATCAAAAACACTTAAAACCTATTACAAGTTTAGATCATTAATTTCTTTATGACAATAAATAACGATTAGGGACAATAAATGACTACGACTGAAAATAAATTATAATTAGTGACAATAAATGACAATGTAGGTGGTAGTAAATAACAGTAAATGATAATGAAAGACCATAGATGGCAATGAATGACACCAAACGACAAAACACCAACAATGTGCGACAATAAACGGCAATAAAAGGCAAAAAGTAGCAGTAAACAATAATAAATAGCCATACATGACAATTGATAACATTTAATGACAAAAAACGACAATGGATGACAGAAACTTACATTAAATGACAATAAATGGCTATGATGGCGATTATCTTCAGGAAATGAACTTGTGTCAATGAATGACAATAAATGGCTTTAAATGTCAGTAAAGAGTAATGATTGACTATAAATGGCAAAAATGGCACAAAATAACCATAGGTAACAATAAACAACAATAAAAGACACGTTACACAATACGACATTAATTAGCCATAAATGAGAATAAATGATACTGAACGACAATTAACAACAAAAAATTACATAAACTGACAGTATATGGTTAAAATGATAATAATCGACAATAAATGACCGTATATAACAATAAGTGAGAATGAGGGATTATTAATAAAATTGATGACAATTCAACAAGGAAAAGATTGCTGAGAACATATGTGGAGAACAGCAATGTACGGCTGTGAAACATAGACAAGTGGGAGAAGCGACAAGAAAAAAGTAGAAGTCTTTAAGATGGGGTGCTACAGACGTATGATAAATATATCATAGACAGACAAAGTTAAGAACAAGGAGGTTCTCGAAATGGTAGGGGAAGAAAGAAATATGTGGAAAACAGTAAATATACGAGAGATAGGATGATAGGACGCATATTAAGGCATGAGGAAATAGTGCGTAACATACTGGAAGCAGAAAAAAGGAAAAAGAGAGGTAGAGGTAGACCTAGATAGGACTATTGCACACAGATAGTGAAAGACATAGACTGTGGGAATTTTAGAGAAATGTGTAGGTTGGCTTAGAATAGAAAACAATGGAGGTACGCATCCAACCAGTTCTCGGACTGAAGACCAAATGATGATGAAACGAAAATTCACAATAACTTGTCAAAAAATGATGATTAATAGCGATTAACGGCAAGAAATGGCAATAAGTGACAGTAAAAGGCAATGTAACCATATACACCCATTAACGACAACGCACGTTACAATATATGACAATTAATGACATTAAATGACAATGACTGACAATAGGCAACAATAAACGACAATTAGTTATAATAAATGACTGGGAAAATGACATGAGCTGACGATAAATGGCACATGAATAAAAACAAATGACAATCAAATTCCATAAAAAACAACAATTGTCAATGTACTACGATAGACGACTTATAAAAATAATATATGACAATAAATGACAAAAACGATATTAAATGACAACGTAATTGACAATGAATGACATTGGATGAAGGACTATATGACCATACATGACAATAATTATTTAAAATGTCAAAAAACCACTATAAGTGCCAATATATGACAATCATGGTGATATTTGACAGTAAGTACAGAAATAATATAATGACAGTTGAAAATATATAATGATGTGTTCATTAATAACAATAAACGGTAAGAAATGATAACAGATGAAAGTACAAGGCAATATAACAATAACTAACCATAAATGACAATTAATGACAGTAAATGAAAATAACTGACATTAAATAGCAATAAATGAAAATCGATTACAATAACTGGACTTACATGACAATATCTGATAATAAATGATATAAATTACAATAAAAGACAATAAAGAACGATAAATGACAATCAGTGGCAATAAGTGACAATATATGATAATAAATTACAACAATTATTTATATATAATGATAAATGACAAATAAAAACGTTAAAAGACATTAAATGCTAATATATGACAAACATGAAAATAAATGACAATACAGGATAATAAATTATGCTATATGACAATATATTACCATAAATGACAATAAATGTCAATAGGTGGCGACAAATGACAGTAAAGTGCAATAGATAGCAATTATCAGGATATATGACAATAAGTAACAAGAAATAGTAATAACCTGCAATTAACAATATATAACAACATACCTAACAGTAAATGACAATAAATTATAGTATATGACAATAAATGAAAACATTTGACAATAGATAACAATAAATAAAGATTGAGTATCTTCTTTCAAGTTATTGATAGATATTAATTAATGGGGATTATTGAAGATTTAAAGTTAAATGCGTTAATAAAGTACTGTGTGCAGTGTGTTTATTTTTGTATGTGATTTGTACATCCACGAATGAATACTCGCGTGCATACTCTTACGAGTACCAGCGTGCTTATGCGAATGCATGTATTATGTGTGCCCTTAGTTAGGAGTAGGGACGGGCATTATAACCTATATCTCGCTAAATAAAATGTTATATTGAATGTTTTTGTATTATAATAATAATAAAGATAGTACTATTACTACTACAACTATTTCTACCGCAGCCATTGCAGCGCCCGCCCAAGTTGCCGCCTCCACCGCCTCCTCCGCCGACGCTAACCCTAACTGATTCGTGATTTAAAAAATAGCTTCCAAGTGGATTTTATTAGCTTGGAAACCTAAGGTAATCATATTTCCTGTTACAAACTAACTTTACATACATGACAGTAAGTAAATTAGTTCGACATCTCCTTTAAAAGATGTTTAGTGTTTAGACAATGATCCCGTGTGGTTGATGGTTACCCATCGCGAGTGTTCCCACAACATACTGGTGAAAAGTGTAAGTCGGTGAGGCTTAAACCCCGCATGATGATGGCTATACTAATCTTATATCATGGACCATACCACTAAAAATTCTGAGGCTATTCGGGTAGAGGACGGGTTCGCAAGGAAAAGCCAAGAATAGCGAATGAACAGTCAGAGATGGGTGAAGGAGGGAGTCAAGACAACCGTTGGAAAGAGCAAGTTCTCGGCCAAGGGGAGCAAGAACCAGTAGAAAAATACAAGGAATCTTGTGAAGATCTTATTCTCTTACAAAAAAGTGCTCCAGTGCAGAAAACGACACCCCTAATACGGACGTTATACGAGGAAATGAATCGCCCTAACTTCTAGAAACTGGAAGCATGAGAGACGGCTTCGTGGGTTAGATAGGTCATGGTTCGGTTCGCAAAACAGGCCGTTTGACGATTGTTAGCCAAGCTTTTTTTAAAAAAATACGCCCTCGTTTGGATGGAATGTAAAATGTGGGTCCCATGTGTGGATGTTGTCATGCACTTTAAAGATCCCTACATTGTCTGTAACAAACAGCAAAATTTCGGCAAAATTCAAAATTTTCATGCAAAAACCTCGCCTTCCTGACCAATGTAGTACCTTTGGGTGGAGTATTGGGAAATCAAATGTAGGGTGTGGTAGCATGTATCTCCCGAGCTCCTGCGAGCAGCAACTAAAGCCACCCCAAAGTAAAAGAAAATATTTTAGGTTAGTATCCTATCATTTAGGGCAGGGCAAGCGGAAAACAGAATAGGATGTCTGTACGTTGCCTGGCACAATCTTCTCTCAGGTATCGTAGGGGACACTCAAGCGGAAGAAAAGAATAAAAGATCCAAAAGTCTCAACAAGATGTATTAGTTACATTATAAATGTAACAGTTTTCTTTTGAACAACAAAATTAAATCGGCTCCTTTAGGGTCACAAAATCTTTATCAATCGTACTTTTTACTAAAACTCTAGAAAGTGCAAACTTAATTGTGTGTGATCCATTAATTGTATTTTATCGTTATAATAATAACATGTTAAATGAACAAGGGCGGATAAACTATTACTTTTCTTTTTTTAATAAACAACAAGTTTGTTTTGCTGGTAGACCTGTAAATTGCGTTTGGAATTAAATATTATTACGAACTATTAGGCAACCCGTCAAACACACAAGCTGTATAACCGAAATGTATTCTACAGGAGTCTAGAACCTTCCAGTAAACGCCAGACTATGAATCATCTATTTAATGTAGGGTATATATAAGATCGGTGTTGAGCTACAAAGTCTGTCTATATCAAAATGTCGTATATAAATCATCTTGTGTATAGTTAGTTTGTCAATATGTTTTGAAAGTCCTATAGTAAATATAAATTTGTGTTATGTGAACGTGTATATTGTACCACCAGCTTGTACATAAATAGACAAAGGTGTAATAAATAAACTATAGTAGTGTTTAGTGTTGTTAAGAAAACTTATGGTTAGGGATTCGTTTAAGAAGATATTAATGCTTGTAAATTGCACTAGTGTGATAGTGCTTCCTGGTTAATTGGACTGAAAACATCTATAAATAAGGCATATACTGTTAATTAGACTTGTTAATAGTGAGTAATAAAGACTTTTGTTATTACTTGTTCTAAATTGGTGAAACGCGTTAGCGGTAGCCTGCTACAATATTATATTTGCGTTTTTTAACCATCCACCCATTTTCGGAAACATATAACTGACGCTATTACTTCCAAAAAGATCATATGTATTCCAACACCTTCATAGATAAACAAGAACAATTATGCGGGTCCTCTGTACGCAACACATGCTAATTTATAAGAGTATGAAATTCATTTCACTATTACTCAGAATTGGTAATAAAAATAAAGTTTATTTAGCATTAACTTTAACAAATCCATAATATATTAAGCTCTGCTCTCACAATTAACTGTTGTAGATCAAATTCTGTAACTTTATATATCAGAAAATGACAATTTCTAAAAATAAATAACTATAAAAGAGAACAAAAGATAAGAGTCACAATATACGATAAGCAATAACATTAAACAACAGTAGTTGAAATGTATCAAAAAATTACAATAAATAATGATTAATTGCACTATATAACAGTAAATGACAATATCTGACAATGAAGAGCTTCAAATGACAAAAATGACTGTGAATGACTGTAGATGGAAATAAATGTTACCAAACGACAAATGAAAATGATAGTAAACAATAAGGATAATACATGACAATAAATAGCGGTAAATGGTTCTGATTGACAATAAGCGATAACAAACGACAACAAAAAGCCTTAAGTAACAACAAGCTACAATAAACGTGAATCAATAACGATAAATGATAATAAATAACAATTAAAACAGTAAATTGTAAAATAAATGACAATAAGCGACAAAAAATAACAATTGATGACAATAATTTATAATCATAACGATATATGACAGTAGGTCACAATAAATGACAATAAGAGACAGTTAGGACATTAAATGACAGTAAATGAAAACAGATAATAATAAATAGCAGTATGTGACACGAAATAATGATAAAATTCAATAAATGAGTGTAAATTAAAATGACGACGATAGATGGCAGTAAGTAACAAGAAATGATACGATACAGTATATGCAGATAAATGTTGATTAACAACGATAAATGATAATAAATGTATTAAATATGTATTAGCAATTTACAATATATGATATTAATCTAAAATAAATTACATTACATGACAACTAATGACAATAAATGCCCAAGTATGACAGCAAATGAAAACAATAGACAATCGGTGGCAGTAGATGAAACTACACAACAATAAAATCTAATTAATGAAATAAATGGCATTATACAACATAAATGACAATGATGACAAGTAAGGAGTAACAATAATATATAAAAGTATATGATGATAACCAGAATTAGCAAGTATAAATAGTAACAAATGTAGTAAATATCAATAAATAAACTATAAACTATATGGCAATAAATTACATTAAATATTAACGAGTGATAATAAATAACACTACATGACTATAAATGAAGATAAACACTAATAAACGCTATAAGCAGCACAAAATAAAAGTGAATGACAATAAATGATGATGCTGATTATAGATGACAGTAAATGACAAAATAAGAACACAATTGACATTAAACGACACTAAAAGACATGCAATTGGATAAATACTCATTAACGACAATACAAGATAAGACCAATAGATGACACTAAATAATAAATGACAATAAATGACAGTAAAACGGTATACAGGAAAGAAAATGAATAAAATCAAATGGCAATAAATGGCAGATAATGACACTAAACCACAATAAAGTTCATTAAATTAAAATAAATATCAATAAATTAAAATACATACTAATGAATTACAGTAATTGACAACAAATAGCAACAAATGACCATAGACTATGATACATGACGATTATTTAAAAAATGATAACAATAGACGGCTTTTGATGATAAATGACGTTAGCAAAGATAAGTGGCAATGAATGTACGAAACAACCATAAATCACCATATGGCATTAAATAACAATAAATTATATTAAACCAAATAAGCAAGTGTAAATGACATTAAATCTTAACAAATAATAATTTACAATAAGGGAAAATAAATCAAAATAAATGGTCATAAATACCAATAAATTATAATAAATGGCATAAAATGGCAGCAAATGACAGTAACTGACGAAAATTGGCAATTAATATCAATAAATGGAACTTATGACACCAAATGACAATTAGTAGTAATAAATAACAATAAGTGCAATTATTACAGTAAATGAATGAATATCCATAAATATTAATAAATTGTGACGAGTGACAATGAATTACAGTGAAAAATGGTGTGGATGGTAATGCACGACACATAAGGGTAATAAACAAAAATAAAAGGGAATTGTGACAGTAAGTGACAATAAGTAACGATATGTGACAAAAAATGCCAATATACGACAATAGATGACAATTATTAGCAGTACATGACATCTAGGGGCAATACATGACTATTTACATTAATAACTGAAAGTGGCTGGCAATAAATAACTATAAGAGTGCCTAAAAGGAAAAAAATGACATTATATATACGACCAAATCTGACACAGTGACAGTAGATGTTGATAAATCACAGTAGAAGGCGATCAGCGCCCATAAACGATACTATGAATATAATTGACACAAAATGATAATAAATGACCGACCATAACTGACAATAAATGACAACCGACAATAATGGATGGCACTCAATACCAACTATGATTTTAGACGAAAATAACATGAAGTTGACAACAATTGACAATATGATGGTGGGTGGTGATTACTAACGATAAATGTCAAGACACATTAATAATTGGCAATAAATAGCATTAAATAACATTGAAACAATAAATAACATTAATGCCATTTAATCATACTGTATTACAATGAATGATAGCAATTGACAACAATTGACAATAAATATAAGAAATGACAATAAATAACAGTAAGCGACAATAAATTACAATAAATGACAATGAAAACAAATAACAATACATGACAAATAGTTAAACAATTAATTAAAATACGACAGCAATAACACTGAATGACAACAACACACTAAATGGGAGTGACACATAGCGAATGACGATATATGACAATAATTTGGAATAAATAACAATGTGTCACCGAAAATGATCGTAAATAATATTGAACAACAATAAATATGAATATATGACAATAAATTGTGGCATATGATAATAAATGGTAGTTGGCGAAACTCAACAACAACAAAATCCAATAGATATATGATTTGGCATAGATATAATTAAATACAAAGACGAGTTTATACACAGATTGTAAAAATTTTAGGATGAGTGAATAAATATGATAACGCAACTGTCTGAAATTGCATAAAACACAAAATGTATTGTACCGGGCTACTACTACCGCGTTTCACTAATTTAAAACAAATAATAACAAAGGTCTTTATTACTCACTGTTCACGAGTCTAATTAACAGTATATGCCTTATTTAGAGATGTTTTCAGTCCAATTAACAATGAATCACTATCACACTAATGAATTTACAAGCACTAATATCTTCTTAAACTAGTTCCTTAACTATAAGTCTTCTTAGCAACACTAAACACTACTATAATTTATTTATTACACTTTTGTCTATTTATGTATTCTACAAGCTGCATGTACATTAGACACGTTCACATCATATAACATTTATGTTTACTCTTGGACTTTCAAAAGCTCAACTATTTAACTTTACACGATATAATTTATATTCGACATTCTGATATAAACTAAACTCTTACATTTATTAGCGGTCTTATATATACCCTGAATTAAAAGAATGACTCATTCTCCAGTATAATGCTAGAAAATTCTAGGCTTCTGTAGTATATACGTTGCTTGTGTGTTTGACGGGTTGCCATATAGGTAAATACAAATAAACTACAATAAATGACAGTAGACGTCAAATTACAGCAAATGGCAATAAATAGTAGTAGATGATACTAAACGACATTGAAATCTAATAATAACAAATTAATGACAATAAGCGATAACAAATGGAAACAAATAACCATAGATCACAAGAAATGATAGTGACGACAGTAACAAGAATAGACAATAAAGGACAACAATTGAGGGTATGTGGCGATTAAAACTAACATGGCAATAAATGTAACACATATTAATATATCATCATGAATGGCATTAAATGACAATAAAATACTATAAATGAAGATAAATGGCAATAAATAATGGTAAATTACCATAATTGCCAATAACTAATAAATAACACTAAGGGAAATAAATTAAAATGAATGGCCATAAATAACAATAAATTTCAATAAATGACAATAAATGCCAGTATATAACAATTAATGGCAATAAATGGTAATAAAAGACAGTAATAACCACAACTGACAAAAATAAAATAAATAACAAGGGATGACAGTAAATAATAACAAATGACATCTAATTACAATGTGTTACCGTATCTGCCAAAGGGAGAATGACCGATAATAAAAGTCAGTAGATTAAAATAAATGACAATATAAGTAACAATAAAAAGTTATATGTAATTATAAATGACGATAAATGCAACAGTGACAGTAAATGATGACAAATCACAAAATATGGCAACAAATGCCCATAAATAACACTACAGTTGATTTTTCAATGCTCCATCCGAAGGTAGTTACTACACTGGCCAAACCTTTGCTGTTCCAAGAAAGGTAGGGATCTTTAACGTGCATGGCAACACTCACACACAGGCTTTCCATTTTACCACTCATGCGAATGAGGGCATGTTTTTATGAAGAAAGCTCGCCTAACATTTGTCAAACCGATCATTTTGACATTAGAATTGAAACCTTGGGCTTAATAGTCACACGCATACTAACTGAGAAACTCAAGCCCCCTATAAAAAACAACAAATTACAAGAAACTATACATGTGATAACATACGACAATAACTGACAATGAAGAGTGTTTAATGACAGTAAAAATTTTAAATGACTAAATATGACGGTAAATGACGATAAAAAACAATAAAAGATCATAGGGGGCGACAAAGATCGATAGATGTTTAAAATTTAGATTTTTTGTAATTTACTAATTATATATGATTAGCAAATCTTATGTTTTAGGTTTATCTTCTACTTGTTATTGTTTTGCAAACCCTGCATCTATATTGCATTTCCATGTTCAACGGAAAACTATCTTTTTCATAGATCAAACATAAGATATGTAAAAGCAATGTTCTGTTAACTACAATAACAAATCGTTATAATTCTGTTTAGTCTTCGTATTAGCATGTTGCTAAGACGAACATCGTAATTTTGTGTATCAACTTGAACCATTCTACTGAAACACATATTTAATATTATAGAAACAGGTAGGCCCATAGAAAACAGAACATACACCGTTATTAAAGTTTAGTTGTTCGTATGAATTAAATGGAACTACAATCCGATCTAGACACATTGTATATTTGATCACTGCTACCATTTTACTACATTGTTTAGAGTAGAGTTATTAATATGCTTTGGTTGGTGCATTATTTTCATAATATATTAGCTTGCCCATTTGTATTTGCATTAATGAGCATTCATAATCCCCTCTAAAATACCTACACATGCAACGCATCTGTACTGTGAAAGCATTATAAGGAATAATTGGTGTATCAGGAAATGGCGCAATTAGAATAACATTGGAGGGGAATATATAGTGGTGGGGATAAAAAGTCTGACTCCAAAGGAGCCAATTTTGTATAGGTACCTTTGAGGTCTGGACCTCAAAGGAGTAAAATGACCCCAAAGGAGCCAATTATACCACATTTGCGACCCTATAGGTGGCACTGGCCAACTATATATATATATATATACAGTGTGTACAGTATAAAATGCAGTACATGGGGAACTTGGAAACTGTAGAAGATACGATCTTGGTTAAATGGGACAAAAGTTGCATAATCATGAAGGTATCTCAGATCGGTTTTCAAATTTCAAAAATTTTTCATAGGTTACTAGATAGAGGCAAAAAACACAAAATTGACGATTTCTTTATTTGCTCGTAGTTAGTCTACTAATTGAAATAGAATGTTCAAATTTGGTACATCATGGTAATTCCCCATTGCGCTTCACATTTTCAACTTAAATTTTGTCTAGGGCATCTAGATTTTGCGTGACGATGTTCTACTTTTAATTTTTAAATAGCCGCCATATTGGATTTTTACATTTTTGAAATGCTAACAAAAACCCTTTCCAAAGAGTTATAACATGGCTATGTTTGATTGAATCAAAACACTAAAAATCACATAATTATGTTTTGGTCGTAGTAGGCTTTAATTTCCATTATGACAAAGAGAAACAATTGCTCAACATCTGAGAAACGTCAAAGTTTGTCCTTTATTTTATGTTTCAAGTAGTGCAGTTTAAAAAAACAGTTAATTAATTTACATAGAAATTTAACCAAAGCATTTGCGCTTGAAATGGATCGCTTTACTAACCGTGATAAATATCAAATGTTAGAATGTTTTATTCTTTCTGGAAGGAATGATATTAAAGCCGCTGAATTGTATTTAAATAAATACCCAGAAAAACATCAACCAAACAGATGTATGTTTCAAATAACCCCCCATTTTGTTGAACACACAACCGACATCTTTTATAAACATCTTTACAAGATCGTCTTATCATAGTTGGAGTTATTTTATTTACGGCCTCTTGGACTGCTTATTGTAATTGGCTTACATTATCATACGTTTTTGAGTACACACAACTTTTTAAATGCCCCCATATAAAGAAATCTAGAGGAGTTAAATCCGGTGATCTCGCCGGCCACTTAATTGGTCCCCGATTTCCAATCCAGTTTTCATTATACTCAGAATTAAAAAAATTTCTAATAATCAGAGCATTGTGGGGTGGAGCGCCATCATTTTGAAAAATCATATTTTACAAAGTAGCGATTGGAAGCTCCATTAGTCTATCAGCCAGATTTCCCTGCAATAAATCTAAGTATCTTGCAGAGTTTAAATTTGCATCATAAAAAACGGACTTATAATGTACCTTCCAATAATACCAATTCAGACGTTGAATCCCCATTTAACTTGATGTCTAACTTTCGTCAGACCACAAAATTGTATATGCAAAATTTGAATTTTCGTTGCACTTTCTGATGTACCAAGCACAAAATTCCATTCTTCGAATTTGATCTTCAGTACGCAATCCCTGACATGGGCGTTCATGATATGGATGCTACTTGAAACGTTTTAAAATAGCTCTTGCCGTAGAATGAGCAACACCTGTTATATTCTGAATTTGTCTAGGAGAAGTATGAGGATTTTCGACAACTGTTTGTAAAACGCTGTTTTCATTATCTTTTTTAATTTGCCTATTTCTCTTAGACAAGCCAAAACTACCATAATTTATTAAATTATTTTGTAATCTCCGAAACATACATCTGTTTGGTTGATGTTTTTCTGGGTATTTATTTAAATACAATTCAGCGGCTTTAACATCATTCCTTCCAGAAAGAATAAAACATTCTAACATTTGATATTTATCACGGTAAGTAAAGCGATTCATTTCAAGCGCAAATGCTTTGCTTAAATTTTTATGTAAATTAATTAACTGTTATTTTAAACTGTACTACTTGAAACATAAAATAAAGGACAAACTTTGACGTTTCTCAGATGTTGAGCAATTGTTTCTCTTTGTCATAATGGAAATTAAAGCCTACTACGACCAAAACATAATTATGTGATTTTTAGTGTTTTGATTCAATCAAACATAGCCATGCTATACCTCTTTGGAAAGGATTTTTTGTCAGCATTTCAAAAATGTAAAAATCCAATATGGCGGCTATTTAAAAATAAAAAGTTGAACATCGTCACGCAAAATCTAGATGCCCTAGACAAAATCTAAGTTGAAAATGTGAAGCGCAATGGGGAATTAACATGATGTACCAAATTTGAACATTCTATTTCAATTAGTAGACTAACTACAAGCAAATAAAGAAATCGTCAATTTTGTGTTTTTTGCCTCTATCTAGTAACCTATGAAAAATTTTTGAAACTTGAAAACCGATCTGACATACCCTCATGATTATGCAACTTTTGTCCCATTTAACCAAGATCGTATCTCCTACAGTTTCTTCTTGGTCTTTGTTATATGGTCTATAAAGAGACATAACAATACATTCTTTTTGACACATTTTAATGGCACTTGCTTCACATAACGTTTCAGTTGATAATTCCTTAACTTTTTCTAATACCCTATAATTATAATGTTTCTTGACGAATACGGCTACCCCTCCATGTTTCCTATTTGTCCTACAAAAGTATTCAGCTAATTTAAATCCTTCCAAATTTATATAGCAAATCTCATTTTTCTTTAACCAGTGCTTAGCTATAGCAATGGCATCAGATTGATATTGCTCTGCAATTAAACTAAGATAATAATTTTTCTTGCGTAGACCTTGAATGTTCCAAAATAATACATTAAAAGTGTGTTTTATACTGTTGGTAACTTGATTACCCGCATCCAACCTTAAACTGAAGTTTTGTCTATTTTTTGTACTCTGTCTAGGAAAAATTTTTTTTTAACTCTGATGTGATTAACTGGATGTCCTGTTTTAAATTTGTCACAGCACTTACTCTTGTTAAACTAGTGGTAAGGTTTTGTTTACTTATGCTAAAAAATTATGCATTACATTCTTTGTGGAGGAATGCTCCTGATGTAGTTTGTGTTTGTTTAGTTCAAACTCATCTATTACTTCTATGATCCTATCACATACATATTTCTTGCCGAGATTGTTTAAATGCAGACCATGTTTAAGTATGAAATCTCTTACCTAAACAACTTATATCTATGTAAGTTACATTTTTGAAATTACTACATATTTTATTAATTTCTTTATTCACTTTTTCCACTTCTTTGTTAACACAGGACCAGGAGGGTAGATCATGATGATATGGTATGGAGAATATCATTACTTTGGTATGAAAAAGTTCTGATATTCTATTTTTAAGAGAGTTGAGTAAATTTTTTTATTCATTCTTTCCAACATCATTAGTTCCAGCTAGGAATACTGTGAAATGTGTGTCATCCAACTGCTTACGAACATCCGAGTTCACATTTGTAACATCTATAAATTTTGCTCCTGGTTTTATTACTCCTGTGATGTAATGTCTACTATTGATTAAAATCTATTAGTTAGATGACGACCCTGACTATCTGCATAAAAGTGTATTTATAGTCACTGATGATTAGAGGTTTTCTTTCACTTTCAGGTTTCTTGACATTAACTGATTCCATTAAACTTTTTTCAGGTCTGTCAGAGGTAGAAGAAAAAAACTTTCTATAACCTTTGTTGTTTTTATTTGTTGTACTTTTTGATACTGCCGAGATTTAGTTTTAATTAAAGAACATTCATTATTTTCAAGAGTATCATTCTTTATTGGATATTCAAATACTAATGATGAGATATCTTCCTTTGTTAATCCATTCTTGTTATTTAGAATGTATGCCAAAAGAGAGCGTTTTTTATTAAATCAGTCTCATTCAACTGAACTTTCTCAATAAACTGAAAGTTAGGCGTACCATTTGTTACAATATCATGTACTAACGATTCCACAATGAAAGATGTTAAAATTCCACAGTTGTAGTTGTTTTTCTGTTGTGGGCTGTTTATAATAAACATTTGTGTTTCAGTGTTTGTTTTTCCCATTAAGTAATATGCTAATCTATTTGCAATTATTTCTGCATCAGAGTAGTTTTTCTTTTTCAAAGAATCACAGTAATAAAAGATGTTATTGTGTTTACAGTATACAAGGAAGCTCCAATGAGAGCCCCTCATATAATCAAGTTCGTTGGCATCATTTATTGGTATCAATAATATGTCTTTTGTTTGAAGCTCAAGGGGATCAAGAAAGTGATTAAAATCATCAATACATTTTATTGCATGACTTATTGAGATTTAATATCAAGCATGCTTCTCTGAGCAGAAAATTATTATTTAATAATTCAAAATATTTCTGCATTGTTAAATCTGCGATCCAATTTTTCTCCAAAAGTTCATTGATTGTCATAATTGTATTATAATTACTATCTGTTTGAGTTGGATGTGATGCAAGTTGCTTTTGTGAATGTTGAACATTAATATTTGTGCTCTTATCTTTGTCTGACAAAATTCTTGGAAATCTTAAGGCGCTAAGGAAAAGTTTGGAGTTTGCCGCGCATGG
This sequence comes from Platerodrilus igneus, assembly GCA_036346225.1. Lineage (NCBI taxonomy): Eukaryota > Metazoa > Arthropoda > Insecta > Coleoptera > Lycidae > Platerodrilus > Platerodrilus igneus. The sequence goes on from JARFIW010000910.1 coordinate 2,779,632, forward strand.
TGTAGTTAGTATTCGTGTTCCTACAGTTTAGTTTTAAAAAAATTCGGGTTGGTAAACTTATGTATCATACCCTTAGAAAGAATCGGGTGGATCCAATGGGTGGATCCCATAAGGTGGATCTGTGTCAGACGCCCCACAAACGTGAAGTAATTTGAGTCGGCGGCGCTGTAACGTAATCAAAGAAGGCGAGTGTGATGTAATCATAATGGCTGATGTGGGGGTGTCCGAGCAAGGAGGGGCGCAAGGAGGAAATGCCTCCCTTCCACTCCTCCTTATGGGAATTTACATGCAAAACCTAGGTTAGATATGAATGCAATACGCAAAAGTGTTCTGATTCAACCATCAACATTCTACTTGTCGAGTTCACAAATAATTAATTATTTACTAAAAGACAATTTTGATATATTCATCATATGTGTATTAAATGTTATCGTTGTTGGTATGTATAGTAAAGCTATAATTACTTGATCCTGTATGATTTTGGTTTCAACCTTCTGTCTTGCTTTTTCCTTTTTTCTTCTGTCTTTTAAATTTATTGTGGATACTCCTGCTATTCGATTGAGAATATTTTTTTACAACTGTCTCCGGACTACTTTACATATGATTTTCCAATGCTCTGCCCGAAAGTACTACATTGGCCTGGAAGCGAGTTGTTTTTTTTACCTGGAAAATTTAGAATTTTGCCGAACCCTTGCTGTTCCAAGCAAGGTAGGGATCTTTAACGTGTGTGACAACACACACACGGGACCTCCATTTTACCTCTCATCTGAACAAGGGTGTATTTTTGTGAAAAATGCTCGCCTAACATTTTTCAAACGGACCGTGTCGGGATTTGAACCCGGGACCTTGGGCATAGTAGTCACACACATACCACTACACCACGGAGCTGCCTAGTGTCTACGGACTACCGTCGCCTGATGGTTTTCTAATTAAAGTATCTTTCTATAGATCATACTATTACATTATTTGGGTTAACATTTGGAGCATCTCGCGTAAATATTGAAGATTAACAACAAAATAATCAATGTGGTCTCCACTAAACTTTCTACATGTTAACTACTAGTTTATTTAATGTAAATAACTTACTAAGCTTCATTAGTAGTAAGGTGTATATGAAATGAAACTAATAGTTGCCAGTAACACATATTTATATTTATATATGGTATTGCGAGCGTTGTAGTTGAATTATGCCTCTCATTAATATTTTGTATACCTGTAAAGAGGAATCTCCTCTGGACATTTCTTCTAGAACTAAATAGCTATTGTTTTTTAACAATTATTCTCGCATTTGTATTGCAGGAATTAAACATAATTAACATAAGAGACATGCGTATGAGGCCTCTGCAATTAGTTAAATGTAGTTTCATTTTGACTCCTAATAATTAGTTTATCTTAAATGTTTTAGCCTATCAGTTATTATTCAATTTCTACCGAAAGTTTATTTGCCAGTATCTCATTATATACTGCACGATTTTGAATCCCAGTGTTTATGTATTTTAATTATTAACCTGTTTTTATTTCAGCTTGTGTCATTTGCCGGTCACTATTTTTGTATTTCTTGTGGTTCCTTTCCCCTCAGTGGTTTGACCAGGTACCCTCCTTTTCCAGTGGGACCGCAACTTTGACTCTGGTTTCAACAGTGGTTCTGGCCCCTTAGTTTTTATTCTTTTCTTGCGGTTTGTCAACTTTACCTGGCTTCGGTGAATAAAAGAGCTTACAGGGTGCATTTATAGTAGAAGTGCTGGTAATAATAATATTTTGGAAACTATTAGAGTATTGATTTTAATCAAAACAGAAAAATAGCATAACCACATTCAATCAAGCAATACCATCACCAGCAACCATATTTTTTTATACGCATGCTCTTAACATAGCCATAACAATAATACTGGTAACTGTAATAATATAAATTTAAACTTAATATATCCACAAAAAAATTACAAATATTTCATAATTTCTTCGCTATTTGGAATATTCTCAAACTTAAAAATATAATCTACTAAACACAACAATTTAATTCGTAACAAGGGTTTTGTTAATAAGTCTGCTATGTTACATTTTGTGTTGATATAATTAAGTCTTAAAGAACCATTACACAGCAGTTCTCTAATAGAATGATATTTAATATCAATGTGCTTGGTACAGTTGTTGACAACACACCCTCTGGAAAAACAAATAGCGGACTGGTTGTCACACAACACTAATTGTTTGATATTAACAAAAAGAAGGCCTTTATATTCAGATATCTTTGAAATCCATGAAATTTCTTTGCAAACAGCATCTAGTGCTAAATATTCAGCCTCCATGGCACTTCTGGATATCCATTTCTATATGTAGCAGTGCCATACTAAAAATAACCCTTCTAATGACCAAATTAACCCACCGATGTATCTATGTGAATCCAATGCAGTAGCCTAAGAGGCATCAATATACATGACCAATTTTGTAGAGGTAGCAGCACATGACAAATTAATTACATAGTCACAAGTACTAGCAACATACTAACTACACGTTAAGCAATTAAAATGTTCTTTCCTTGCCTTTGATGAAAATTGAGAAAGATATATTACAGAAAACAATATCTGATTAGAATCGATTTGCTAAGAATAGTAATGAATCGAGTAATTTCCTAAATGGCAGCTTCTCAAATGCTAAGTTTTCAACCTTCATTACTAAGTCTACATCCATAGGAGTGTAAACGGGAATTGATTTATCTATTTCAAAACATTTTATCAGGGTTGAAACGTATTTCTTTGGATGTATACTATAGCCGTTTCCACTGTGTTCAAACTCCACTTCAAGAAAAGTTCTAATAGATCATAGATCTACGATTTCAGTTATTTATTTACGCACGAGGAGTTTTATAATTTTATATATTAACTTACCTCCACGTTATTCTATTGTTCTGTGTCATTCCTACTTTTCAACAAAGTGGACTGTAAGGCGATTTATTGGACATGCTACTTACGCACTATCATTGTTTTTTAGGGGTTTATCAATAAATTTACATTTGGCGACACTATTGACTTAACTTAATTTACCGAACCAACACAACCATTTGTCTTCAATGTCCAACTTAATTTCCATCGGTACAATGGAGGTTTATGATAGGATATAACGGGACAAGGGATGACAGCTTTACTATTTGATTTACAACTACGAATTTACAATGACTTAAAATTAACTACGAAAACATGCGACAAAGAGACCAAACAACAGTGTTCATTCAAATAATTAAAAATGCTGTTTAATATGGTTCATTTTGACAAAATATAGTGATATCGTCAGTATATAATAGTATCACACATTGATTACATAGACAACAAATACATGAACAAGACTGTGAAATAGTAAAACCTTTTTGCTTTAATATATCGGAAATATGGTAATATCAATTTCTACCTGACTGTTTCAGTTCGTGATTTTCTAAGTTGAAAAACCTGTGATGTATTATTGAAATTTTTATATCCAATGGGTATGTCTATGTAAACTTCTTCATCCAAGTTACTATAGAGAAATACTTGTTTCATGTCCCAATGTGCACGTACCCAATCTTCTCTTAATAAAAGTAGAACGAAAAATAATTTTATTAGGTTAAATTTAATAACTGATGCAAAAGTATTGAAATAATCGACTAGGTTTGCCTGAAACCGTGAGCTACTAGGTGAGCTTTAAATTATTGGACGGTACCATCAATATTTGTTTTTACGCTGAAGACTCCTCTACATGTGATCACTTTTTGATTCTGTGCTTTTTGGACAACTTTCCATACACCTCGTTATTCATTCGTTACAATTGCTTCCACTATCGCATTTCCCATTCGTTCTTATAATCTGACTTTATAACATCTTTATAGGCATTTGGTATTTGTAGAAAGCAGGCTAACAATAATTCAGAATCACTACATTCCATAATTTTAGCTATCTCTTTTTTAGAGAGATCTGAGAAATTAAAATTTCAGAACTATATTCCAAGACATGTTCAGAACAAAACTTTTTCACATCATTGTTAGAGCGGCATTTTTCTTCATCATACCAGTAATAGACAAGGTAGGGATCTTTAACGTGCGTGACAACACTCGCACATGGGGCCTCCATTTTACCTCTCATCTGAACGAGGGTGTATTTTTGTGAAAAATGCTCGCCTAACATTTTTCAAGCGGACCGTGTCGGGATTCGAACCCAGGACTTTGGGCGTAGTAGTCACACACATACCACTACGCTACTGAGCCGCCCCAGTAATAGACATTACATGTGATTTTTCAATGCTCCACCCGAAGGTACTACATTGGCCAGGAAGCGAGTTTTTTTTTTACCTGGAAAATTTTGAATTTTGCCGAACCCTTGCTGTTCCAAGCAAGGTAGGGATCTTTAACGTGCGTGACAACACTCACACACGGGACCTCCATTTTACCTCTCATCCGAACGAGGGTGTATTTTTGAGAAAAATGCTCGCCTAACATTTTTCAAGCGGACCGTGTCGGGATTTGAACCCGGGACCCTGGGCGTAGTAGTCACACACATACCACTATGCCACGGAGCCGCCCCCCCCCCTCCCCAGTAATAGACATCAATTTATCATCTGATTCAAGAGCTGTAGTAATAATCTTACAGGACTTAAATCCTATTACCGATTTGTCCATCTTAACATGTTTGAGCTCTATCACCTTATTGCGTACCAGATCGAAAACTCTATAACCACGAGTAAATGTGGCATAACCTAGTTATATACACTTTCTTGACTTAGGTTCAAGTTTATTCCTGTAACGCTTTGGAATATATATAAAAGCAAGCGATCCAAAAATTTTAAAATACGAAATATTGGCTTTTCTTCTTGTCCATAATTTATATTGAGTCTTTTCTAAGTTAGTAGCATGTAGAACACAATTTTTGGTATGTGTATTATTGTTTCTGTTTTACTAAATTAATAATGCAATAATAGGCACTAAATCAAACACATGAAATTCAAGCTATTAACAGTTTTATTTTTCTCAAAATGTACAGAAAGTAAACACTAATAAATATGTTTCACATTGTCACAAGAAACAAATGGATTGAACTATTAAAATGATAATTTACACACACACACAAAGATGTTAATAGCGCGGAACGCGGCAATCAACTGCCTTGCTTCCCTCCACACAACACTATTTATGTCGTGGAGCGTGGCAGTCGACTGGCGCAAAAATGAACACAAAACAATGGCAGGAAAATTACAAATCTCACAAAAAATGAGTTTTATAAATAATTTCAACTTATCACATGTATAATACTGTAGACCCTTACCCCAAAATTTTGCATGCAAGTTGGAAGAAATAAGCAATGTTATAATTGCATCTACCGCATCACAATTAATATTTTTTGCTGCACCATTATCTTACAGTCAATATACACTTGTGACTTAATGATTGATTCCTCCATTTCTTGTTAGTAAAACTCCATACCATTTTCAGAGCAAATCAAAACTACCTTAAGATGCAGTATTACTTCCACTTATAATTGCAGAGACATCATCAGCATATTGAATAGGAGGCGGAGTTTATTACACGGGATAGCTCAATTATGTAAAGCAGCGATTCAAGAATAGATCCTTGTGGAACTTTAACGATTTTTTGTTTTTTAGACATTATTTTTAGACCTGTGGCCACGTGAATACCTATTGTGCTTTGAGTTCTGCTAGACAGATACGAGCTAACTAAATTATGTGCAATTCCACGTATGCCCTGATTATGTAGAATGTATAATAATGTTCCATGATCTACAGAATCAAAGGCCTTAAGAGAGGTCAAGCATCAAGACAATAGTGGTAGTGCCCCTATTTAAAAAATTAATAATGAAAGTAAGAACTTGGTAGATAGCATTGTTTGTGGATCTGTTTTTCTGAAGTCACTCAGATAGTCTGAGAATAAGTCGAAATGTTCTAAGAATTCCATAATTCTTCTATAAATAATTTTGTCAGTATGCCAATAGGTCTATAATTTTTTACAAAGTTAAGTTTGCTTTTTTTATTAATTGGTTTGATATGGGCGTGCTTTAGTTTGTCTGGAAATACTCCACTTTCTAAGCAAAGGTTTATGATGTATGTTAGTGGTATTGCAATTTCGTCTGCGATATATTTTAACAATATGATAGGTATCTCATCTCCGATTGTGGTCAGTGTCTTAAAGGACTTTATTATGTTGATGACTTCTTCTGGCGCAGTAGGCTTTAAAAATAATGTATTGTTTGAATAGATTATAGATTTATCAGGATGTCTGTTTTTAATTGAAACTGGGCATTGATTTAAGAAGAAATTGTTTACTTTATTTAGTACGTCGATTTTATCTTTGTTAGCGATGTCTACATATTGAGAATATTGTTGTATATAGCGAAACCATTATTTTAGATTATTTTTAAAATATTACATTGTAGCAAAATCAGTAAGCCGAACATCCTTTGTTCTAGGAAAACTTGCATCATGTTCATCAAATGTCATGTTCTTGAAATTACCTCACCACACTTATCTTTTTGTATACTTAATCTTTTAGTCGTCTTTACTTTGTAACAACCACATTTAGATTTCCTGCAGATCTCCTAGAACTCAGGGAAGTTTTGGCTTACCACTATTAAACATACACTTTTATTGCCTGCCACAACCTTCGGCAGAAAACCCATTTCATGTTATCAGCAGCTATAAAAACAGAGCACCAGAGTCAATAAGTCAGTCAGGCAGTCAGTCTGTGTATGGTCCTAGTTCATCCATTGCTCTGGAGCAAGTTGGCTCAGAGCCAACCATCAAAATGGTAACCTAGTCTTTTATGGTTGCTGAGACATCTTAGTACAGATGGTCACGTAAGTAATTCCTTAACTCTTTTACTGCTTTGCTTTTTGTTACATGTCATTTAGCTTTAAGTTTATTCATTGTTTATTAAATATTGTTGTTTACTTCTATCTTATCATTACACTTTATTATTATAATCGTTTTTCAAGAATGTCGTGTTCCAAAACCTCATCGCGGTTCCTAAAGACCCCTCTCGATCCCAAGGTCCAAGACCTGAGTTAAGTACCACCTCTCGCTTCGAAAGACTCTACCTAGCTACGCCAAAAGCATATCTAACAACAAAAGTGTACTTAACAATATCATCTTTAGAAGGGTTGTCGGTAAACTGTTTTATTATTGACCATATGGCTTTGTTCTTATTTTGAGAGTTACTGAGAAATTCTAAGTTACTGAGTTTTTTTAGCTTGCTTTATAGTCTGCTTTAGAGTATTGCAATATTCCTTATAGTATTCACAATGTATGTCTCCAGTTAGCTGTTGCGTGAATAATAGCCTTTTGGTTTCACAGGAGTATTTTATTTCTTCTGTAAGCCATGACCTTATCTGTGTTTTGTCTGCTGTTACTTGCTTAATAGAGAAAATAACATACAGTAATACTTGAAGTTTATATAAAAAATTATCATAAGCCACATTCACATTATTGCAGCTATAGATTTTACTCCAATCAATGGTTGCAAGCTCCGTTTTGTAATGCTCGATTTTTTCAATGTAAAAAATCTTTTATATCTGAAATTTTTGATTTGCTTGTCAGGTATGATGATAGCGTCAATAGTTTTGACTGACCATGGTGATTGGACAATGCGGAGCAAACAATTTTACCTTCCTGTGAATTTTTAAAATTTATGAAAATGTTGTCAATTAATGATTTACAAGACAGTATTTTTCTAGTTGGTTTAAATATTGTTCGTATTAACTTGTGTTCTGTTAGTAAGTCAATAAACATATCCTTTTCTTTGCTGCTCTTCAAAAGATTGATGTTAAAGTGTCCACAGACATTACTTTGAATTTACTAAATAGTTTTTGACACTTATTTAGAATATAATCAAGTTGCTTTAAGAAAACATTAAATAGGCTCATTGGTGGCCTAAATATATATATATATATATATATATATATATATATATATATATATATATATGCAAAAATTGATGAACCGCCATGTTGAGAGTTTTATCTAGAGAAGAAAGACACTCAATTGTAATTTGGTAGTTTGACAGAACGTATCCCACTTCCAATGCACCAATGTTCAGTAAGTGGAGTGCATCTTTTATAACAGTAACCATAGCTTTGATTTCAAGGATCTTATTTTTTATACTTTGTTTTGATGAAATATAATAAAATTATTACTTATTAATTGTCGTTTAGTTGTGACAGCTTTACATGTGCTTCCTTATAATTTAGAGGGTGTTCACTCGTAGTCAGGATTTTTTTGGAATTGCTCCCACTGATGGAAAAGAAACGTTTGCTTGTTTAGAATCTTCAAATTGCATCATATTTTTATTGACAAATGCAGTTGCCCTCGGATTGTCTAGAAATTGTTGTCCTAATCTAAAGTTAAATCTTGCATAGGTTACATGTGTCGGCCAAAAATCTTCATTGTATACCATACTTAAAAAACTTGGTTCTACCCCAACATAAAGCATTTATCAGGAGTCGTTCTAGCAGTTTTTAACAGCTTGTCTTCCACTACATTTGATTCTGTTTTTTGTGTTGTAAAGGTTTTAATATCAGCTTCAGTCGTAGAGTTTTTTATATGTGAAAGAAATAGCCAGATTTTTTTGATCTTATTTGGAGTTTGAACACCTCGAAAGCTGTCAGTACTTTCGCCAGTGCCTGTAGGAATATCCTTCTTTTTCTTGTTGTATCGTGGAATGTGGAAGTATGTGTTGCTATCATTTAATGAATGTAGAGTTGAGTTTTGCTGAATTTATGTTGATCTGATATTGGTTGTGCGATATCATCTGTGGTACTAATAGTGGAGTATTCCTATCTAGAGTAATTATACTCATCATTTTGTCATTTTAAGCCTTTTCCAATTTTGTAATGTTTGTCCCAGTATCTTTTTTTCTACAGGTTTGTTTTCTTGTAAATGCTTATTGTTATTTGAATGATTTCCATTCGTATTTGAATTAGAATTTTGGAGCTGACTTTTATTTACCTTTGGCAATGTGATTTTGTTATCTTGTAGGTTAGCAACATTTACACTGATAACTTGTTTGTTTATATTGGTAAAATAAGAATGTAACTGTTGACTTAGTATGAATTTAATTGTTCCAAAGACTGCTTTTCTATGCTTACCATCAATTTATCTTGTGCTTGTAGTGGATTTATAAGTTGTGTAGTGTTCAATTTATCTTGTAGTATATTGATTTTTTTTAGTAGCAGGTTATTGCATGTCCTAAGCTCTGTATTCATGTCAATTAGGAGTTTATTCTCAAATTTTAGTGATTCTATAATGATTGATTGGTTGATGGTGTCTTCTTTGTTTTCACAAAATTGGTCTTGCACAGGTTCTTCTTGAGTAAATTCTTGATTTTCACAGCAAATTTTTCTTCTGGAACAACTTTTATGGTAGTAGCTGTTACACTTGTACAGGTAACCTTTGTTTTAAGAGTTTTATTACAATGTTTGCAGAGCAAACTTTCAAATGCTCTTGGCTTGTCGGCCATCTTTGATCATAAGTGTAAACTCGTCCAAAGTTCACAATTTTTATACTTGTTTGTACTGTGGTAGTGATCACAAAATTTATGTTTGTTCAAAGTTTCAAAAATTGGATGTACTTGATCGTCATAATGAGGTTAAAATGCGGTCTCTCTGTTTTAAATCCTTAGGCAATCATAAAACTCCATGTAATTCTACGTATAGTTGTGTTTGTTCTTCGCATCAGCACCACATCCTATTGCATAATGATTCAGTTAAAAATGTTGCTCTTCCTGTGAAAGCTTCACATTACTCCCCAGAAAAGAACAATTCTACTTGTAATGCTTCTAGTACTCCTGAAAGTCACACTGTACTCCTAGCTACTATTGAAGTTAAAATTCTCGATATTAATGGCGATCTTTGGCCTGTTTAATGTATTTTAGATACTGGATTCCAGGTTAATGCTATTTCTGAAGCATGCAATAAACGGTCTTTTAATTACCGCCAGATAAGTGGTATATGAAACGTTTCGGTACTTTCATAGGGAATTATATGATGTTTTCTTTTTCTAATTACTCTGACGAGCAGTTTTTCCGCTTCTAATTTCCTGAAATTTCCGGTAATATTCCAGGTCGCACAATACACTCTGAAGTTTATAGTAAACTGAAAGGGCTGGAATTAGCCGATCATAATTTTTACCAATCAGCTCCAGTGAATTTGCTTTTAGGCGCTGAATTGTGTTCAGAAATTTTGCTTCCTTAAAATTCTCATGTTATTTCTGGTCGACCTACCACTGTTTGTACTATTTTCGGTTATATTATTTTAGGCGCAAGTTCCTTAAAATGGCCTAGACTTACTTTTGATTACTTAAGCTAAGTTTTATGAAATTAATTTGGGCAGTGTCTTAACATTACAGAACTCTCATGAATGATATCTAAATCTGGATTTATTTCCTTTTGGCCTAATAGAATTGAAAGCAAATAATTTTTCAAATTGTAATCAAGCATGAAAATTTCTTAGCGACCGAATTAAATTATAGTTAATGTTATTTTGTCATCATTGGATTTTCAGTCCTAGAACTGGTTGGACGTCTACCTCAATTGTTTTCTATTCTGAGCTAACCAAAATGTTATAAGGCTGGGCAAAATATAAATATAAAATGAAACAGGATTAAAAAGCATACATAATTTAGAACATCGTAACTGTTATGTCAAAGGATCTTAAAATCAATATAACTAGGCAATAAATATTAACTTAATTGGAACTGTTAGTGTATTAAGAATTAATAAAGTTGTTTTGTAGGTTATGAGGTTAACTAAGCAATCATAGGAGTCGATGGACAAGTACTATTTTGTGATACAAAAAAAAATTCAACTTTAAGAAATAAGTATATGTATGATATACGCAATTAAAAGTTTTCTACTAAAAGTTCATTAACTTATCACATGAGATTGAAACATAAGAAGAGCAAATTCATCACAAAAGTATAACGAAGTTTGGAAAGTTTGTAATCTAGTTCATAACAGTGCACTCTAAAAATGTGAATACATGTGATCAGGTAAATGTGCTACAAATTTTGAAATGCACTCATCCATATTTTTAGTAATGGATAAGCAACAATGAGGACATATTATGCAGGAGCATAAAAATTTGATGTATGATATGAAAGACGTTGAAAAATTGAAGCGTTCTAGAGATCAAAGCTTACCAAGTAAAACAAAACTAAGTTTGAAATCTACAAAGCTTTCTGATAGAAGGGTCATAAAAGTTTGTTTGGATTCTGATGCTAAAGATGTATATCACGTAACAGCAGATATGTAACTCCAACAAAAAATATTCTATGCAGTTTTTAAATTATTTTATATTTGTATCGTAATCAGTTTTCTTTTTAACTTTAAGAGAATTGGTAATTTTTAATAATTAATTCTTAAGCATTTTCTTATTTTAATATTTTGATTTGTAACGAGTTTGTTTTTATATTATTGACTTTGCTGTATAAATACCAGTGATTATAAATGTATTAAATATTATGCATACTTGTAAAAATATCGTTAAGGTAATCCTTCCGAACAAGAGAAAAGTAGAGTACAAAAAAGCAAAATAACAGAAGCTCACACCGAGTACCGTAACAAAAACAAGTGGAATCGAAAGAATTAATGCCTTGCTAGCTAAAAGTATTGTACAGTGGGGTGGGTTAAACATAAAGAAAAATGAAGCCTACAAAAAAATGTTTTTATTTGCAAAACGTCAAAATAAAAAGGAATATCCAACTGCAGAAAAAATAATATTCAACCAAAATATCCCGGATGATTTATATAGCATAACAAAAATCTACACTAAAATAAAATAATATCTTCCTTTAATCATCAAACAAACAAATCACGTAAGTGTATAGTGGCCTGTTTTCGGTCTTTTAGTTATTATAGTATTTAAATATTTCTTAACAAACAAAAAGTAAGTACTTACCGGATGTTCATGTCTCTTTAAAGAAAAAAAACAACATTAATATAATAGTGGACACAGCAATGAAAGCTGCTCCTAGTTGAAATGCATTTCAGGTGGAGCTGAAAAAGATAATTATATAAAGAAAGTACATCTAAAAGATAATACGTGCGGTCATCATTATTAACATACTCTTAACATGAATCATAGTAATTAGATCTTACCTGATTGTTTCTACATAAATTTCCCAAACAAGATATACCCCAAACAGGAGGGCAACTCTAGAAAGAAATGCATAGGAGAAAAATTTTATAGTCAATGCGATGCTGTTATTATTAAATACTCCTCCAATACTAGTGGTCGCCGTAGGCACATTCCGATGGTTCGGCGAAGCAAAATCCATTTCAATACCTAAAAACGTTAACAAAGGAAATCCAATCATATAGGTGAACAAGGCGCTCTGCATTTGCCTCCAAGAGCACCTCAATAATATTTCAATTGTCAACTTATCTGTTAATGATCTTATTTTAATGTCTTAAGTATAACCAATCACAACACTACAGAAATTCCTGTGGATCCATTATATCCTGCGTATTAAAAAAAATCGAATATTTTCAAGTTTGCACTATAAGTTATCAGTCGACAAAATTCATTTGGAGCAGCTACTTGTCGTCTAACCCATTACATCATATCAACAAATGAACACAAACTTCTTAGAAGAAAAAGAGCAGCCGAGATCACTTGTACCTTACATGTGATTTTCCAATCCTCCACCCGAAGGTACTACATTGGCCAGGAAGCGAGTTTTCTTTTATCTGAAAAATTTTGAATTTTGCCGAACCTTACTGTTTCAACCAAGGTAGGGATCTTTAACGTGCGTGACAACACACATACACACACAAGACCTCCATTTACCTCTCATCCGAACGAGGGCATATTTTTGTGAAAAATGCTCGCCTAACATTTTTCAAGCGGACGTTTCAGGATTCGAACCCGGAACCTTGGGCATAGTAGTCACGCATACCAACTACGCCACGGAGTCGCCTGATTACTTGTACCACTAATTTATTCTTTTTCAAGGAACCGACAATCAGAATCATGCATTGAATAATCCACATTAGAAAACTCCAAAGCCCTCGATAATTCCTTGTAGTGGAAAACCCAATTGATATTCTATATCCATCGCAGTGCATAGTAGTTTCCAATAAACACCATATGTAGATTAAAAAGGACTACGTTTTAAACTTATAATATTTCTGAAGCAAGTGTTTTAATAAATAGTTACCTGACTTTATTATTATATTGAAAGAGTAAATTTGCTATATTTAGGTTAAGATTTCTTTTTGTGCTTAATTGTTCATTTAGATTACTGTCGTATGTTACTGTATTGTTTACTTATAATTATACTAGAGACGATTTAAAACTAAATGAAAGCTAGAGGTGTGCTAGTTACTTAAAATATGCAAGTTATGGCAATAGACGGAAATAGTCGTGACGTCAGTTTTGGCGCAAAATTTAAACAGGGTGTCATTCTTAAAATTGCCACTTTTAATATGACTCTTATGAGTATATACAGGGTGTCCAGATTTTAATTGCACACTATAGGAATATCCTGAACTATAAGAGATACAGTGGTGGTTAAATTAGACAAAAGTTACCTACTTATGAGGGTATTTTATAGCTGATCTTGAACTACAAATGTTATCCATAGATTGCTAGATATTGGCTAAAATACAAATTTTGCGATTTTCAACTTTTCTTAATAACTTTGTTGTTATTATAGTTAGACTAATGAAATTTGGTATGATAACATAAGACATAATTTTGCATTTAATGATGATTTACAAAATGTTCTGGATCTGTTACATTTTTTGTCGCGATAGTCAATGTAAAACACATCATTAATTTTTTAAAATAACATTATTAAGACACAAAAACGGTTTTTGTAAAAAGGATCCAGTGTGTTGCTGTCAAATACAATTAATTCTAAACTGTTCCATTGTTTGCAATAATCAGTTTTGTTGTTAATAGTTTTAAATTAAAATTTGGTTAAAATATGGTGCGGTACTCGATAAATGAAAAAAAAAGACATGTACGACTTGTATATCAAAAGCTGCAGAAATTCTACAGAGGCCGCCCGCAAGTATCATAATCTGTACCCTGAACGAAGCCAACCAAATCGTACATTGTTTTATAGAATATGTAAAAACATGTCCGACTGCAATTCTATTAACAAATCAAGAGGTAAATATCTTAAAAAGGTAGAAGCGAATGCCAACATTAATGTATTAGCACATTTGAGTAAAGATGGCGGAAAATAAAATTGGGCTGGAACCAGTTCTCCAAAAATTGTGCATTTATTGCAAAAAAAAAAAATGTTTCAAATAAATTTGTGCAGTGTAGTAAGTGTTGTGAAAGGGCTCATACATCATGTAGTGATAGGATTTGCAGTATTAAGCAACAAGCAGATGGTTCTAAAGTAATTGTTCGTAATATTTGTTCTCAAAATAGCAAAACTTCAACTTGTGAAGCTGTTGATAAGACAGGACAACATCTGGTCAACAAGAATGACACGGTAATTAATTTTCTTCAAGGTGCTGAATTTAGAAAAATAGTCAAAAATATTGTAAAAGGTGAAACACAGGCTTTAATTCAGAAAATTGATAACACAAATAGAAATATATAATCTCAAAGAATCCAATATTGATTTGGTAAAATTGCTCAATAACACACCATGTCATTCTAAAGCACCACCAAATAAAACACATAAAGAAGGAGGCTCTAATAAATTCATGTAGTACAGCAGTTAAAATGAGCACTGCAATAGCAGATAAATGTGATGAACCTGTTAGCAATAAAGCTTTAGTATGTGATAAGGAAAATTTTTCATATGCTCAGCAAGTTGATTTAAGTATATTAAAGGTAGATAAGACTAACTCTTCTAATTATCATAATTTTAACAATGATAATATCAACTCTAATAATATACAAAGTGATATGAAGGCTTTTGGGAGCAAAACACAGCCGCCTATTGATACCAGATCTCAATGGACTGCTGTTGTGAATAAAAGATCTAAAAAGAAAATCATTGTTGGATCAGCAGCACCTACTTTAGAAAATTCAGATGACACTTTAGTTGGTGTTGGCAAGAGGGCATGGATTCATTTAAGTAGAATAGCACATAAGCCAAATGGGAAGGCACACACAGCCCAGGATATCATCAGCTATTTAAAAAAAGATGCTCTTGGTGCAATCTGTTTTAGAATCAATAGCAATAATAAGTTCAGTTCATTTAAACTTGGAGTTCCTAATCACCTTATGGACTACTTTATGGAACCATCGTATTGGCCAAATAATGTTCTTATTCGTGAATTTAGCTTTAAGCCACCAAAGTATGATAAACCTCCTAAAATGCACAATGCTGATCAGTCATTAAGCTCATCAAACTCTGCATTTTTTTACATGTTGGGACCATCAAACCAATCTCCGAGTAACGGCCCATAATGATGTTTATGATAATGGCAATGGTTCAACATGCCATTTCAAACAGGAAAATGTAGTGCCAAATTTGTTCTTATTGTTATCAATGAATTGTCAGTGTTTAAACACATTGAAAGTCGATCTTATAACTGCCGATTTTATAAATAAGCATGACATCAGTTTTTTAAGTATTAACGAAACATGGTGTAATGAGGAAAGTTTAAAATACATGGTGTTTTCAAACTTTTACTTGGCCGCCAGCTACTGCAGATCTCATACCAAGGGAGGGGGTGTTGGAATATGGTGTCGAAACACAATAACAACACTACCGTTACACTTGCAACATTTCTGCCTAGAAAAGGAATTCGAAATTTGTGGTGTCTCAATTAAACTTGTTAATAGTAAATTAGTAATTTTAAATTGTTATAGATCCCCAAATGGTACCAGTTTCAAAATTTTTCATATGCAAATGAATAAGGTCTAGAATTGTATTCATAAACCTGGAATACAGATTATATTGTGTGGTGACTTTAATTTCGACCCAGATAGGAATTGCAATGAATTCAAAACATAGGGCTCAAAACTGAGCCCTGTGCTATTCCTTTTGTATATCAATGACATCAACATGCATTTGAAAGAATGCTCATTGTTTTTATATGCTGATGATGCTACAATTGTAACCTCTAATCAGGATCTTTCTACTATACATCAATCCAAGCAAAACGTTGACTATTGTTTTTCACAATTACAATAACAAAAATGTGAACATTGATGTTACACTCAATGGCACCCCAATACCTCAAACAGGTAGTATCAATTTTTTGGGTGTGAATGTAGATCAAAATCTAAATTGGAAACCTCATTGTGAGAAAGTGTGCGCAAAATTAAATTCACTATGCTATTTGATCAGAAACCTTAAATCATTTTTGAATACAAACCAACTGTTGTTGGTATACGATTCTCATTGTTGCTCAAGACTGAGATATTTAATCAGTTTCTGGGGTGCGTCGTCCGATGCTCGTGATGTTTTTATTTGTCAGAAGAGGGTGGTCAGGAATATCATTAGTATTTCACAAACTACATCTTGCTGTGCCTTTTTAAGCAATTATGTGTTTTAACTCTACCTTCGATTTTCATTTTAGAAGTAGCCACTCTAATCTATAAGAATAAATCAGATTACTTGCATGGCTACGACTATCATAACCATGACACTCGCAGTAAAAGTGATCTCAGGATTCCCAGCTTTTAGTATAGAATTGGAAGGGTATCTCCCGCTTATCTAGGTCAAAAAATTTTTAACAGTCTTTCTCAAGAAATAAAGTCCTCACACAATGTAAAAATTTTTAGAGTTAAACAAAAAGTTTCTTGGTAGCTCAGAGCTTTTACAACATTGAAGAGTTTTTCTCCTACAGTTTGAAACTTGCCAAATATACATAAGTTATAGTGTGGTATATGGAATACAGAGTTATATTTAAAATTTTAATGTTATATTTAATGTTTCTATAGGTAATAGTGAATGTCGACTTGTTTCATAATGTTTTTTATGTACATTCCTATGGAAATAAATTTTTAAAATAAATTAAAAAATAACCCTACTGGATCATGCAGATCTTTTGCACGTGACTGCAATGTCTCCAAAAGTACAGTAAATAATATTATTAAGAGGCATAAATACCATGAGTACAAATACTTGCCAGTACAAAAACTCCGTATAGGAGATTCGGAAAGAAGATTAGCATTTTGTGAGTGGTTTATTACTCAATTAGATAATAGTCCACAGTTTGCGAATAAAATTCTGTGGACCAACGAATCTACATTTTCTAATTGTGTAATGTTTAATCGTAGAAATAAGCAATACTATTCTACAAAAAATCCACATTTGTTGCAGGAAGTAAAGAATCAAGTTCGTTTTTCTGTGAATGTTTGGTGTGGAATCTTCTATGGCCGAATAATAGGCCTTTATTTCATACAAGAGAATTTAGACGGAGAAAAATATTTAAATTTTTTAATTAATGCTCTTGAAGAATTTTTAGATGAACTACCGTTAGAAGCAATTAGAAACTTATGCTCGTTTCAACATGATGGCGCACCACCTCATAATTTCAGGTTAGTAACGCAGTATTTAAATGAGCGATTTCCTCAAAGTTGGATCAGAAAGAATGGTGCTATTTCGTGGTCACCCCGTTTGCCTGGTATGAACCCGCTGGATTTTTTTCTATGGGGAGATGTAAAAAGTAAAGTTTATGATACTCCGTCTAATAGTGTCCAACACTTGCAGCAAAAAATAAGAAGTGCGTTAGAATTGTTAATCAAGATTCCATATCAAATGCTATTGTGCAGATGAATAAAAGGGTTTGCTTGTGTCTAGAACAGCATGGTGAACATTTTGAACATTTACTATAACTTCAAGTTGTGGTAGTTAACTTTCCATTATTATTTATAGGTTAGATCTTTTACAAAACCTGTTTTTGTGTCTTAATAATGTTATTTAAAAAAATTAATGATGTGTTTTACATTGTTGAAATTGTAATTTTTTTCTATACGTTGATGTAAAAATTCAATATGGCGGCCATAACAAAAAAAAAGTTGACTATCGCGACAAAAATATACTAGATCTAGAACATTTTGTAAATCGTCATTAAATGCAAAATTATGTCTTATGTTACCATACCAAATTTCATTCTTCTAACTATAATAACAACGAAGTCTCACACAACACATCTTCCGGGGAGGTGACTGTAGGGATTTTAATTTCTTCCAATTCCCAGAAATTACTTATTTCTTTATCTATAGAATCAGATTGAATGAAAAGTGAAGTAGCATTAACCGTAGGGTTAACACACGGAACTTGACCGAGCAGCACGTAACCAAACATGGTTGAATCGCCAAAGGACGCCCAAAAATAATAGCGGAATGCTCGGAAAACAGTACTTCGGCACATTTCGCATACCTAGTAAAATTTTTACGGGTAAGGACTGATGAAAACTTGTATCAGCTAACTGCAGATTTTTTAATTTATCATAAACAGGAAGAAGCAGGAAAGCCTAGAATATGTTCTGTTATTTTAGGAAAAATTGAAGTCTTGAATTGAATCTATTTTCAGAATAATTATAATATACTGTGTAATAAAGAGTCCCCTTTGACTTTATTATAGCGTCAGAAATTCCACTAACTTGGCGGGAGTGCCTAGTACACTGAAGACCCAAACGTTGAACACATGAACTCTTAATTGCATTTATTTGCGATCCTGGATCAAAAACGCATCTTAGGCGTTGTAAATTCTTGTTAATATCTAAAATTAGAATCTGCACTTTTCCAACATCATCATCATTTTGTTTTCGACCTTACTTAAGGTCGGTTTGACGCAGCTCTAACTTCTTTTCTATTCTGTGCTAATCTAAAAAGCTCTACATACCCTTCACAACCTAAATTTCTAATAATTTGACTAATATAGTTTGGTCTAGGTCTTCCTATATCCTTCTATCTTTTTCCTATCCAGCTGGCTCTACATAGATATTAGCAACCTGATGGTTGTTAAAGAACTCTAACATGTTTACATGATTACCATTTATAGGGAAATGAAATATAACCTGGTTATCCGCTTCAAAAGGAAAAGTGTTAAATTATATGTTATGGTAAGGCTTAAGCAACGAATCGCTGTCAACATGCCAGACCGCTACCTAATTGTGAGTTATGTTATGGTGACGTTTATTAAATTATATGTTATGGTAAGGCTTAAGCAACGAAACGCTACCAACATGCCAGACCGATACCTAATTGTGAGTTATGTCATGATGACGTTTATTAAATTATCTGTTATGATAAGGCTTAAGCAACGAAACGCTACCAACATGCCAGACCGCTACCTAATTGTGAGTTATGTCAAGGTGACGTTTATTAAATTATATGTTATGGTAAGGCTTAAGCAACAAATCGCTACCAACATGCCAGACCGCTACCTAATTGTGAGCTATATCATGGTGACGTTTATTAAATTATATGTTATGGTAAGGCTTAAGCAACGAAACGCTACCAACATGCCAGACCTCTAACTAATTGTGAGTTATGTCCTGGTGACATTTAGTTAACTGATTTTTATTTTTTTGTTTTGTTTTCGAACTTACTTAAAGTCGGTTTGACGCAGCTCTAAATTCTGGATTTAATGTTATTCCATTCTGTTTCTACTTCCTTAGTATCAGATATTTTCCCGATATCATTCAGCAATTCATTTGACTTTTTTCGAATCTTACTTGAATATCTTTATCTTTAGTTTCTCTAAGTCCAAGTGCCTTTTTCCGTTCCTTTTTTCAGATTTTTAAATTTAAGTGCGGCCTTCATAATTACGATGTTGTGGTCAGTATCTATATCTGCTTCTGGGTAGCTTCTACAGTCTTTTACTTGATTCCTAAACCGTTGTCTAACAAGAATGTAATCTATTTGATATCGTCCTATATCTCCTGGCATCGTCCACGTATATCGTCTTCTAGCATGATGTTGAAATAATGTGTTTGTGATGATTAAATTGTTCTTGTCGCAAAATCTACCAGCCTATTTCCTGTCGTTTCTCGTGCCTAAACCAAATAAACCTACTACCGCTCCTTCCCTACCCTCACCTACCACAGCATTAAAATCCCCGTAATTATTAAATTTTCATGTCCTTTACGTATCTTAATATGTCTTCGATATCTTTGTAGATGGCTTCTACCTCTTCGTCACTGTAGCTAGAAGTGGGCATGTATACTTGTATTATTACTGTGTTTACCGGTTTAGATTCTAATCTAACCATGAGTACTCTTTTGTTCTTTTGTAAGTAATTTTCTACACAGTATCCTATCTTTTCCGCATAACTATCCCCACACCCAAATTTCCGTCCTCTGCTCCTGTATGAATTACCCTGAAGTCTCCACTCCAAAAATCCCCCGCCTCTGGCCACCGAACTTCGCTGATCCCTACTATGTCTAGTGATAACCTATTTATTTCGATTTTTAGGTTCTCTAGCTTACTTACTTGCTTCATACTTCTAGCATTCCACGCTCCGACTCGCAGAATGTTCCCGACTCTTATTTTTAACTTTCCGATCGCATCCTACGAAGTAGTCCCCTCCCGGAGATCCGAATGGGGGGACTATTTTAACTCCGGAATCTTTTACGCCAGAGAATGCCATCGTGTTTGTTACAATTTAAGTACGTTGTGTGCTTGGGAGATAATGTGGTGGTTTTCCGTTGCCTTCCACATCGCGGTAGTGTGTCTTAGACTGCCATACCGACCCCTATGGTCTCTGCTAATCTAAGTACCGAAAGAGCCGCTGCCCTCTTTCGGGGACCTGTCTTAGTCTGGTTCCTCACTAACGACCCTACTACTTTGGTTGCACCTGTAGTTTGGCTCTTTAGCTCATTAGAACACGCAAGCCATTTCACCTGTTCTAGTAATTTAGAACTTCGGCAAGGTGCAGGTCCATTCGAAATGGAAATTGTAATCAAGCATGAAAATTTCTTAGCGACTGAATTAAATTATAGTTAATGTTATTTTGTCATTATTGGATTTTCAGTCCTAAAAGTGGTTGGACGTGTACCTCAATTGTTTTCTATTCTGAGCTAACCAAAATGTTATAAGGCTGGGCAAAATATAAATATAAAATGAAACAGGATTAAAAAACCATACATAATTTAGAACATCGTAACTGTTATGTCAAAGGATCTTAAAATCAATATAACTAGGCAATAAATTTTAACTTAATTGGAACTGTTAGTATATTAAGAATTAATAAAGTTGTTTTGTAGGTTATGAGGTTGACTCTACAATAATAGGAGTTGATGGACAAGTACTATTTTGTGATTCTAAAAAGAATTCAACTTTAAAAAATAAGTATATGTATGATATACGCAATTAAAAGTTTTCTACTAAAAGTTCATTAACTTATCATATGAGATTGAAACATAAGAAGAGCAAATTCATCACAAAAGTTTAATGAAGTTTGGAAAGTTCATAATGTAGTTCATAACAGTGCAGTCTAAAAATGTGATCAGGTAAATGTGCTACAAATTTTGAAATGTTCTCATCCATATTTTTAGCAATGGATAAGCAACAATGAGGAGATATTATGAAGGAGCATAAAAATTTGATGTATGATATGAAAGACGTTGAAAAATTGAAGAGTTCTAGAGCTCAAAGCTTACCAAGTAAAACAAAACGAAATTTGAGATCTACAAAGCTTTCTGAAAGAAGGGTCGTAAAGGTTTGTTTGGATTCTGATGATAAAGATGTATATCACGTAACAGCAGATATGTAACTCCGACAAAAATATTCTATTGCATTTTTTTAATTATTTTATATTTGTATTGTAATCAGTTTTCTTTTTAACTTAAAGAGAATTGGTAATTCTTAAGCATTTTCTTATTTTAATATTTTGATTTGTAACGATTTTGTTTTTATATTATTGACTTTGCTGTATAAATACCAGTGATTATAAATGTATTAAATATTATGCATACTTGTAAAATATCGTTAATGTAATCCTTCCGAACAAGAGAAAAGTAGAGTACAAAAGCAAAATAACAGAAGCTCGCACTGAGTACTGCAACAAAAACAAGTGGAATCGAAAGAATTAATGCCTTGCTAGCTAAAAGTATTGTAGAGTGGGGTGGGTTAAACATAAAGAAAATGAAACCTACAAAAAATGTTTTTATTTACAAAACTTCAAAATAAAAAGGAAAATCCACCTGCAGAAAAATAATATCCAACCAAAATATCCCGGATGATTGATATAGCATAACAAAAATCTACACTAAAATAAAATAATACCTTTCTTTAATCATCAAACAAAAATCACGTAAGTGTATAGTGGACTGTTTTCTGTCTTTTAGTTACTATAGCATTTAAATATTTCTTAACAAAGAAAAAGTAAGTACTTACCGAATGTTCATGTCTCTTTAAAGGAAAAAAACATTAATATAATAGTGGACACAGCAATTAAAGCTGCTCCTAGCTGAAATGCATTTTAGGTGGAGCTGAAAAAGATAATCATATAAAGAAAGTACATCTAAAAGATAATACGTGCGGTCATCATCATTAACATACTCTTAACATGAATTATAGTAATTAGATATTACCTGATTGTTTCTACATAAATTTCTCAAACAAAATATACCCCAAACAGGAGAGCAACCCTAGAAAGAAATGCATAGAAGAAAAATTTTATAGTCAATGCGATTCTGTTATTAATAAATACTCCTCCAATACTAGTGGTCGCCATAGGCACATTCCGATGGTCCGGCGAAGCAAAATCCATTTCAATACCTAAAAACGTTAACAAAGGAAATCCAATCATATAGGTGAACAAGGTGCTCTGCATTTGCCTCCAAGAACACCTCAATAATATTTCAATTGTCAACTTATCTGTTAATGATCTTATTTTAATATCTTAAGTATAACCAATCACAACACTACGGAAATTCCTGTGGATCCATTATATCCTGCGTATTAAAGAAAATCTAATATTTTCAAGTTTGCACTATAAGTTACTAGTCGACAAAATTCATTCGGAGCAGCTACTTGTCTTCTAACCCATTACATTATATCAACAAATGAACGCAAACTTCTTAGAAGAAAAAGAGCAGCCAAGATCGCACTTGTACCTTATATGTGATTTTCCAATGCTCCACCCGAAGGTTCTACATTGGCCAGGAAGCGAGTTTTTTTTATCTGAAAAATTTTGAATTTTGCCGAACCCTTGCTGTTTCAACCAAGGTAGGAATCTTTAACGTGCATGACAACACACACACACACACACAATTCCTCCATTTTACCTCTCATCCGAATGAGGGCATCTTTTTGTGAAAAATGCTCGCCTAACATTTTCAAGCGGGCATTTCAGGATTCGAACCCCGGACCTTAGAAAACTCCAAAGCCCTCGACAATTCCTTGTAGTGGAAAACCCAATTGATATTCTATATCCATCGCAGTGCATAGTAGTTTCCAATAAACATCCATGTGTAGATGAAAAAGAACCACGTTTTAAATTTAGAATATTTCTGAAGCAAGTGTTTTAATAAATAGTTACCAGATTTTAATATTATATTGAAAGAGTAAATTTGCTATATTTAGGTTAATATTTCTTTTTGTGCTTAATTGTTCATTTCGATTACTGTCGTATGTTACTGTATTGTTTACTTATAATTATACTAGAGACGATTTAAAACTAAATGAAAGTTAGAGGTGTGTTAGTTACTTAAAATATACAAGTTATGGTAATAGACGGAAATATTCGTAATGTCAGTTTTGGCGCAAAATTTAAACAGGGTGTCATTTTTAAAATTGCCACTTTTAATATGACCCTTATGAGTATATACAGGGTGTCCAGATTTTAATTGCACACTATAGGAATATCCTGAACTATAAGAAATACAGTGGTGGTTAAATTAGACAAAAGTTACCTACTTATAAGGGTATTTTATAGCTGATCTTGAACTACAAATGTTATCCATAGATTGCTAGATATTGGCTAAAATACAAATTTTGCGATTTTCAACTTTTCTTAATAACTTCGTTGTTATTATAGTTAGAAGAATGAATTTGGTATGGTAACATAAGACGTAATTTTGCATTTAATGACGATTTACAAAATGTTCTAGATCTATTACATTTTTTGTCGTGATAGTCAACTTTTTTTTGTTATGGCCGCCATATTGGATTTTTACATCAATGTATAGAAAAAAAATGCAATTTTAACAATGTAAAACACATCATTAATTTTTTTTAAATAACATTATTAAGACACAAAACGGTTTTTGTAAAAAAGACCCAGTGTGTTGCTGTCAAATACAATTAATTCTAAACTGTTCCATTGTTTGCAATAATCAGTTTTGTTGTTAATAGTTTTAAATTAAAATTTGGTTAAAATATGGTGTGGTACTCGATAAACGAAAAAAAAAGATATGTACGACTTGTATATCAAAAGCTGCAAAAATTCTACAGAGGCCGCCCGCAAGAATCATAATCTGTAATCTGTAATATGTAATCTGTAAATATGTAAAAACATGTCCGACTGCGGTTCTATTAACACATCAAGAGGTAAATAACTTAAAAAGGTAGAAGCGAATGCCGACATTAATGTATTAGCACATTTACATGTTAACCCTACTGGATCGTGCAGATCTTTTGCACGTGACTGCAATGTCTCCAAAAGTACAGCAAATAATATTATTAAGAGGCATAAATACCATGAGTACAAATACTTGCCAGTACAAAAACTCCATATAGGAGATTCGGAAAGAAGATTAGCATTTTGTGAGTGGTTTATTACTCAATTAGACAATAATCCACAGTTTGCAAATAAAATTATGTGGACCGACGAATCTACATTTTCAAATTGTGGAATGTTTAATCGTAGAAATAAGCACTACTATTCTACAGAAAATCCAAATTTGTTGCAGGAAGTAAAGAATCAAGTTCGTTTTTCTGTGAATGTTTGGTGTGGAATCTTTGATGGCCGAATAATAGGCCCTTATTTCATACAAGGGAATTTAGACAGAGAGAAATATTTAGATTTTTAAATTAATGCTCTTGAAGAATTTTAGATGAACTACCGTTAGAAGCAATTAGAAACTTACGCTGGTTTCAACATGATGGTGCACCACATAATTTCAGGTTAGTAACGGCAGTAATTAAATGAGCGATTTCCTCAAAGTTGGATCGGAAAGAATGATGCTATTTCGTGGTCACCCCATTCGCCTGGTATGAACCCGCTGGATTTTTTTTCTATGGGGAGATGTAAAAAATAAAATTTATGATACTCCATCTAATAGTGTCCAACACTTGCAGCAAAAAATAAGAAGTGCGTTAGAATTGTTAATCAAGATTCCATATCAAATGCTATTGCGCAGATGAATAAAAGTGTTCGCTTGTGTCTGGAACAGCATGGTGAACATTTTGAACATTTACTGTAACTTCAAGTTGTGGTAGTTAACTTTCCATTATTATTTATAGGTTAGATCTTTTACAAAAACTGTTTTTGTGTCTTAATAATGTTATTTTAAAAAATTAATGATGTGTTTTACATTGTTGTAGGTAACTTTTGTCTAATTTAACCACCACTGTATCTCTTATAGTTCAAGATACTCCTATAGTGTGCAATTAAAATCTGGACACCCTGTATAATAAAGATCAAAATATTCACGATCTACTTTGAATTTCTGTCTGAATCTTATTACTCGTATTTTAGATTTTTTGTGCTTATAAATGAAAACTGCATAGCTTTTTCTTGAAATTAGGCGTTAAACATTGCGTCTTTAACTTCAAATTAAATACTAATTTCAAATTTGCCATTTATTAAACGAGTCTTTAAAAGGAAGTACGTTATAAGTGAATACGTCTAATAAAGAATTACATACTAAGCCTAATATTTTTATACCGCTCACTTGCTTTAGGCAAATGAAATTGTTCGCAAGAAAAAAGCCTAATAAGCTCGTTCTGTAGCTGTCTTGCTCGTCTATAGGGTAAGATGTACCCTCGTCAATTACTAATTGCTGAAGTTCAGCTAGAAATGCTGAGTGCACTAGACAATACATAAGGGTTTTGAGTTCATTTTCACAAATATTTCCTTGAGAAATAGTTTGCCACAAAATATGCTGAAATTGTCGATCCGAGGAACAAACAAGAATCTGAATGTGCATCATTTGTATGTCCGCACAAACAGCAACTTTGTGAGAACGAAATGCGGATAGTATTTCGGGTAAGTTTCCTTGTAGTTTAAGGCCAGAATATAACTTGTCATTAAGAGAAATTCCTAATGAATCAGTAAAGGAACCATTGAAAACAATGCGCAGCTTCGTAGGCTACTTGTTATTTTAGAAATAGCTTGATGTGGTAGCACATGATCGGAGCGAGTGTCGGCAACTGACATATGACCAAGATCAAGATAAACCTACAAAAAACCATTGTAAGCATTTAGTTTTTCAGGACAGAGTATAAAGACGTCTTTCAAATAAATTTAAATAGCAAATTATAAACGGCATTCGAACGATTGAAAGGAAGATGCGACCATGTAACGACCGGAATCGTCATCGCGTGAGTTGCGAAAAATGCGTCTCACACAGCACATCTTTCGGGAGCTGACCGTAGGGATTTTAGTTTATTCCAGTTCCCAGAAATTACCTTATTTCTTTATCTACACAATCAGATTGAATGAAAAGTGAAGTAGCATTAACCGTAGGGTTAACACACGGAACTTGACCGAGCAGCACGTAACCAAACATGGTTGAATCGCCAAAGGACGCCCAAAAATAATAGCGGAATGCTCGGAAAACAGTACTTCGGCACATTTCGCATACCTAGTAAAATTTTTACGGGTAAGGACTGATGAAAACTTGTATCAGCTAACTGCAGATTTTTTAATTTATCATAAACAGGAAGAAGCAGGAAAGCCTAGAATATGTTCTGTTATTTTAGGAAAAATTGAAGTCTTGAATTGAATCTATTTTCAGAATAATTATAATATACTGTGTAATAAAGAGTCCCCTTTGACTTTATTATAGCGTCAGAAATTCCACTAACTTGGCGGGAGTGCCTAGTACACTGAAGACCCAAACGTTGAACACATGAACTCTTAATTGCATTTATTTGCGATCCTGGATCAAAAACGCATCTTAGGCGTTGTAAATTCTTGTTAATATCTAAAATTAGAATCTGCACTTTTCCAACATCATCATCATTTTGTTTTCGACCTTACTTAAGGTCGGTTTGACGCAGCTCTAACTTCTTTTCTATTCTGTGCTAATCTAAAAAGCTCTACATACCCTTCACAACCTAAATTTCTAATAATTTGACTAATATAGTTTGGTCTAGGTCTTCCTATATCCTTCTATCTTTTTCCTATCCAGCTGGCTCTACATAGATATTAGCAACCTGATGGTTGTTAAAGAACTCTAACATGTTTACATGATTACCATTTATAGGAAATGAAATATAACCTGGTTATCCGCTTCAAAAAGGAAAAGTGTTAAATTATATGTTATGGTAAGGCTTAAGCAACGAATCGCTGTCAACATGCCAGACCGCTACCTAATTGTGAGTTATGTTATGGTGACGTTTATTAAATTATATGTTATGGTAAGGCTTAAGCAACGAAACGCTACCAACATGCCAGACCGATACCTAATTGTGAGTTATGTCATGATGACGTTTATTAAATTATCTGTTATGATAAGGCTTAAGCAACGAAACGCTACCAACATGCCAGACCGCTACCTAATTGTGAGTTATGTCAAGGTGACGTTTATTAAATTATATGTTATGGTAAGGCTTAAGCAACAAATCGCTACCAACATGCCAGACCGCTACCTAATTGTGAGCTATATCATGGTGACGTTTATTAAATTATATGTTATGGTAAGGCTTAAGCAACGAAACGCTACCAACATGCCAGACCTCTAACTAATTGTGAGTTATGTCCTGGTGACATTTAGTTAACTGATTTTTATTTTTTTTGTTTTGTTTTCGAACTTACTTAAAGTCGGTTTGACGCAGCTCTAAATTCTTTTCTATTCTGAGCTAATCTAAAAGGTCCACATACCCTTCACAACCTAAATCTCTAATTATTTGACTAATATAGCTTTGTCTAGGCCTTCCTACTCTATTTTTATTTGGTAGTCTATAATCTAAGACTTTACTAAATAGTCCCTCATGTCTTAACTGGTGCCCTATCATTCTATCTCTCCTGACCTTCAATTGTTTCCACATACAGGGTTCCTCACCTATCCTTCTATAAACTTCCTCGTTTGTTACTCTATCTGTCCAGCTAATCTTTAACATTCTCCTATAGCACCAAGTTTCAAAAGCTTCTATCCTTTTCTTATCTACTTCTTTAATTGTCCAAGTCTCACTACCGTATAGTAGAACGCCCATACGTACGACTTTAAAAACTTTTCTATTATCTAAACTAATACTATTAGCTATTAGTAAGTTTTCTTTTTAAAACATTTTTCTAGCTTGAGCTATTCTAGCTACTATATCCCTTCTGCTACGTCCATCCTTTGTAATTATACTACCTAAATAGCAAAATTCATCTACCTCCTCTAACTCGGTATTACCTATTTTTAATTTTGGTTTATAACTAGGCTGTAACTCACTTGTCATTATCTTTGTCTTTATCGAGTTAATTCTCATACTATAGTTACTCCGTAGTATCTCATCTAAAATATTTAAAAACTCTCCTAACTCTTTTCTAGACTCTGCTATAATGGCTATATCATCTGCAAAACGTAACATGTCTATTTTCTGTCCCTGTACAGTAATACCTATCTCTTTTCTCTCTCTAGCTAAGTTTAAAGCTTCCTCAATATAAACATTAAAAATCAAGGGAGACAGTATACAACCCTGTCTAACACCATTTCTAATCTTAGCTTCCTTTTCTATTTCATCAAATCTAATTACTACACTTTGGTTTTTATATAGACTGTAAATAATTTTTCTATCCCTATGAGAGATTCCTATTTTTTCCAACAGCACAGTATAATTTTACGAGAAACGTTACAAATCGAAATAACCTCGGGTGCTATAACAGAAGGGGACTTTTCCGAATTAGGTAACACCTCGTTAGGTAGGGGTTTATGTAACATAGTATGGTGATATGAGGACTGGCAAACTGTACTTTTATCTTCAGAATTGCAACCTCGTGTATGATTATCGAGGCATTTAAAGCACATGTTTAAAGTTTTAACAGTGGAATAACGATCGGCAATATTGAGTGCCTGAAATGTTGAACAACCATAAATTTTATGAGCTTCACCACAGCTCGGGCATAAAACTCGGACAGCTTTAGCTGTAATTGCATTTTGCGAACTTTTTATTAAGCGGAACTGATTGAATTTGTATTTGAAACGAGGATGTGCATTATGTTTACTAACTCTGTCCTTCATATTGTCAAAAGCTTGTTCGTACAAATCAGCTTCAAGAGCTACATCAAAAATTAGGGCGAGAGCTTCGCCCTTAAGATAGCTACGCAAATAGTGATACTTACAAATTAGCGGAATTTGGTCGTTTTCATGAATGAACCAAACTCTTGTAAAGTGAAATAAAATTTTGCCAATTTTCTACACATCCATCAAAAGGGGTTATACTTAGAGGTTTTAAATAACTTGCAGTAGTCTGGGAGGTGTTGGTTGAAGTATTGTCAACCGATTTTGATGCATTTTGTTTGATATCTAGATACCGCGTACGAATAATGTCTAACATTATCAAACAAAGAACTTTGAGTTTTAATCTCATCCTTTTCGTCAACAACCAAATTATAGGTTAAAATCCTATCATAGACAACATCGAGTTGTCTTTCGATACTTTGCATATGGAGATATCTCACTTCTACGGCAGGCAAACGGGTTGCGGTACAAACATAATCGGCAATCTCAATTATGCGCGCGAAATAGTCTTCAAGCATTTTCTTTAAAATATCACCTTCCGCCATAATTAGGGAATTTATAGATTAACAATAGCTAATTAAACTAACGTACTTATTAAAGAACGGTTTGTTTGTAAACAAACAAAATCTGAATAGAGTGCGATAATCTTGATATCGAAATATGGCAAGAATAATCTAATTGCATTGAACTTGAAAGAATGCACGTGCGATTTAACAACAACTGAAAACATACAGATAACACGTTTAAGTCGTTTCTATTATCAAGTACTAAATCATTTACAAATTTGTAAATTAATAAAGACTTACGTTTGTATGCCTTTGAATCGATGATCCGAAAAAGCGAGAGCGCTAAAACCGTAGTTCTAGATCCGATTGATGGAGCAAATTTTTGTTGTAAAATAGCCGTTTCCCATAACGGGATGCAAATAGAACCACCTTGAGTGCTACTGGCCGTAAACAAGGGGCTCAGAGGTAGAGCGTAGATTGTATTAAGGGTAGAGGGTTAGGTCAGTTTATAGAAGTTTACAATACAAAGACATAAATACATTTACCGATAAGTCCTTAAGCACTAGAGAGGCACTAATCATTGTATTTAACTTTTGGCCGGGGGGTTGAAGAAAAATAGCGGGACAGGAAAGGAAGCGGCCAATCGGATTAGACGAAGCTAGCAATAGTTTATACTGTATAGTTATTTCTATTACGAGCTGTGAATCGACTCACTTGATATCTGGCACGAACAATTTGGACTCGCTCAGGCGGAGAGAGGGAAAGCCCCGAGCGGGAACAGATGTGGCGCGTATGGGTTAAGTCATACCAAACAAACAGTCAAAACCCATTCCATTTCACTCACGCTTGATCATTACAAAAGTTCAAATCTGCTCAACTTGCAATATGATTTCAATGTTTAATTACAAGTTGTTTGTATATGCCAGTTATAAGAAGCCTAAGTAAAATGAATGCAGAAACTTTAATGAATTTCCTTAAGGATTTTAAATCCTGTATGGAAGAGAGGTCGGCTGAACTAGAAGTGACACTTAGTGAAAATGTTACGAAAATGGAAGAAAAGTTGAATGAAAATACAGGCACGCTAGAACAAAAATTAACGCATGGCTTCATTGCATTGAAAGAAGATTTCACTGAACAGGTAAAAACAGTTGAGCAAAAATTGGACAGCAAATTGGTAAAAATGGAAGAAGATGTAATAAGGCTGCAAGAACAAATAATTTCGCTGACAACGCGACCACTTGAATTAGCAAACCAAGTTGTAAATCAGAACATCCCTAAAATAAGAAGCATGGAAGGAAGCGAGTCAATACCGTCAAAATTTAAAGTGAAACCATCCACATTTGATGGTAAAACACCTTGACCGACATATTTGAAACAATTTGAAGCTACTGCAATAGCCAACGGTTGGTGCAACAAAGAGAAGGCTATCTTCTTTATAGCCCTCCTACGTGGGGAAGCTCTTAACATCTTGCAAACGATTCTTGATCACTAACAGAATGTTTACGGTCTCTTAACATCAAAGCTTGAAATGAACCATGGAGACACTCACCTTCAACGGGTTTACCATGCACAAATTAAGAACCGCTCGCAAAAGACAAATGAAAGCCTGCAAGAATTCGAAGCTGACATTGCCAGATTTGTTAGATTGGCATTCCCAACGGCACCAGATAGCTTCCTTGAACAACTGGCTGTTCAAAAATTTGTGGATGGCGTTAAAGATAGCGAAATACAGCAAGTACTAAGAATGGCACGGCCAAAATGTTAGATGACGCAAGTTTAGGATAAATAGGAGTAACATAGATTGATGTAAAAAGGGAGTGATTCATTGAATATGGGAAAAAATGATGATGTTTATGAGAAATAAGAAAAGGTATAGATAAGTTGGGGATAGATAAATAGAAGGGGTTTATTAGAAACATGTAGAGATGTAGATACGTTATATAAATTAATAATAAATAGGAAAAGTATTGAATAGGGACATAAAGACAAGAGAAATATGAAGATTTGACGAAGAAGTATATAAGTAGATATGAAAAATATGAAAATAGAAAAAGTTTATGTAAATAGTAAAAGTATGGATAGATAGGTAGTGAAATATTAGTAAGTCACAATAGGTAGTATGTAAATAGAAGAAGTTTATGTAAATAAAAAAGTATGGGTAGATAGATAGTGAAATACTAATAAATTATAACACAATAATAATAAAAGTTAGAATGAATAGAAGTATAAGTATAATATAATCAAAATAGGAATAGGGATGTAAAAATAATGTAGGTGTTGTGTACATAGTAAAATAAAATAAAAATAAATAATTTTGGACCAATGAGAATTTTGTCTCACGTTGGGCGCCAAAAACTAACATTTTTCCAAAAATTTTTATTTTAATTTGGGCGATTAATGCTGTAATTATAGGGTTAATTTAGGAGTAGGTTGAGTCATAGGGGTCGTAGAATAAACAAAAGAAACTCCTAAGTAACAAAAGCACAATTACAGATATTAGAAGAGTAAATAGGTCATTATAAATATTAGTAGTTGAGAGCACACTGTATATAGCAGTACAAGCGATTAAACGCATATCCAAGAGTAGCTACGAGCAAAGATAAGAATTTAAAAATGTAACGAAACGCATCGAAATTAAATCAATGAAAAACCTGTATAAATTGGCTAGATAAATATTCAAAAAGTGCGTTAATATGTCATCATAAACGGAGGCAGAAATTATGCATTATTTGAAAAGCGTGCGTGATATAAAAGTATTACATTTGTCCAAAAATCCAATTTAACTAGGAAATAAACAAACACCAAATTTATTCTATTCAGATTAGAATAAAGCCAACAACAATAATACGTGCTTTAATAAACGAAGATTCCTGGGATTTCTGAATTAAATGTGAGGTATAAGAATGAATTACGTGACAAATTGAGCATCCTCCATGCAATTAAACTATATAATTGGTAAAGTTTCCAAAAATAACAAGAGATAAGATATTTAGTATCGCTCAGCACGTGGAGTCAACGAATCGCAAACAAAAGGGGCCGGGCCTATAAATATGATGACAATTGAACGACGAGTTAGTATACACCGTAGTACACACCGTAGGTGTGAAATATGGCAATTTATTTCGCAAAACGTTGACATGCTCAGTACAACAAAAAGAATCGTTACAATTATGGCATGAAAGGTTGTGACATAATTACAAAGTATATTAAGGATACTTTAAAACAATTTATTCCTAATATATTAAATAACGAACTTTTCTGAGAAGCTTGTAAAATTGGCAAACAAAGTAGTAAACCACATCCAGTTAGTACTCAAATGAAAAGTTTTAAATCTGACGAAATGGTGCATAGTGGTGTGTGTGGCCTTATAAATATTATATCACCAGCCGCGGCTACTCTATGGGGGCTCAAAGACTAGAGCCCTCCAGGTTATTTTAAGGAATAGGTACCATAAATAAACTTTTCGGCATAAATTAATTCGTCGTACAATGATTACTTAAAACTAGAGATCGAATGCATAAATGCTTTCAGCCCGGCATTTTTAAGTGGTCTCAGTAAATAAATTGTAAATGCTACGTTTACAATGATGTATGATGCCGGAAACAGATATAAATAGTAAAAATATCCCGCCGTCGTCCTTTCGTAAGCAACCACATCTAACCGTTTTAATGAAAATTAACACCAAAATGCTTATAATTCTTTTAAGATTTGTGGTTCAAATGATCAAATGTAACACTGATATTAATATTTTAAAATTATTTAAAACAATTACGTTTCTCACTATATTCATTTTAGATCCAACATATAAGCAATAATAAATAAATACCTGTTCTAGACATTTTGACAGTGCTCTCTTCGCGTTAACAGTACTCCTTGAGTCTCTTTAGTACATCGGTGTAAGGGAGGGCGTCATTCTATTGAGCCTGGTTTCGATGTAAATCTTATAGGAAATCGAACGACGATGCATTCTGCCGAACGCAAATAATAACAGTTTCAGATAGCTTTAACAGGGGTCTCATCATTAGAGCCCTTAGATGCAGTATCTGTTGGTATTTCAAGACGTGTTTGTTGTTGTCCGGTACTAATTTGCGTGAGCGTAGAGATTATTTCAATTGTTTTGTTTGAAAGTAAAGACCGTGTCTTGTTTTGTGAGTGTAGTCGTAGTGTATAATTTTGATTATTATTTTGAATTATTTAAAATGACTGAAAATAATATTCGTAATATAGTCGAAATTAAATTTAAAACTCTTCCATTAGCAGAAAAGGTGAAAATTAAGAACCTAGGCCGTCCGATACCGGATTTAAATCTGAAACAGGTAGATAAGGTTGGAAATCGTAGTTTCACAAGGCATTTTTCAAAAGAAATTTATAAAAAATGTCAGTGGATTTCCGGATGCTCTCAATCGAATGATCTATTTTGTTTACCTTGCCATTTATTTTATTGTGACGGAATGGACAAAACATGGTCGGAAAAAGGCTTTAGAGATCTGAAGCTTATAAACGATGAAATAAAAAAGCATGAAATTAGCAAGTACCATATAAAGTCTTGCACGGATTTGGCTATGCTAGGTTCCGTGAACATTGTGGTTCAGTTAGATTCCGCATATAGGCAGAACATTATGAAGCATAATGAGCAGGTGACTAAAAATAGATACAATTTTAAAAAAATTATCAATTGTATTAAATTTTGTGGAAAGTTGGAATTGGCATTGAGAGGGCACAATGAAAAAAAAGATTCCGAAAACCGTGGAATTTTGTTAGAATTAATTGATTTTACTTTGGAATTGGATGTAATTTTAAAAAAACATTTACACAAAGCGAGTGTATTTAAAGGTACATCTAAAACTATGCAAAACGAGATTTTAGAAGGCATGCTTGCAGTGTGTCGTCAAGAAATTCAAGATCAAATTAAAGGTAGTGAATTTTTGGCAATTCAGTGCGATGAGACGACTGACATTTCAAATCAATGCCAAATGGTAATTATAGTTAGATATTTCTACAGTGGAAATATTTATGAGAGATTTTGGACATTTCTGAGAGTAATAGATAAAACAGCTAACGGTTTAACGGAGTGTATTGAGCAGGAATTAGATAAATTAATATTAAACTCGCCATCTAAACTAATCGCTCAAACTTATGGCGGTACAAATGTGATGAGTAATTCAGTCAAAAATAAAACTAAATATAAAAATGCCCATTTTGTTCACTGTTATGCCCATCAATTAAATTTAATTATGCAGAAAGCAACTAGTCAAAATGCTAAAATTAAAATTTTTTTTTCTAATTTATCCGCAATTTCTGCTTTTTTTTCTCATTCTACTCACAGGTGTGATGTGCTAAAAGAAATAGTAAAGCGAAAATTGCCCACTGTTGCTGCCACACGTTGGAATTATAATATTCGTATTGTGAACGTCGTATATGAGAATAGAGAAAAACTAATCGAATACTTTGAGGAATTAGAAAAAAAATGCAATAAAACTATTACCTGCAGGGAAGCATATAGTTTGCGTAGAATTCTGGAAGATCCTGATTTTGTGTTTTTTCTCAATTTATTTCATAAAATTTTTCCACATGTTGACATATTATTTAAACAGTTTTTAGCGAGAGATACAGACAGTGCTGCACTAAAGAGAAATATGGAAGACTTTGAAAGGATAATAGCATCTGCTAGAAATTCAACTGATGAGATAGAAAAAAATATAATCTGTAATGATACTAAACGAAGAAAAATTAGTGACGTGGAAAATCGGAATTTGATTGCTAAAAAAGTGTGCAATACAATAGTTAGTTAGTTAGTTTAGATTAAGCACAGGCTCTCATACCGAACTCATTTAGAAGCCGCATTTTTAGTAGACGTAACTAATTTTGATACTTACTCAAAAAAATTTCCAACATTGCATTTCCAATCGATTGTTAAGTGTTATCCGATGTTACAGCCAGACAAATTGAGGACTGAATTGGAAGTGATGTACTCAAAAACGGATTTTAGAAATATTTTAGGCGGCCTAAACAGGCTTTCCTGGTTGACCCAAAATGGGTTAAACGAAACATTTGGTGAAAGAATAAAATTTTTAAAAATTATAGTCACAATCCCAATGTCCACTGCCGAATCTGAAAGATGTTTTTCAACTCTTAATAGGATTAAAACTTATCTAAGGAACACAATGACTGATGAATGTCTTAATGCCTTAGCAATGATGTCAGTCAACTAAAACTTAATACATAACATCAACAATTTTGACGAAAAAGTTTTAGACCATTTTATTGCTCAAAAAGACAGAAGGCTTGATTTTGTATACAAGCAGTAAAATTATGATTACGTGACAATTAGAGTACAGTGTGTGACTTTTTGTACATAAACCTATAAACAAGTATACAAAAATTAATGGGTCTGTGTGAGTGACTAGGCTGAATACACCAAACCTGAAGGTGAGTGTTGCTTATGTTATCTTGTACTATTATCATGCCATTAGCAGTTAGAGCCCCTCAAATAAAATCACCACACGCCGCCACTGTATATCACCAAGTGGGAGTCGCTACTTTGTACTTTTTAAAGATGAAAATTCAAGTTTCAGAAACGTTTATTTTTTGCAAAATAAATCACAGGTCTTTGAAAAATTCAAGGAATACGTGGCGTATTCTGAAAAACATGCAGGTAATTTACTCCAAGTTTTTCGCTCAGATAATGATGCAGAATTTACATCATTTCAATTTTCTACGTTTCTAAAAAATAAAGGCATAATTCATGAAATGTCGTCGCCATATCTTCATGAATAAAATGGTCGTTCAGAACGGGAACTGAGAACAATCGTGGAATCTGCTAGAACTATATTGTATAACAGAAATATTTCAAAAGCACTTTGGTCAGAGGAAGTTGCATGTGCGGTATGTCTTTTGAATAGAACGGTTTCAAAACAGTCTAATGGTATTACTGCTTTTGAAGGATGGTTTGGTTTTAAACTAAATATTCAACATATTCGAGTTTTTGGGTGTGACGCTTACCTGAACTTACCTAAAGAAAAACGACATAAATTTGATCCAAAATCAATGAAATTAATCATGGTTGGTTACGAAAAGGAAACGGTTCTTTATCGTTTATGGGATCCTTCTACTAAGAAAAATTTTTAAGAGTACTAATGTCGTGTGTAATGAAAATTTGTCGTCGGTTGAATCAGTGTGTATGACATTGACCTTGTGTTCGAGAACTCTGGTTTGGACATTTTAGAGCCTGATTTGGTCGAACGGATTTCTGTAAATTAAAGTGATGGTGTATTAGGTAGGTTACGTGATCGGAGCAAAATTAAACCACCTATTAGATATGAAGAATATGAACTTCCACTTACAGATTTAATTCAAGAAACTTAGTGGATAATGATGTAGCATATAAAGCAAAATTCATAGGTTACTTTCAGAACGTCCGTGGCTTACGTACCAAATTACAAAGTTTTTATTCGATAATTAGTGAAAATGAATTTGATTTTATCGGAATTGTTGAAAGTGCTCTTACTCCTGACATACATATAAATGAAGTAGTTCCACTGAACTATTCATTATTTAGGTGTGATCGTAACTATAACTTGACTAATACAACTTGGGGCGGAGGAGTATTCATTGCCCTAAAAACATCAATACTTTCCGAGCCAATAGACACCACTAACTTATGACAAGTTGTTCCTTCAATTGATGTTGTAGGCTGCAGGTGCAGATTTACAGCAATTACTTTATCCATTTTTGTTTTATACATTCCACCAAGTACAACTGTAAATGATTTTATTTCTTTTTTTGAAGCATTTGAACAACTATGTTTTTCATGTATGCATTTACTTATACTAGGTGATTTTAATATTCCACTTTTTGTTTGGACAAATACTACTGATACAAAATCAACAATCTTAAAAAAAATTTTATCTATTTTAGGCCTAAACCAATGTAACGTCATTCTGAATACAAATAACAAATTACTTGATTTGGTACTGACGAATGTAATATGTTCAGTTTCTCGTGATGATAGGCCTATTGTACCAGAGGATATGCATCACCCACCTTTAGTTGTTACCTTAGAGACTCAAGCACGGTTTTCTAAATTTCCTGTTAACATGTCTGTGAGTAGCAAATACAATTTTAAGAAAGCAGATATACTTAATTTATATCATGCTTTATCTCAATAAATTGGGATTTTCTATCACATTGAGGATGCAAATTTGGCATGTACAGCATTTTACAAAACTATATATAGAGTTTTTGACTTACACGTTCCATACTATATTAAGCATCCTGGTAACTACCCTAAATGGTTTACTAAAGAAATAATCAATAATATTTACTTAAAGTTCAAATTCCACAAACGTTTTAACAAATTGCACTTAACTTGTGATTTGACCAAATTTAAACAACTAAGGAGACTTATCAAATCTCAAATACGGACAAGTTATAAAGCATACATATATAATATAAAAAATGCCATAATACTAGACCAAAAAGAATTTTGGTCTTATATTAGGTCAAAAAAATTTGACTCACGAATCCCTGGCAAGATGAGACTTGACGATACTATGTATAACTCAGCTAAAGAAATCGTTGATGGCTTTAGCAGTCACTTTGCAAGTGTATTTTCACCTGTTATAACTTCATTTCAATTCTTTGACAATATCAATCCATGTAGTACACCTAATATAATTGTTAATACTATTTCAGAGGAAATGGTACTGGCCTCTATTAAAACACTAAAGAATAAAAATACAGCTGGCTTTGATCAAGTTTCCTGTTTCTTAGTAAAGGACTGTGCCACTATTTTAGCTAAACCTCTGAGTAGTCTCTTTAATATTTCACTTAAAACTAACACATTTCCGGGCAAATGGAAAATTGCAAGAATTTGCCCTATCCATAAAGGTGGAGACACAACTGATATAAATAACTATCGTCCAATAAGTATTTTATCAAACTTTGCTAAAGTATTTGAATTGTGTATCTATAAAGAAATATATCCACTTGTTAAAGTACTTATCTCCGATAACCAGCATGGTTTTATGCACAATCGATCAACATAATCCAATTTAGCTATTTTTACTCAATATGTTTCCGAGATTTTAGATGCAGAAGGTCAAGTAGATACAATATATATGGACTTCCGTAAAGCATTTGACAGTATTTCTCATGTTATACTTACATGGAAGTTGGAAAACCTTGGTTTCAATAAATCATTACAGTTGTTTATCAAATCGTATTTGTCTTGTAGGAAGCAGTATGTTGCTTATAATGGTTTTCAATCAGAATTCGTGTTAATAACTTCAGGAGTTCCTCAAGGCTCTCATTTGGGACCCTTACTATTTATTCTTTTTGTGAATGACTTATCAAAAATAATTACAAGTGAACATCTATTTTTTGCAGATGATGTGAAAATGTTTACAAAAATATCCACTATAGATGATTGTTCCAAACTTCAGAGTGTCATAAACAAAGTTGTACTATGGTGTCATAACAATAGTCTTAACCTGAATATTTCCAAATGCAAAATCGTTACTTTCTCTCGTAAAACTATACCATTGAATCTATCGATATACCACGGTATTTTATGGTAGAAGATTTAGGAATTAAGTTTGATGATAAATTGAGATTCTCGCAACATGTTGCAGATATCACAGTGTCCTCATTTAAAATCTTAGGTTTTCTTATTAGGAATTGTAAAACATTTACCAACCTGAAGACCTTAAAATTACTTTACTTCTCTTTAGTACGGTCAAAGCTTGAGTACTGTTCATTAATATGGTATCCATATTATGATAAGCATAAAATTGCAGTAGAAGGTGTACAGCGAAAATTCTTAAAATTTATATACTTTAGAGTGAATAATTACTACCCTGTGAGAGGCTATCCTCAAAATGAATTACTTAAAATATTTGATATACAATCTTTGGAGAATCATAGAATTGACTCCTCTGTCAAATTTTTATATAATTTGCTTCACAATACAGTTGACTGCCCACATTTATTATCAAAAATTAATTTTTATACACCGAGGCTTAATGCGAGAGTTAATGTTACATTCGTATGTGCCACTTCAAGAACAAATTTACTGCTTAAGTCACCTATTTATGTTATGTGCCAAAATTATAACAAAATTTCTAATGTTAGTGATATAATGTTCCATAGCATTAAACATATATTGCATGTTATGCACGAACAAACCCATACATAATTAACTAAATTTTACTTTAATATTTTGTATTGTATCTTAGTCTGTATCATCCTTTTAGATATTTGTTATTGTTCTGTAAGTGGAATGTTTTCTGTTGAACAATAAATTCCTTATTATTATTATTATTTAGCTGTGGATAGTGAACCATTAACAAATCAAGAAGCAATTTCTGGCAAAGACTGATTGTCTTGGTCACGAGCCATGCAAGAAGAGATCACTGCTTTTCATGAAAATTCGACTTGGACATTGGCAAAACTTACTAATAAAGAGAAAATGCAGGGGTCAAAATGGGTTTTTAAAAAGAACTATGGACCTAATGATAGAGTTCGGTTAAGGCACGTTTAGTCGCTCAACGCGAGGGCATACACTATACAGACACTTTCGCACCCGTTGTGCGTTATGAATCAGTACGCGTCTTATGGGCAATCGCTGCTGAAAAAGACTATCACATCAAACAGTTCGACGTAAAAACGGCGTTTTTATATGGCGAATTGAAGAAGGTTATTTACATGCAACAACCTCCCGGTTTTGAAAAAGAATTGAATTCAGTATGTCTCCTACAAAAGTCTCTGTATGGACTTAAACAGGCACCTAGGTGTTAGAATTCAAAATTTGTCACATTTTTGGAAAAATTCCATTTTAAAGCAACAAATGCAGACAGCTGTGTTTTTCTGGCCTTGTATGTTGACGATGGATTGGTAATTTCCAGTTGTTCCAAAACAATTTCTGTTATATTGACGCAAATGAAACAAAAATTTCAAATCACTGTTTCAAATGGCTTACATTCATTGGCATGGAAATAATTTGTAACAAAACGAACGGAGCATAAGTATTTGTCAGGCAAAGTATGTTAAGAAAATGCTTGGAAAATTCGGTATGGATACATATAAACCCATATCCACAGTGGAAAATACAAAAGAAATACCATACAAGGAGGCAATCGGTGCACTTCTATTTTTGGCCAGGGTTAGCCGACCAGATATTGAGTATTCTGTAAATCAGGTTAGTCAATATTCTACATGTTTTGGTACTCAACATTGGACAGCCGTAAAGAAGATTTTCCGGTATCTTCAGGCTACCCAAAATTATGACATTATCTACGGAGGTAGTGGGAGCAGTAATTGTGTATTAACTGGTTATACTGATGCAGATTATGCCACTGATGTAAACTCCAGAAAATTTATTAGTGGTTGTATATTTATACTAGATGGTGGTCCTGTGTTATGGTCGAGTAGAAAAAAACGAGTCGTTGCTCTTTCGACAACAGAAGCTGAATATATCGCTTTAAGTGATGGTATAAAGGATTCTATTTAGTTGAAACGTTTTCTCAGGATTTAAAAATCCAAGAAGAGAGTGTTACAATAATGGTTGATCACCAATCAGCTATAAAATTATCAAAGAATCCCGAATTTCATAATCGCAGC
The DNA here is from genome assembly GCA_036346225.1 of Platerodrilus igneus. Classification (NCBI taxonomy): domain Eukaryota; kingdom Metazoa; phylum Arthropoda; class Insecta; order Coleoptera; family Lycidae; genus Platerodrilus; species Platerodrilus igneus. The sequence goes on from JARFIW010000910.1 coordinate 2,821,050, forward strand.
AAGCACATCAATGTACGTTATCACTTTATAAGCGAATTATATGCCCGTGGTGATATAGGCATTGTTTTTGTGGAATCTAGGGAACAGCTGGCTGATTACTAAACCTTTGGGTCCTCAAATTTTTTGTCGTCTTTGCGAAAAATTAAATATTGTAGATTTGGTGCAGCTTAAGTGTTAGAAATATAAGCTGCAAGTGCGGTTATATTTGTGTAATAATGTGACCGCGATATATTTAGCCTTGCATTTGTAAGACAACGATGCACAATGGGTATGTCGATATTGGTACGCAGAGTTTGCATCCTTGTCTAATAGTTAATTTTAAAAAAAAGAGAATAATGTGCTAATGACATTGGTAAATGTCACACAAGTTTATTTTTTAATAAAATGTAACAAGTTTTTTCTTGACGTTAACACATATAAACATTGTATGCTGCTGTAATACTTGTTTATTAATATAGGTGTAAACCAGCAAGATTCGACGACTTCTGAATTTTTATTTACATCATATTTTTTGTGTAATCCTTTCAGTTTTACTACTGAGCATATTTTAAACATATTTAGTGTTTTTAGTGTGATGCATTTCCTAGCAATAAGCACATTACAATAGACACCGAATATTAGCCACCGTTATTCTACACCACAGGTTATGTTTATTAAAATTAAATTAAAAGTATGTAATTCATGTCTTAAATAATTCTTGGATTGCCAGCACAAAGTAACTGAAGTACGTATAAAATTCAATTTTCTTTCTGCTTTTCTGAAGTAGTATTTTGTTTTGCTGATAAATAAGGTTGATCTGTGAATGTTTACTATTCAAATAATATGTAGTGAGTTTAGGAAAAATATAAAACAAATATGTATTTTTTAAGATAATACCAAAGTACATGGATATTGATATCTCATAGGTAAGTGGATATAGGACGAACAGTCTTGAAAATTTATTCTTTAAAGTTTGCTGGATGTTAAACAAACTCATACAATATTCTGCAAACTTGTTGGTATACGAAACCTGTTGAAATTGAAAGCTATAGAAGATTGATAGTACCCGGTGTCTTGTTTTGTCAGTATGAAATATATGAAGTTAATAAAATAAATAACATTTTCAAGAGTGATACAAGTATTCGGTAAATTTGAAAATACAATACACTTTATTAGTGATAAAATGTAAGTAAACAATTTTAACAAAAGAAAATTGTCAAACACGATAAAATTAATTCAAAAATGATTAATTGTATCACAAAAGAATTGTGATTTTGCAGTCGATGTTCTAGACAGATATAACCGAAGAAATTAAACGAATCTCTATTAAATGCTTGTAAATTATCAATAGAATAATATATTTAGTTTTATTTATTTATCATACAGAAAGTTACAGGTACTGATTAGCTTACAGTAAACTAAATGCCAATAATTAATTTACAAATATCGTTATTTCTTCGTGTACAAAATGTATTTCATTAATTTTCATGCCCTTCTATTGATTAGTTGCTACTGCTGTCTAAATCCCAGCTACTGTTGCCGCTATTGTCGTTTACATTAATGATCAACTGTGCAACGTCCTTTTCATCAGACTTAATTGTGCGATCCTCCATTCTTTAATAATTGTCCCTGTGTTTTGTATAGAATTTCTCTAAACTTAAGGAGCTAAGGTCGCTAATGCTTCATGCCACATTGTCACACAGCTTTATATGGATAGCAAAATATAAATTTGCTAACCTTTGTCCATTAAGTTCTCCAGCGATGTTTAAATATAATCGATATGGGCATCTGAATCGGTGCTATCGCTTTCGGTATCTGCATTAAAAGTAATTACAAGAGATGCAACTTCAACTGTATCTAAATGTACTTCTCTATTGTACCAGTCTCCAATTAACCTTTCACAATGAGCCACAGCATTTGCTTAGACTTCTGGGGTAATGGTTGCCAATGCTTCGTGCCACATTTTCAAACAATTCTCTGCCGATTTGCCATTCCTATCAATGTGACGATTGTAATAAGTTTTGGATATACTCCAGACAAGTTCAATCAGGTTGAAAAAGCAATGGTACAGAGGCAATCGTACAACTTTATGGCCATACTGTTCCGCCGAGTAATCTGCTTTGTAGACCGTCTGAGTTTAGGCCTGAAAAGTAATAACCATGTTAATTACACAAATTATAAATTGGGTTGTTATACGTACATGGTAGCAAAATTAGGAAGATCTTTTTTAAAAGAACGATGATCACAACTTTTTAGTTGGGTATGGCATCGTTTTTGTCACTTTAAAAAATAATCTATATCCGCTAAGATATATCTATTCCCGGAACCGTTCTCAAGGAATGAACGGGCAATACTGCCGATTAGAATCTTAAAGTACGAGTCAGCGCATTATCTAAAGTATTTGGCTTGGCTAGTCGCAGTACTTGCTGGACCTTTCTATCACGTATTCCATCTACATAGATGTACACGGCCAACTGCTCTAGAAAGCTGTTCGTTGCTGTTGGGTAGGCTAGTCTCACCAAACTAGCAATACCTGCTTCGACCTCAGCAAATTTCCGTTTGCCTTTTGCTAACGGTTGTACACTTGAACGTGGTACACTTGTTTTAGGTGAGGGTTGTCGTACCTTACTTCGAAGCTCAATATTATAGCACTATAGCGTCCTGGATCATGGTCCGGTATGGTTCGTAAGATATTTACAGCCTCACCTCGTAGTGTGATAATTAATGCGGTTACCTTGTCGCTATCATTCCAACTTGTAGCATGGTGACAGTCTCAAATTGCTTGAGATATGTCTGCCAAGGTAATAACTTCCCAGCAAATGTAGGTGGTTTCACTTTAAATTTTGACGGAGGTTCACTTCCCTTACACCCCTTAATTCTGAGGTATACAGGTGTATCACTGGAGATCCAAGATTCGGTGCTCGTAATGTTAGCAAATTGAATCGTTTTTTTATCCTTAGTACTTCTTCCTCCATTTTCCCTAAGTTTTCTAGCATTTTCTTCTGAAAATCTCGTTTCTAGTTCTTGCGACTTTTCGAATATATTTTCGTAAAACTTAGATTTTACTTTCTACGAATCTATCGACAAATTTTCGGAAAACTGCTTTCAGTTTTTACACACTTCCGGAAAGTTTCGCTTCCAGTTTCTTCGCAAATTTCGCATTTTCTTTTGTGAACCTCTTATTCATTTGGTTATAACTATTCATTTTTGTTCAACTACTTTTGCGTTTCTATTTAGCTTCTCTATAAGACTTATTCGCCCATGATAATTACAACAATATTGTCTGCATTCAATTTTTTTTAACAGAACGCTTATTTTATATTTATTAGTAATTTAAATGCGTACGTAGATGCACCATTAATTTATCTACACCAGCACCATAGAAAACCTATAGAAAAAAACTACAAACGTGACCTTGAGCATTACGTCAAAAATCAAAAATGGTATAATTTAAATGACAGTTAAGAAGGTAGTAGATGGCGTTTGTGTTTCAGTCATATATATATATATATATATATATATATATATATATATATATATATACTGCTCAATTTTGAGATATTGAAATTTTACCATCGTCGGTAGTATATTTACTATTCTTCCTGGTTACGTATATAAATAATGCAAATGGCTGACAACAAATGTTTAAACGAGCGTCTCGCGGTAGAAATAACGCGGCTCTAATGACAGTTGTAAACAGATTGAGGTTACATAATTTTTTTGTTTACATAAATTGGATGAGGTCTGTGTTAATGTTAAATTGATTGTTTATCTCCTTATTTATATAGGAGAAGTAAAAAATGAATATTTGCCTAGATTGTGGTTCTGAATTTACGTAAAATAAAACTTTGTATGGCCACTTAAGAAAATTTTATGATTTGAATATAAGAGGCCAGTTTCTATAAGCAACCAACTTTGGATAAAAAAGAAGTTAAATTTAGTGCAATGAAGGAAATTAACTTTACGCGAATGTTATCTATAAATGTTAACTCTTGTATGTAAACAACTTGGTATTTCGTACTAACTTGTTGCTATTCTAGGTATCTTTCGTACTTGTGTCAATATGCAATTTAAAGGTACTTTGCTGGAATTTCTTTAATTTGATTTGTAAATTATTAATTACTTGAGTGAAATGTGTTTAATATAGTAATAGAGGCTTGAGGTTTCAATAATTGTTTTTTTATTTTTTAAAAAGTAAACACGTTATGTACCCATATACATTCTCAATAAATACCTAAATTAATTAAGAAAGAAACTAATTTTATTTGGTCGAGAATTTTGTTTGCACTGTCAGTCGACTAAAATATGTAAAAAAACAAGGTAGAAAATTAAGATTATTTTGGTACTCCGACTAAAAGTAAAACTAAAATACTGCACTGTTAATATAAGAACACTCAATCCGACAGATTTGACGAAATTACAATAACTTACCAGCGCTTGTAACATTGATAAAACAAAGTGAGAACTGAGGATTAAATTAGATTAGTCGCGTACTTGTAGGTTTCCCATCAAAATCGCTGTGATTGTAATAATTTCCAGTAATTTGTACATGTATTTCTGCGAGTGGTTTCCCCATCGGATTTTATTCCCAAACAAGAGAAAGCAGAACAAAATCTAACCTTATAAGCTTTAGTGTTAATTAAACCTACTTTTTACTGAGAAAATACACTGTCTTATCTTAACATAAAATCAGGTGATGTATGATCAGATCTTGTATGAACATTAACATTAAGGTTTGAGTTATTCACCAAACCATCCCTAATAAAAATTTCTTCTGTTAGGGTAGGCTTTTTAAGATCATTATTCCTTGTTGATTTCTTCTTTGTTGAAAAAAGCCGCACCTGATGTTCAACTTTTTTATTAATATTAATCTCCTCTGTAGTTTTTAGATCAATAGATTTTGCTTTATTTAATGTGTCAATGATTTTATCAAATTGCCTCATTATAGCCAGATGTACATCGTCAGTTAACGAAGCATTCTTACATAGGCCTATTATTAGCTCGGCTATTTTTTTTAATAATATCATTTTTTGAAGATTTTGCTTCATGTAAAATATTACTGCTGAAAAGTTCATTAACGTTACTAATATGCAAAGGTGTCAAGATTCGATTTGTAAAACTGTATCGCGCAAGCATGTACGTGTTTGCAAATGTTAAGCTTAATCATGTTGTCAATACAGGTGCATTGGAATGTATGAACACATATGCTGCGCTTTGTACAACTTAGGCATGAACCTTCACAGGCCTCATCTACTCTAGTAACTTGATACTGTTGAAAAGCACAAGTGGACGACGTAACTAAAAATTCCTTATCATTTTCAAAGACGTCTAATAAAATCTGATGTAATTGTTAGACTTGCTTTATGACTTTGTTTAATTCTATTAATTTTGTCATTGGAAGTATTCTTTGCAAGTTTAATTATACGTTTAAACAAGCTATCTCGAGCAATTTTCATTACTGCATTAATGCTTTTGTCCAAACGTTTTACTTTCCGACCTTCCAAATACACATACTTCAAAACTTTGTGCATCGATTCAAGATACATGTTAGTGTTTATTCCTAAACCCAATCGTTAGCAATATGCCCAAGATGTTGGACGATTTGCATAATTATTATGAAAATATTCAGCAAATGATTGTGTATCAACATCGTTATAAAGATCTTCTACTACCTGATTTAAAATGTCATTAAATTCATCAATAGATACACACTGTAATAAAACACGAAGGGATTTATATACTACTACTTTCTTTTCAATCCCTCCATTGATTTTTGACAAATTCTTGCGCCAATTACGATCCACATGCCAGGTACATAGCAACTGGTGAGGTACCTTGGCCATAACATAAGACCATGCATTATAAAATACTGGAGCATCATCAGACATAAAAACAGTAGTTGATATAATACCCACTCTTGATTTAATTTTTCCAAAAAAACAACTTGAAAATTATTTCGTCAGCACAATTTGAAAAACAAAATGCCACTGGGAACTCTGAACCAAATTCATCCACTGTCATTAGTGTGTAGAGCTGAAAATCGTAACTATTTGTACCGTGTGTACCATCAACGCACACCTTGTCGTTCCCAAATTTTAGCAACTGTTCACGTTGAAAAGAAGTGATTATGACTAATGCAAAATCTTGAACATCTAAAATTATTTTTGAGTCATTTGGGTTTCCTTCTACACCTTGGCTTTTATAATATAACACTGGGCAGTCGCTTCCTAAGTTCATCATCTCTTCTACCCAGAGCCGTACGCTAATTGCATCATTTAGGTGACGTTTCACACCATACTTAATATTGAAGTCCCTAACAATATTGTGCATATCTTTTGTTTCTAACAACAAAATTCTCTGTGAATTTTCTTGTTTTAAAGCAGAATCACGAACATCATCCAATATATGTTGAAATGTAATATCTTCCTTTAATTTTCCTGAAACACATCAATTGTAAAATTTCAAACTAGAACTTTATTTTCGAAAATACTCGCAATTTCTGCTTTACTCTCTTTACTTAAAAAACTCGACCAATATCGTTGGTATGTCCAACATGAGTTGTCCAGAAGTCTACTGCAACAGACCCATCGTTCTTTATCGTCGCTTCCATTCTTGAGGGACAAACACTTCCAATTTTATTAGTGCCTGTGCTTTTTAAGCTTCTAAAACCCTTGCCTTTTGGAATGTAGTTGTACGATCGATGGCAATTATAGTACTCCTTTTTGGTGCCATCAGACAATAATTTAGCTGAAGTGTGAAGTATATACATTGCCAAAGATTTTACCTGTTGTTGGTTTTTCCTGTTTTTGAACTCTGTTAAACAGAATAAAATTAGTATATAATTAACACTTTGCATAATAATCTTCAAACCTAATTGTGAATTAAAATGTAGTTGATCAAGTTTAGTTTCAATTTGATGTTCATTTGCCAATTGTTGTCGAAGTTTTTTATATCTCTTTAGATGTGTTGTTCAATTTTCATAAAAGCACTTAATTCTTGACGAGTTGAGAATTATTGGAATACTTTTATGAACAGTTCTGCAGTGACGACGGAAAGTTGCTTTACTGGTCAAAGATTTGCCACATGTATCACACAAAAATTTACTAGTTAAAGTAACTGGTTTCCTATATTCAAAATTATGAATCTTTCTTAAATGGGCATACAAATTCTTCTTTTGTGTTAACTCCAAACCACAATCTTCGCAAGTATTCATTTTTACTCCTCGTTTACAAATAACATGATAAACAAAATTAATAGGTAGAGGCAAATCACTTTAAGAAGAACCTATCGTCATCATGCGCACAAAGCACAAATTGGTTAGGAACAGTTAATTATATGTAATTAGGGATGGTAGTATTCAGGTTTCAGTGGCGTCGGGTTTTATGATCAACCAATCGGAAATTACCTTGCGACCGTCCTAGAGAACACAGCTCAAGTGTCAAGGTTATTTTATGTTTGTTGGACATTTTGCAATTTACCTTAGCTGTTTTTTATTCTTTGTATATTATTTCATTTTCTGCTATAAAACAGATCTTTTCAGAACTAAATTACGAAACGCGGCGTGGGAGTATTTATAAGATGCACCCCCCAACCGTCACTGTAATAACTCAACTACGCCACTGTTATTACATTTCTGCGCAATCTGGCATATGACGTTGGGTTCTTCTTAAAGTGATTTGCCTCTAATTTCCATGGATCTCATTCACTATTTGTAAACAAAAAAATTACGTAACCTCAATCTGTTTACAACTGTCATTACAGCCGCGTTATTTCTACCGCGAGACGCTCGTATGTTTAATTATGATTAACTATCATCGGATTCAAACATTATTTTGTGGATGTATTATCTATTATACACACTGGATGTCCAACTTGTTTAATAAAAGTGAAGCAACCTGCGGCAATATTAGTTGTGGGCATAATAGTTTTTATTTACTCCTGATAAATTCTGCTTATTTTAATTAAATAGTCTTTGATTAAAACGAAAACAACTACTAAATTGAGAATAAACATTGCCACAGTGATGTATAGCATTTGGTTGTACAAATCGAAAAAGAAAAGGGATTAAATTACAATTTCATTCATAAGTACAAATCCTCCTTAATTTTTATTACAATAATTATAAAGTATCCTTTTAGATTTCCTTTAAAAAAATTCCACGAAGATTGAAGTTGTGGTTGTGTGCAGTGCGTAGAGAAAATTGGACACCTTTAATTATGCAAGAATTTGTATTAATCATTTTCTTCTGGATGATGAATATGATGCCGAAATCAATGTGCCACATTTGAAAGACACTGCAGTACTTTATTTTCAAAAGATTTCCCAAAAATTACCAAAAACAAAAATTGCAATCACATATAAGGAAAATAATAGTTTTAGATGACCCAACTTTCATTCTTTGAACAAACAACAACTGGTGATCATATTTGTTAATGTTCCTCGTAAGAAACAGATACAAGTAGTCCAAAGACGAAACACCTTAAGTTAAAGTAAAAACCCTAAATCAAAAGGTTCAAAGACAGTCTGAAAACATTTCATCACTAAAAGGATTACTTTCATTATTAAAAACGAAAGTGCTACTAGAAATCCATCCTGCTTCAGTAATTTCAAATCGTTTTGATGGAACTTAAAGAAATTATAAATAGCAGTTTGTTAATAGCATTAATATATCAATATTTGAGTCGACCATTAATAAAATTAAACGACAATATTTTATTTTATACCTGCCGTTACTTGGTGAAGGAAATTTTCAAGTCTGTGAATTATGCTAATTGTGTCAACATGCTGTTGACAGAATTCAACGAACATATAGTCATACTTATTCAGCACACTACAAAAAATTTGTCGATATTATTAATGGAGGAGGCTTAATGGCTACTTCGGCAAGTGTTTTTAAAATTGTATCAGAATGTCCTGAATTTTTGTCGTTGTCTGAAGAAAATTGGCCTTTGCCAAAATTCTTTGTCCCTTCTCTGGAGGCATCTTCTAAGGAGAAACGCATTACTTTTATTGTTACTGTAGAATCAACTTGGCTGGAAGACTTATCAAACAAATTTTCGTCGTTACACACAATTCAACGCATAGTCGCATATTGTCTGAGAATCTTTAAAGTTGGAAAAGGTACCATCAATTCGCTATTTTTATCGTCGGCGGAGCTTCACGCTGCTCTTATGGTTATTGTGAAGGTGGTCCAATTTAGTTCACTTAATGTTGAAATCGAAGCTGTTCGTCAAGGTGAACCTTTGCCTAAACATCTGCAATGCCTAGGCTTATTTCTTGATTCGAATGACATTTTAAGAGTAGGCGGGAGACTGATTCATTCCAGTCTTCCAGATTCCGCAAAACATCCAGCGGTATTACTCAATAAACATCGTATAACAAATTTGTTGATTAAACAAGTGCACACACAAAATTTACATTCGGTAGTAAACACAACGATGTACTTGCTTCAAGAACGATTTTGGATCATCTCATTTCTTCGCGCAGTTCGTAAAATACTATCAAAGTGTTATCATTGCTATTGTCTTCGCCCCATTCCTGTCAGTCCAGTTATGAGTGAATTGCCTTCATTTCGTGTTTCTCCTTTAAATTGGAGACTCGCCAAAATTATAGAGCTTCATCCTGGAAGCGATGGGGTACCTCGTGTAGCCACCGTAAAAACTTCACGAGGCAATTTTAAAAGACCAATGGTCAAACTATGCCTATTGCCGTCTCAATAATAAATATTAATTATTTTAGTGTTCTTTATTATAGTTTCGTAAGTATTATTATATTCATTTAGTTCTACATACATACAAGACCTGGTCAAAATTAAAATTTTCATGTTAAGTTTAAGAAAAAAAAATAGCCCAATGCTAATTTTGGCGGGCAGAATGTTTCGTATTAATTAAAACTCAAACTATATAGTGGAATAAAATTGTGCAGTGCGCTTGCGCCTCTTATAGTGAAACGCGTACGAAAGTGGTTTTGTTAAGTTTATCGAGCTCTAGTCTAGTGGATCATATTATTATCGAAGCATGTATAATTATTATATGGATAGTGAAGCTAACACTTCTGAAGCGGCGTAAAGCTCGAAGTGATGAAGCACCTGACTCTTGTTCTAAGCGCAAATTTAACATTAAATAGTTTTAAGACGACCGAACACAAATAGACGAATTACACACTCAACACAAATTACAATATACGAACTTTTCTGCTTTTAGTTTCACTGAATTTTTTCAATATTGTATCATAATTTAGACCAGCCGCTATTTTTGCTTCAATTGATAAAATTGACAACGCATATAGTCTCTCTTGGCCCATAGTACTTCGTAAGTAGGTCTTAATTAATTTTAACTTTGAGAAGCTTCTCTCAGCAGAAGCTGTAGTGACCGGAACTGTAAGCATAATTCTGATTGTTATGTAAACATTTGGGTATACTTCTTGCAAATTATTTTCTAAAATGTACTGTATAAGTTGTTTGACATCTTTGATAGAGTCTATCAGTGAATTCGATTGTAAAAGCAGAAGTTCTTCACATAGTTCGGAAGGCTGAATGTCGCTGTTTTCGCCATCACGAAGTATTGTAGCTAAATCATATCAATGTTTAAGAAGGTTTTCTTTTGGTATAGATTTTAAATAATTTATGTCAAAAATAAAACCAAATTGCTCAAAATAATTATGGAGCGATTTGAATCGGCATTCGGTGTCGACTATGATAGCATCTAACATCTTATTAAAAAGTCAACTTTGTACTGCATTTCAGCAGATTGTATTGGTTCATCAATATTTTCATACGAGAACAATCTTTTCTTTTTGGCCAATCTTTTTTCTTTAAATTGAGACGAAATCTCATAACTACTTTTTTCCACAAACAATCTGGCTTCTGCAACACTTTTTTCAAAACCTGTATCACGATATTCTTGAATCTAGTTACATAGCAAACGTAAAGTATCAACAGCGATCTTCAAGTTAACTTGAACCGATTGCCATAATTTACTTAAATTGTTCACGCGCAGTAAAATCTCGTACCAAACGTGTATTGCAACAATAAACTCAAAAGTTAACATTTTGTTGAGTACAGCTTCACAGTCACTTAGAGTTTCGGAATCTTCAGTTTCGTTTTTCAGGTCATTTACACAATCGACAACATTATCAAATTGCAACAATATCGCTTTAACTGCTTCTATTCTACTCTCCCATCTTGTTTCAGATAGGGATTTTAATGTTGATTTTAATTTGGTTTTAAGGAGACCCCAACGCTTGCTTGATCTCGTAAATTAGAAGGTATATTTTATTGATAAAGCCGAAAAACGTCTTGGCAATTATAGAAGAATTACTTGCATCTATCAACAGTAAATTCCAAGTGTGACATCCACAGGGCGTGAAAAACGCTCTTGGATTAATATTAAGGATTCTAGTTTTAACTCCTTTGTTAATGCTGACCATATTAGCGCTATTATCGTATCCCTGCCCTTGACAATTTTGGATATGTAAACCATTTCTTTCTAGTTCTTGTAATATTGAATTTGTTATATATTCCCCTGTTGTCTCTGCGACGGCAATAAACCCAACAAAGTGCTCTTCTATCGCTCCAGTTGAAGAATTACAAAATCTTAATGTTATCGACATTTGTTCAACACGGCTGACATCCCTGGTGCAATCAAGCATAAACGCGTAGTATTTTGCTTGTTTGACTCTTTGTATAATCTCATCAACAACTGATTTAGACATTAATGTGATTAATTCGTTTTGAATATCGTGACTCAAATAATGCTGTTTTTTATTAATGCGTTGCAGGTGTTCCCGTAGTGTCAGATCATATTTGGATAACAATTTAAATAGGTCTATTAAATTGCCACTATTATCGCTATTATTTAAATTAAAATTAAGAGATTCTCGATAAGCTCTAAATGCCAGATTATGTAAAGCTAAGTAGTTAATTATATCAATCAACCTTTCAAACAAGTTGTACATCAATACTTTTGCGATTCTTTAACCAGTCTCTCGTTTTCTGCATCTATTGTTTTCCGTGTTTAATTCCTTTATAAAATTCAATCCATTTAATCATGCACATCAAGTGTCCATGACTTTGTTCATGTCTTTGCAATATTCGACTCAAATCTTTCCAGTCGCAACATCCTTCTTTTACCATCTGTGTTTGCAAATGGGAAAAAAGTTTACATGGAAAGCAATAAATTTTATCTTCAGATATAGAGTAAATTAACCACCTGCGATGTTGGTTTTCCCCATTACACAATTTTCGATTAAAGTGGAATTTAGAAAAATATCTATTATTATCGTCTCTGGGATACCATTCGTCAGACGTCTCTAGGTTTTGGTGAGGACCGTTTTGAATTAAGTCATAACGCTGCGAGTCCGTTATTGGAAATACCCACTTCCCCAGATCAGAATCCATAAACAACGCTGTGAAATGGGCTGCTTGTTTTTGAATCATTGAGTCACGAATGTTGTCGTCACAGTCTAACTTTTTACTGTTACTGGGTTCAGAGACTTGAATAACTGTAGATTCTGCCAACTCTGGATCTGAAGTTGGTTCAGAAACTTGTACAAGAGAGTCATCAGGCTTTAATGTTATTGTAGTACCGACCGGTCCTGATGAAGGTTTCTTAAGAAATTTCATTATACTGGAACTCATGGTTTGGTTGGACAGAGCCTTTTCAACTTTTCTTTTTCTTTTGGACGCACCAGATTCCCATTTCCTACCTATATCTCTGTCTCTGGAAAGCCCTCCTGACATTATAATGACGATATCAAATATAAAAAGCAAACACGCTTATACCAGCGCAGATTAAATGCAAAAAGCTTTGAATATTATATATAACTGACTTTAAAGGAAGTAACTTAATAATTAATTATACAAAAAATTAAACTAACACATGTAGTTCACATCATACTCAATGTAAAATGTATGCATGTAATCCAAACAATATTAGCACAGAAGCTTTTAGTATTTATAATCAAAAATACCAACAATTATAGATTCTTTATCTTTATTTTAATTACGCGTTACTTTAGTCGTTGGTTATAACTTCATACTAATAGTAATTTAACTACACACTTCACGTATAAACAACAACTGAACGCCCGTAACAATTTACGCATACAGTTTAAGACGGACAAAGAAGGGTGATTTAGTTTTGCCTGTAATTATATACAAAGGGGGGTATCGACCTAATACGTACCTGTACTTTAAACAAAGACTATACTATATTTGTATTGAACTTGTTTAAGTCATCTTGACTGCATTGTTAAATGTTAAACCTTAGACTATTATTACAAAGTACGTACTCAACTAAATAGAATTCTATTAGGAACTTCTGAGAAACATTTGGCTTACAATGACTGAGCTTGTCAACCTGAGAACACATCAAACAATACCTAAGTAGCTTTTAGCCTGAACTTTATTCATTTTGGCCAAGAAATCATTTTGAAGATTCATTTTCTACAAAAGCTTCAATCGCAAAACTACGAAGTAGGGTTTATTTACAATTATATCTCACAAAAGTTACTAATAGTTATGGCATATAATAAATGTAAATTGAACATGTATTTTCAAATGCTCTTTGAAATGAAAGGCCTTTTAACAATGAACTTATCGTAACCACTGGGTGCATTGAATTCTTCTCTGCAGGGACAGGTAGTCGACAGGGTCTGTTAGTGTGATGCATTGCTTGCCTTTGCGATAAGAAATACTTGCTTTTAAATAAGGGTTTAATCCTACATTTAAAACATTGCAGAATGCTGGCGTTCGTTCTACGATAATAAATATTTTTTTGGTCAACTAATCAACTTCTGCCATTTTTTTGCGAGGCCCTCTTGGGCGCGAGGCCGTCGGCGGTCGCCGACGTCGCCTAACGCCGCCACTGTGTAAATTGCACGGGGTCGAGTGGTAGGCCGGTAGATAGAAAAGTACGTGCCCAGCTATACGGCTTAGGTACTTGCGGAGAGTGAAGTGGGTAGATAACCACTCGCAAGGAAGGAATAGAAACTTAAGGCGCCAGGAACACCGCAGAAACAAGATCCAACGTCGCGATCTTACTGCGACGAGTAGGTACCTAATCACACTACTGCGGGGTAAGGAAGCACAGAAGATAGAAAAATATTGGTCATCGAAGGACAAAGCTAGATAAAAGAAAACATTAGTAATTAAAATAAATAAACACCAGAATTCAAAATTCTTTGGTATATAATGAGGTACTGACAAATAAACAGTTGATATAAAATGAATTAATTTAGTTTAAGGATTAAAGTGCTCAAGATAAACTAAAATGGCGTAATGCGCAATTTCTTAAACATCAAAATCGTACTATATATTAGAATTACTCGTAGAGGTCTCTTATGCACATCTCATATTACTAATGTTAAATTCACGCGTTACAGATGTGTGAATTATTGCTACAAAAAATTGACTGTTAAATCAACTCTGCAACAAGTGTCCTGATAGGATTATTAATTGTGGGTTTACACAATATAATTATTTTTACAGCATAGATCAAGTACCAATTTAGTAGAATAGTGACATGAAATAAACAAGCAGCCAACACGTAGAAATTTTAATGAATGCCACGTTAGTTAATTTGTGGTTAATCTTCAATATTTACGTGAGAAACTCCAAGCGTTACCAGATGTGGAACATTGCAAGTAATAAAATCATCTGACGTCCACTATGATCAATCGAACAGCTGGTGAAATAACTACCACAAATTTTGAGATATGTAAGGAACAAAATAAAAAGTAGAATGTAAGGCAGAGAGCATAAAATAGGATCTTATAGGCTGAAACCAATATCGTTTAGAATTAAGTAATTATAGCGTTACTATACATACCAATGATGATAACAAATAATACGCGTAATACTAATATAACGAAGTTGCCTCTTATTTTATTAGTAAAGAATTAATTAGTAGTAAGTAAACTCGACAGAACCCATTAACAAGGTGTAAAATTAGTAGAACGAGTTCACCATGCAATGAAACAAGAACAAATGCCTTCATAAACGTTATCGACTATAGATTAGAATTGAATTACGAGCATTGGATAAATACCAACAATTAATAAACAACAAGTAAAACGACTGGAACGCAGTTATAAGGTAAATCGTGAAGTGAAGGTAAGCCAAGAGATGGCGTGACAGGTCCAACAAATCTCATAATAATTATAAAAAATGACAGACTGAACTGTATGAAAATTAGCACGTTACAAGATACTCGTAACATCCATATCATGTGCAGTGCCATTGGATGCATCTTAGAATTTTACTATACTATCCTTTCGAATTATACGTATAACTATGGGAAGGATAGATTTCTCATTTACAACAATTAAATGAGTTTTTATTAAAAGCTGTTCAATCAGTTAGAGGATACTTTGAGATGTGATTTCATTAATTACAAAACATCCTTACTAGTTGATAAACACCTGCGATTAGCTTAACAAATTTTTTATTTTTGGGCACACTGCATAATAATAGTATATTATATACACAGAGACTGAAGTTAATGGTTTACTTCTGCCAATGGAGGATTTTACCTCGGCGTCTTTGGATTTAACACATATGGGACTAAAATAACTTTAATATTGTGTATGTATGATAGTTTCTTAACTTTCGAGAATGCCTAGTTTAAAATTAAACTCAATATCTAAAATTCATGATGCATACATACCCATATAGATGCTTAGCTTTAATTTTAAGTTTAACAGTTTTATTATATTGTACTTATTTCACTTTTGAGATCAAATGGGTTGTTTTGCTCACTTTTTTTTTGAAGGAGTTTCTTATTTAATTATCTGGGAATTCAAATTTCTTTTCAATTCATGTTGGTTAAATAGAATGATTAGTTTTATTTGTTGTCTTACCAACAATTTTTCTAAAATTTACTGTGTACATCATTTCATACTTGGAGTTTAATTTTTAACTGTACTCCAGAAAGTGAAAACAATGGCCTATGTATCGCAGGACTAAACTGATTTTATTTAAACCATTAGTTGATTATGGATACCGAGGAAATAATCTACCCTTGCAGGATAAATCTTTCAATGTAGTCCCTGAGTACATGATATACTATTAGAAAATTCCGGTAAGTGTCATTTAAATTTCAATAAGCGCAAAATTTTGAATTATCCGCTTCTCAAAGTTGCAATAATTTTTTCTCTTTTTATGGGGGTTTCCTTTCTAAAGTTTTTCTATGACAGGCACTAATCGATTTTCATCACAATTCACATGAACTCTAAACGTTTTTATTTTAACAACACGCATTACAATTAATTTTGTACTACTTGTGGATTAATGTACAGACTGAATGAATAGTCGGGTCGTACGGTTTATTTATCAAAATGTGTGCTTTCAGGCATTTCTAGAAATTACGAGCCTATACTCAAATTACCCCTTGTATTCACTTTTTATCAAACCTTTAAATACACCCTTGTAACTATCAATCAATCCATTGTTCGTCTATTGACTATTCTTTCATTACTAGACCGTTGACTGACAATATTACAATACCTATTGTTTACAGCAATTTGTTTTATAATGCCTAATTCTTTGTGAACATTATTTGTATCTATCGATATACTAATAAATCTACAAAGAAAAAAATTCAATACTGCAAATTTATATTGCTAAAGATGAATAGAATGGTTATTATTAAAAATATTTGTATGTGTGGGTTTATAGTAATTTGAAAGATTTTGCTTGTTTTTGATTTTAGTAATATTAATATCAACAAAATTAATACTTTTGTTTTTATGAATAACTCATCATCACTAGGTCTTCAGTCCTAGAACTGGTTGGATACGTACCCACACTGTTTCCTAGTCTGAACCAACCTACACATTTTGCTGAAAATTGCTCAGTCTGCATCTATCCCTATCTGTGTGCGAAAGTCTGATCTCGGTCTACCCCTACCTATCTTTTCCTATCTCTGCTTGTAATATATCTCGTACTATTTCGCAGAAATGCCTTAGAACGTATCCTGTCCTTCTATTTCTCCTATTTTTCGTTTTCCACAGATATCTTTATTCTTCTACTATTTCTACAACCAATTTGTTATTAACTTTGTCTGTCCATGCTACCATCCTCATACATCTGAAGCACAACATTCCAGAAGGCTTCTATTTCTTTTTGTCTGTTTTTCTTACTGCCCCTATTTTATAGATGTACTGTGCTGTGCTCCACACTATGCTTTCTTACGTTTAAAAGTAATTCTTACAATCCCGCAAGCGCGGTATACTAGACGCAAAGGCAGTTGGTAACGCTAATCTTTATACAGATTTTAGCGCGCCCATCTGTCAATGACGTCACACAATATGCAAATTATTACGCGTAAATGACGAAATATATAAAAAGCTAGAAATGAATTATACAAAACCCTACACACGGGAAACTTACGTGAAAATATAAGCGTCTCACAGGATAGCTTCCTTCAGGGTTGCTGGGGCCCCCTTCCGGGTCATTTACAGGTTGAGCGCATAGCGTCCTTCGGGATTGCTCCGGCTAGCTTCTACAGGGCTCCCTAGACCCGTTCGTTCTAGGGTCGTGGACTGCGGTTCGGCCAGGTTGCTTCAAATTATCTTCTTCCTATGTAGCGGAAATGACAGGAACGGGTGGAGGAACGATAACAAGATAAGGCAAGGAAATCTACATAAAAGAGATAAAGATACGATACGATACGATACCAGGCATCACCACTCAGCTCGAAGTTCAAATGCAAAAAGCCACGTTTCAACGTCTTTCGGAAACTCCCCACTTTTTTCCTTACACGCGTCGGCGCAAAGTTCGTCCAACCCACTCCTGACGTGACGGAAATACGCGCCAATACTTTCAAATTTAAGGCGCGAAAACTCCCGCACATCAAAACTAAACTAAAGAATGTTTAGTGCCAAATTTTGGCACGTAACAGCTTTCAACAGTTTTTTTCTTGTATCTATGTTCATTGTCTTTGAACATAGCTGCTGTTTTTTCTTGTTTGATGCAGTTTGGTCACCTTCTATTGTTTTACAGTTTGTACCCTATTTCCCTGATTATCAGTGGTAGGTGAAGGGGGGTAAGCAGCCATTGGCTGCCAAGTTCCCCCAGCACTTGAACCTTTGTCGAATTAATAGTTTTTCTAATTTATCCTTTCTTACAATCAATATTAGTTGAAAATTTTCACAACCAACACATGTAGTTGTTTATAATAATCTTCAGATTTAAGAGCACTTATTTTTTCGTCATTGGATTTTACGCCTTGAAACTGGCTGGACTTGTACCTCAGCTTATTTATGTTCTGAGCCAGTTCCCTGCAATTTTCACAAAAGCCTATATACAGTTCTATTCCCTTCTATTGTTTTCTAATTATATGCCCTATTTCACCGAGATTCAGTGGTATGTGAAGGGGGTTAAGCAGCCTGTGGCTGCCAAGGATCCCCCAACACTTAGACATTTGCCGTATTAATAGTTTTCTAGTAAATCCTTTCGCACAATTAACATTAGTTGAGAGAATTGCAAAACCAATATCTGTAGTTGTTTATAGTAATCACCATGTTTAAGTACAATTATTATTTTTGTCATTAGTTTTTCCATCTTGCGACTGGTTGGAAACGTACTTCCATTGATTTCTATTCTGAGCTAGCCTACACATTTCCTGAAATTCTCACAGCCTACATCTTTCACTATCTGTGTGCAATAGTCTAACCTAGGTCTACCTCTACTTCTCTTTTTTCCAATCTCTCTTTCTAATATATTCCGCACTATTCCCTCATGTCTTAGTATGTGGCCTATGATCCTATCTCTCCTATTTTTTACCGTTTTCCACATACTTCTTTCTTCCCTTACCATTTCTAGTACCTATTTGTTCTTAACTTTGTCTGTCCATGATATCTTCATCATATGTCTGTAGCACCACATTTCAAAGGCTTCTACCTTTTTCTTATCTGCTTTTCCTACTGTCCAGGCTTCACAGCCATACAGTGCTGTGCTCCAAACATATGTTTTAAGCAATCTTGTCCTTGTTTCTATGTTTGTGCTCTTTGAGCACAGTAGTTGCTTTTTCTTGTTAAATGTAGCAAGTCCTTGTGCTAATATTTGTTTTATACCTTTTGCGCTTTTCCCATCTTGCATTATTTGACTTCTTAGGTAGCAGAAATCCTTAGCTCTTGTAAGTTCTTGTTATCTATTTGTATTTTTGTTTTCGATTTATTTCGCCCTCTTTTACATACTAGAACTTTAGTTTTTTTTTGTTAACTTTCATACTATATCTCTCCGTTAGAACTGTCTCCATTTTATTAAGAGCAGCTTCTAACTCTTTTTTGCTAGATGCTAATACTGCTATATCATCTACAAATTTAAGCATATCAATCGTTTGTCCCTGCATATTAATTCCAAATGTCTTCCTGCATTTAATAGTATTCATTGCCTCTTCTATGTACAAGTTAAAAATTAATGGGGATAAGGCACATCCGTGTCTCACCCCTTTCCTAATATTAACTTCTCTACTTTCTTGCTCTAATTTTATTACCGCCGTTTGCTTTTTGTAATAGCCATGTACTATCCGTCTGTCCTTAAAACTCATTCCAGTCTTTTTGAGTATTTCGAACATTTTTTTACATTTTACATTGTCGAATGCTTTTGCAGATCTACAAACCCTATATATACGCTTTCCCCCTTCTCTATTGTTTTCTTCATTATCGCCCTCAGAGTTAAAATAGCCTCCCGTGTTCCCCTGTCGCGCCTAAACCCAAATTGATCTTCTCCCAATATTTCTTCAGCTCGTTTTCCATTCGTCTTTGTACAATTCTAGTTAATATTTTTGAAACGTGTGCTGTCAAACTTATTGGTAAATTATCACATCTATCTGCGCCTCTTTTTTTTGGTATAGTTACTATGATGTTACGTTTGAAATCTTTGGGTATCTCGCCTGTCTCATACATATAACTTACAAGTCGAAAGAGACGTTCTGTCACTGCTTGTCCAGCGGTTTTTAGAGTTTCTGCTTGCACCTTATCTGTACTCGGCACCTTAGCATTTTTCAGACTCTTTAATGCTAATTTAAACTCATCGCTAAGTATATGATATCCCAGGTAATCATTTTCAATGTCTGATTCCTGTTCTAATGCTGTTAGTTCCTCTCCTGAATATAAATTCCTTATATATTCCTGCCGTCTAGCTACTTTCTCTACATTTTCTATAATGACGTTTCCTTCCACGTCCCTTATATTTTTGCTATATGGTTTTATATCCCTAAAATTCATTCTAATTAATTTGTATGCTTCGTCTGTCTTTTCTATTTCCATCTGAGTTTGTACCTCTTTGCACTTTTCATCACTCCATTGTTCTTTAGCTTTTCTGCATTTGCGAATAATTTCCTATTTTATGACTTTGTATCTCTGTTTTCCTGTTTCGTCTGATCTATCTTTGTGTTTTCGTCTTTCTTCTATTAAATTCAGGATATCCTTTGTTATTCATGGTGTCTTATTTTCCTTTTGTATATACTCCAGAATATCTCTGACCGCTATGTCTAAGCTGGGTTTAATGTTATTCCATTCTGTATCTACTTCCTTAGTATCAGAAATTTTCCCGATATCTTTCGGCAATTCCTTCGACTTTTTTTCAAATCTTTCATGGATATCTTTATCTTTTAGCTTCTCAAAGTCAAAGTGCCTTTTTCCGTTTCTCTTTTTCAGATTTTTAAATTTAAGTGTGGCTTTCGTAATTACGATGTTGTGGTCAGTGTCTATATCTGCTTCCGGGTAGCTTCTACAGTCTTTTACTTGATTTCTAAACCGTTGTCTAACAATAATGTAATCTATTTGATATCTTCCTATATCTCCTGGCATCTTCCACGTGTATCGTCTTCTAGCATGCTGTTGAAATAATGTATTTGTGATGGTTAAGTTGTTCTTGTCGCAAAATTCTACCAGCCTATTTTCTCTGTCATTTCTCGTACCTAAACCAAATAAACCTACTATCACTGCTTCCCTACCCTCACCTACCACTGCATTAAAATCCCCCGTAATTATTAAATTTTCATGTCCTTTTACGTATCTTAGTATGTCTTCGCTATCTTTGTAGATCGCCTCTACCTCTTCCTCACTGTAGTTAGAGGTGGGCATGTATTATTACTGTATTTACTGGTTTAGATTCAAATCTAACCGTGAGTACTCTTTCGTTCTTTTGTAAGTAGTTTTCTACACGTCGTCCTATCTTTTTTCGTATAATTATCCCCACGCCCGAATTTCCTTCCTCTGATCCTGTATGGAGTACCTTAAAGTCTCCACGCCAAAAATCCTCCGCCTCTGGCCAGCGGACTTGGCTGATTCCTACTATGTCTAGTGCTAACCTATCCATTTCGAGTTTCAGGTTCTCTAGCTTACCTACTTGTTTCATACTTCTGACATTCTACGCTCCGACTCACAGAATGTTCACGGATCTTTTTTTATACTTTCGGATCACATCCCCCGAAGTAATTCCTTCCCGGAGATCCGAATGGAAAACTATTTTACCTTCGGAATTTTTTACCCCATAGGATGCCATCATGTTTACTAATAATTTCTGTATGCAGTGTACTTGGGAGGTAATGTGGTAGTTTTCCGTTACCTTCCACTTCGCAGTAGTGTGTCTTAGAATGTCATACCGACCCCTATGGTCTCTGCCACTCTAAGTACCGAAAAAGCTGCTGCCCTCCTTCGGGGACCTGTCTTAGTTTGGTTCCTCAATAAAGACCCCACTAATTTGGTTAAACCTATAGTTCGGTTCTTTAGCTCATTGAAACGCGCAAGCCATTCTACCTGTTCTAGTATTTTAGAACGTCGTCAAGGTGCAGGTCCGTTCAGAATGGCATGAATAACTTTGAATTCTATATTCGATACATTATTTATAACATTTAAATATCTAGATAATATCAAATTAGCACCCGTAAAACAAGCCAACACATACAACATCAACAGCCCTTCCAAAACAGGAATTTCCGAAACACTGGATTTCTATTAATTTTATTTTCTAAATCATTTAAAAATATTTTTTCTAATAAAGACTTGGAACGTATTTTTCCAATGCAGGGCATAATTTTCCTATATAAATTTTATTATTAAATTCAAAATAATTTTGCACGAGCAGATTCCAGAATTGTTTTTATATAATCAATCTTACGTTATTCTTCCATAAAAATTTTTTACAATATTTCTTATATCTTTTGGGTGCTTAGAAATCGGATGACACAAATTTTGTAGAATCTAGCGATGGGATTTGATTACTTATAACTAACATAAAAGTCTCCAATGCCCTTACTCAATAGTAGTATAGAATAAACGAACCCCCAATGCTTTTAGAATTGCCTGATCTAAAAGCTTTTAAAAAATTTCAAATAATTAACAGTAGTAACACTATAGGCGCTTTCGCTATTACGCTCAATAACTAGACAAGATTGATAAGATATTAGGGAAATCGCCCAGAGAATAGAGTACAATGCCAAACGTATTTAAAACAGATCCTCTTAGTATACCGTGCGTGATGTCAAATGTCTAAACAAATTGTTGGCAACTCTTTATAAATCATGGTCTTCCTACTGTTATTTTACGGAATGGATGAGCATTCAGTTTTATTGATGTCGGTTGGGTTTATGTTCCAAATGGTTTTTGGATGATGATGAGACACAAGATTTGCTAGTTAAAATAAAGATTATGCTGAAGAAATTGTTCCCAGAATGACGGATAACCAATTTCATTCTCACTTTCGCCTGTCTGCAGAAACCTTTGAAGATTTGCTGAAAAAATGTTTTGTTGTTTACAAAAAACCATTTACTTCAGGAAACTTGAGATTAGATATAGAAAAGCAGTTGATGATTTGTATTTGGTACATGGCTAATCCGGAATGTTTTCAGTTAATGCAGAATTAACTATGTTGATTATGTATATAACTAAGAAATTATTTTAGCTCGGTGGCTGATCGGTTTGGAGTAAGCATTTCAACTGCATGGGAGGGCTTTTATAAAATATCATATTTTTTTAAAAATCAATAAGGAATTTAAAATACTTGTGTGACCCAAAAATGATGGTGATACGTTTTTTTTAAGAAAGCTGCTTTTCCTGGTGAGTTATCGATGGAGAGTTAATGAAAATAAACAGAGTTTTTAGTATGTCTCGGTACTACTGATGGGAGCCACATGCCTGTACGTGCACCAGTTGAATCTCCAAACTCGTACATTAATGGGAAGGGATACCATTCCATGTTATTACAAGCAATTTGTAACTCAGATTATTTATTTAGGCATTGTTAAACAGAGGAAGCTAGTTCAATATATGATGCACTCTTGTTTAAACGATCTGATAAATTATCGCAATTAATAATTAACCCAATTATCATTTATTGGGTGGTTCAGCTTATAAATTGGCATAACATATTCTGGTACCATACCGAGATAGTGCTAATCTTACACAAGTACAAAAAAAACCTAAAATATCTGACATGCAAAAACCCGTGTTGTCATCAAAAATGCATTTGCAGTTCTAAAAGTACCTCTTTACTTATTGATTCTTAGTATACATATCATGTTTACAGGTCGTTTTATAAGATTGAAGTTATTGGAGATGATGCGACTAGATGCAATACCACTAGTTATCATATCGAGCTACATTTTACATAATATTTGTATTTTAAATTGGGACGATTTTATAAATGATATTAATTTAAAAAATGAGTTAATGAAGAACAAGAAATGATTGTTCATTCTGACAATAAAGATGAGGAATGCCTGGGTAGCAGGAAAAGGTAGAGAATTGCAAATGCATTGCTGCAACATCACTAAGTTTTCAAATTAAGTGAAACACAAAATATTTAATAAAACAGTGTACTTTATATTCAGTTATTACCTGCAATAAAATGATATATAGACTTAACTTTAATTTTTATGTTCATTCGTTAAATAGTCAACAAACTTTTTGAAAAGTTTATGTAACCTGTCTTGCTTCTTCATTTTTTATGGCGTTTGTGGGCACTAAAATTTGCTCCAGATTTTCTTTTTCTAGCAAACTGCGACTCAAACGGAGATTCGTCTGTTTGATCGGAAGTCCCTTCATCAGGTGAGTTTGTTCTAGTAAGAGTTATTCCTTCTGCTGTGCTACAAGTTGCAATAGGAGTTATTTCTGGCTTTTTAAATGATAGACTACATGGGCTAAAAAAAGTCCTAAACCTTTCGGCAAATTTCTGTTTGTTTAGTATTATGATCCAACACCTTTTTATACATGGTCTTTAACGCTTTCCATTTTGATTCGCATTGTGGTCCTACAAATGATTTATTGCAGATTTTTGACAATTCTGAATTGAAAAATTAAACTTATCATTCTGGTGTTGTGAATGGAAAAACTTCTGTAATCAATTTTCTATTTTGTCTCGAATTAAAATTCCGCGTAGATTATCACGGATTAACGGCACTTACTACTTGTTAGGCTTTTGTGACGCTAGCGAAAAGGAATATGGTGCGTGGGTATACAGACATGTAACTTTTGGAACTTCTATTTTTTGCAATTTATTGTAAACCAAGAACAAAGTTGCACCTCTAAAATTTCTTACAGTATCTCGCTTAGAGCTTTCTGCTGCTTTATTGCTTTCTCAGTTGATACACTTGATTATTTCCAACCCATTTGATTATCGTTTAGAAGGGATAAAATTATACTCCGACTCTCAAGTAGTCTTAACTTGGTTAAGAACCTCTACGCATTTATTTAACAGTTTTGTAGCAAATTGTGTCAACCGCATTCTCGAACACGCTAATTTATCACAATGGAATCACATTCCCGGTATTTTGAACCCTGCAGACATCTCTCATCTTGCGGTCTGTCCCCTCACAACTAATTCACAGTAACTTATGATGGTATGACCCGTCATTGAATATGATTTATTTTCTTCTAATAATGTCGAGATTTTACCTCTACCAATTGAACAAATTCTAGAAATAAAACCCTTTTTTGTTATGTTGGTAGCATCTACATGTGATTTTTCTGAGTTCATCAGTACATTTTCTTCCCTCAGTAACCTGGAATACCGTCTGGCATACATATACCGTTCATTTACATTTCCAATGCTCCACCCATAGGTACTACATTGGCCAGGAGGCGAGTTTTTTGTTGCCTGGAAATTTAGAATTTTGCCGAACTCTTGCCGTTCCAGGCAAGGTAGGGATCTTTAACGTGCGTGACAACACTCACACACGGGCCCCCTTTTAGCCTCTTATCCGAACGAAGGCGTAATTTTTGTGAAAAATGCTCACCTGCCATTTTTCGAGCAGTTGGCCGTGTCGGGATTTGAACCCGGAACCTTGGGATGCGTAGTCTTACGCTTACTACATTGATCCACGGCGACGCCTGGCATACATATACCGCTTTATTAATAATTGCCGACACCCTAAAAAAAATTACTCGGTCCAATTTCTGTTGATGAACTGCAAACTGCTTTAGAGACATGTGTTAAACTCGTTCAACAACAGTACTTTGGTAATAATTATTAGAAAATGGCCAACTTCTAACCTTGTTACATGCGTAAGCTATCCCCGTTTCTTGACCCCCATGGCCTCGTTAGAGTGGGCGGTCGCTTTCGGCATTCCTTGCTGTCTTATAAAAGTAAACACCATTTGTTATTACCCAAGTCGGCTCATTTACGTCTTTTCATATGTGATCATTATCACGTTTTATCGCTACATTCTGACCCTCGACTACACTAGCTCTCATTTCTAGACAATATTGTATCAATGGCGCTAGATCTTTGGTAAGGCTCCGTAATCATAACTGTTTACCTTGCTTTCGTTTAAGCGCTATACCTGCTCAACCTATTATGACTGATTTACCTCCTTCGCGCGTACTCATTACCCGTATATTTATTCAATTCGGTGGTGATTTTTCAAGCTCTTTCCCTCTGAAATTTTCTACTCGTTGGAATGCACTTATTTCCAAAGGTTACTTATATATTTATGTTTGTTTATCAACTAAGAGCTTGTATCAGAGTTTTCCACTGATGCATTTATGGCATGTTTTACCCGATTCGTTTCTCGTCACGGTCTACCTCACTCAGTTTATTCTGATTGAGGCAGAAAATTCCTAGGTACATCACGTGTAATTGAAGAAAGCGCTCGGTTTTTAAAGGACCATCATGACAATTTGTTGTCTGCTCTTGCCTCGCGTCAAGTCAGATGAATTTTTAACCCTTCTTATGCTCCAAATTTTGGCGGCATTTGGGAGTCTGGTGTAAAATAAGCTAAACTGCTTTTAACACGTACTCTCAGAAGGCAACCTCAAAGTTTTGAAGAACTTACTACAATGTTAGCCCGTATAGAAGCTGTCCTGAATATTCGACCTTTATACCTCCCTTCCTCTGATCCGAACGACGATATCGAATGTCTTACTCCAAAACACTTTTTGATTGGCGGTCCAATTTTAAGTCTTCCCGAAGTTACGTTTGACGAATCTCTTAACCTGCGTTCTCCAGTTTAGTTAGTTATTTTGGCGACGCTGGTCTAAGGATTATTTACATATCTTCATTTAGCGAAACAAATGGAATCGTCTTTCAAATGAGTTAAAATTGGTGACTTTGTTTATATTATAGGAATCAATATCGACCCTTTAGCCTGGTCTCTTGGCCGGGTTACCAAATTATATCTAGGCCGTGACGGAATCGTTCGCGTGGCTTTGATTAAAACCACCAGCGGTAATTTTATTCGTCCGGTAAATAAACTTCTACCTCTTCCTCTTTATTAAATTCAATTAAATTTTTCATTTTTTCTTTATTTGCTTCATTTAGTTTAGTTTCTTCTTCTCCTTCTTCCGCCCCTTCTTGTAAACCTGATAAACGGCAGGATAATGGTTTCCTTAGTTGGGAGGAAATGCCTAACTATTATTATTTCCCTTTATGTTATTTAAATACCCCTCTTTCCGTGTTTTAAAATTCTTTAATTTTAGGTGAGCAGTATGTTCGCGCCGCTCCCGGTTCAACGCGCATATCCACGGAGTTCTCCGATCATATCGTTCGGTTAGCGTATTTATTAGTTCAACAGACGTTCGCGTTCACTTTCACAATTAGGTTGTATATTAATACCCCTGCATATCCTACTTATTTTCCTTTTACTCCTCCACTATTCACCTTTGTGGAATTCGGGTTAGTGCTATTCATAGACACAGGTTAGTGATACTCAAAAACAGTTCCGTAGACGTTCCAGTGATGCATCACAATAGATAGAACTTCAGTGCAACAGTTTTGGTGAGTGACTTTTTATCATACATATTATTATCAATGGTTACACCTTTACCTCTCACGCCTAAACTACAGTCCACTCTTTTCTCTCTGACACTATATATATATATATATATATATATATATATATATTTATATATATTATATATATATATATATATATATATATATATATAGGTAGTATTTTTTTACACAAGGTAAGTTGATTACAATTAATAAGATGAAATAATAACTTAGACTTTTATGCAAAGCCCAAATGATCATTTCAAATCGAGCTAGTAATTGACTGCCGTTTGCACCGTATGCATTTAAGCAGAGCTTAACCTTAAGGATAGCTTATAGGACATTATTCGTTTGCATCGTTTAAAATCTGAACTTTAAGGCTCTCTTACCCTAACCCTTCGCCGTTGGCAGCTTAATATCTACTTAAATTTAAGGGATGGTTAGGGCATGTGCTGTATAATCGTTTTGTACGAATGTCAAATCTGAATCAGCTGTTGACCACAAAATCAATATATAATAAAATCAATATATAATAAAATATGGAACATGTTATGCTCAATGACGACTTGGACATATTAGATATTTTGGAATATGGATATCCAAGAAGACAATATAACAGAGCGGAGCCCTTTTACGATTTAGATAATTTATCTTTTTAGAAGATTTCGTTTAACGAAACCCACCGTATTACAGTTACTGATGGAAATTGAGGAATATTTAGAGTTTGCAAACGATTTGTAAGTACATTAAACTGAAATATAAATTTTTGACAGTCTCCAATATCAAATATTTATGAAATAATTTCTATTTTTTTTAGGAACAACAACGTATCTCCCATTAATCAGTTGTTAACGTGTCTTCGTTACTTTGCAAGTGCAGGACATCTAAATACTGTAGCTGATTTTATGGTGATGCACGTTTCTACCACTTCACGGATAATAAACATAGTTTCAGAAGCCATTTGCAGATTGAGTGCAAATTATATAAAAATGCCACGTAATGTTGACATCTTGCACGTTCAGCACCAGTTCTATAAAGTAGCCTTATTTCCTAGAGTAGTTGGATGCTTAGATGGAACGCATATTAAAATACAATCGCCTGGAGGAGTAGATGCAGAAATATTTATAAATAGTAGAGGATATTTTTTAATAAATACTCAAGCAGTCTGCGACAGTAATTAAAAAATAATGGATATTGTAGCTAGGTGGAGTGGATCTACTCACGATGCCACAGTCTTTATGAATAGTCGTTTAAGGGGTAGATTTGAAAGAGGGGACTTTCAAAATTGTGTATTACTAGGTGATGCTGGATATCCAGTAAAATCATACTTGCTAACACCTTTGGGAAATCCTATAACAAGAACTGAACAGTTATATAACAAGTCTCATATCCACACCCGTAATTGTGTCGAACGACCGTTTAGTGTATGGAAGCGAAGATTTCCGGTATTGGCATATGGGTTGAGACTAAAGATGGAAACTGTGTTAAAGGTGATAGTAGCTGCAGCAGTTTTGCATAACATAGCCAGAGAAAACAACGAGTCTGAACCACCACCTCCTGAAAACATAAACATCGACAAACTAAATTACTTAATTGAAATAGATCAAGTTGCCGATGTACTCAATAATAATATAGATAATGCACATTTTAGAAATAGTTTATTAAATGATTATTTTGCTAATTTAGTATAAGAATTTAATATACGATTATATATTGAGTTGTTCATTAGTAGTAGCTAGAAGTTTAAGTTTAATGGTTTCTTGCTGAATTTTAAGATATGGTAACTCAACCTTAAGTTTGTGCTCTTGTTTTTGAGATTCTATTTCTCGTTGTTACTTCTTCTTTTCATAGTCTGCTATAACAAGTCTCTTGTCAATAAGTAACTCATACTTTTCGGCTAAATGCGAGGATGATAAAGCCCTCACTGAAGTTGTTGGATGCCGGCGACTACTTGATAAAATTTTTCGTTTTTCTGGAGTCTGCTCGTTCAGCTCCTATACAAACACTGAATAAGAACAAATGCTATCTTGATAGCAAGTTTATTAATTCTTAAGAAAGTTTTAGTGAGGCTACCATTGAGAACCGCCAGTAACCGTATTTTATAGCGAGGACTGGTTATACAGAGAAATGTCTAATACCCATGGTTTGATGTCGTTATTTGTTACCTACCGCTACCAAAAGTAGGTTATTCATTAGTTTGAAAGTCTAAAGATTGTAATGTAACCATATAGTGTTTGTATGAATACGTAGGTTATTACAAACTGATTTAGCTAACTGCAAATGAAGTAATGGTATGGCATGCTGGCTGTTTACAATAACAATTATTTCAATGGTTATCTCACTAAAACTTGCTCCTTATGCTTAAAATTTACATTGCAAGGTCTCTTCAAGTTCTCTGTTACAGGTGTTCTTAATGCACTTGTTGTTTTACATAGTGGATTTGTTGATAAATTTGCCTGTTCAATATAATGCATTTCCAATTTAGCATCTTTATTTCGAATGTCATTCTCTTCCACATTGGCAGTATAATCTGAAAACCACACCTATTATAATCTCTGTATTATCCTGAAATTTAAGTAATATACCTAACCGTGGTGAAGCACAAACACCTTCCATTTCAAATTCGATTTCATTGTTTTCATTATCAATGTCAATAATGTTTGAATCGGAAGCAAACGGATTTGTGTTTATAATCGATAACAAAAGCTCTTGATTGGGATCTGTTGGTATATTCTTCTTCTTCCCTCCTCCAGGTAACAAAGATTTCCTTTTTCTCATCAGCTACCTGTTCTCGAACCTCTTTCTTCTTATTGTCATAAAATTTTTTCAATGATTCTAAACTCCTGCTACACAAATTCGGCAATAGTGCATTGAATTCTTCTGTTATCTTACGCCAAGCGTCAGTTTTTTCTCCAACAGAAACTTGGTTGGTTTTTTTATTTTCAATCATATGCTGATATTTTTCTACTAGTGAAAGTAACATTTCTTTTTCACAGGACGTGAAGTTCGTGGACCTAACACGTTTACATTTTGCACCTACAGCATCCATTATTTTTGATTATAAATTTTCACTTTAAAATTTATGGTACTCAAATATTTGGAGGTTAGGCTTGGATACTATTTACTCGCTACAAAATTGCATTTCTTGCAATGTTGCCAAATAACTGTATAACTTAGCAATGGCATACTTAAATTGAGACGGTGCAATACATTTATTCCTAAGCAACCTTTAACATTTAAGTACTACTTAGTAAATCAACACTTAAGACACAAACGGTGCAAACAGCAGTGAAAGAAGGAAAATATAAGGTCTTGGACAGGATTTGATCTTGCATCTCAGTCTTGCCGGGACTGTGCGTTTACCAATTACGTCACCGAGACAGTTAAATATAATTGGGAAATTTACAAATCTAAATCGTGTACAGAACTATACATATACCTAACTTTCAATCACGTTTAGTATTTTTGTCAATCATATCTGACATTGTCAAGTTTTTTGACTTATGTCAGATATAGACAGGAAGTAACGCTCAAAATTACGGCTATTAAACCAAGTATTAAATATATAAATATTTTAGGTAGTCCTGTCCAAGACCTTATATATTCCTTCTTCCAATTACCGGTATCATGCGTTTTCCAATTACGCCACCGGGACGGGTGGCGATACTCAAAGCATAAATTATTGTGAAGGTCAAGGTTATAGTTGTCCGATACCTAGCGACAACGTCAAGAAAATCAATAATATAGGCAGTATGAAACCGACGTTCACGCGATGCACAGATAGTCGTTTCGCATGTGCTATCTGATATGAATTTATAATTAATTCCAATATAATATTTATGTATTTACATTCAGTTGATGTACGTATATATTATGTTTATTCTTTATCAGTAAATCAAAGTTAAGTTCTATTGTGGCTTTGCTTCTACTGAAAGTCCAACTCGCTAACAGGTTATGTCTGTCGCGCGGAAGATATCCAGAACCCCATAAACCAATACCACGCGATTTTATTAATGTAGCTTTAAAAACATGGAATTAAAATCGGTAACAATAGAAAATATACGACTTTACATTGGTATAATCGAATAAACGAACTCCTTTGAAAGTAACAGGTGTTGTTGTTTGTGATAGTAGTGTCGGAATTCTTATCGCTTGCAAGATGAGCAACGTACTACGAATTGAAACATTATTATCTAAGGATAACTTTGATATATGGAAAATCCAAACAGAAGCCTTGTTGATTAAAAACGATGCATGGAATTACGTGAACGGCAAACATTTGAAACCCGAATTTGTTGACGGTGATAAAGAATTAATAAAAGATATCGAAGCCTGTGAAATCGGTAACAGTAAGGCGAAATCAGATATTATTTTATCGATTAGTCCATCGGAACTTAAACAAATTAAGGGATGTGTAACCTTTCGCGATGTTTGGTTGAAATTAGAAAGTATATACCAATCGAAAGGTCCTGCTAGAAAAGCGTCGCTCCGTAAACAATTAACGTTGAGTCGCATGGAAGTAAACGGCGACGTGTGTGTACATATTTTTTGATGTTGTTGATAAGCTTTGTGAAATGGGAGTGGACATTAATCGCGATTTACTGTCAATTATGTTACTCTATAGTTTGCCATCGAATTTTGAAAACTTTTGTTATGCAATCGAGTTGCGTGATGAATTACCCACACCTGAAATATTGCGTATTAAAATAATTGAGGAAAGTGATGCGCGGAATAATGATGCTCGTAGAAGTTTACACGACACAATGCTAGTGAATCGAAAAGTGTATAAAAAGTTCAATACATTCAAGAAAACAGTAGAAAAATGTGATACAGTTAACAGCAGTGACACACCAAGATTTGAAAATTTTAAATTTCGTTGTCACAGATGTAGGAAGGTAGGACACAAAGCCTCGGAATGCAAAGGTAAGAATGTTCCTATTACCACTATTGCTGGAAATTCACATAAAGTTGGCTATGTTACTAAAGAATCTTATCACACTAATTGCTTAGTTAGAAAACAAGATTGGTGATTTGACAGTGGCGCGACATCTCATTTATGTCGTAATCGCAAAAATTTTACCTAAATTTCTAGTTCTTTGAATGAAAATTTGCATTTAGCGAATGTTGTAGTAATAGTGAGTAGTAAGGTCCGCTGCCATAAGAGGCACTCGTACATAGAAGAGTAGGGAGCGCGAGTCCAATACAGGCGGCTGGCAGTTCTTAGTAGTTAATCATGAAGTGTAGACGTAAGCTAATCACATGTACTAAATTATAAGCTATGACAATAAACAATACAAAATATAACATGGCGCTGCGACAAAACCGACAACAGCAAGCATAATTACAGTAATTAACACGCGTTCAACAATTTACTAAGAAAAATGGCGAGAAACATACTACCCAGGTTAGAATTGAACAATGGTCAAGCTGCAGAACAATGGGCACAATGGAAAAATAGCTTTAAAATATATTTAATAGCGACGGAAGCCAATAAAAAAGAAGAAAAAATTCAAATCGCTCAGTTGCTACATTTTGCAAGTCCTGAAATCCAGAAAATTTACGCGACGTTTAAATTCGAAGAGGATGAAAAGGACAAATTAGAGCCAGTAATTGAAAAATTCGATAACCACTTCTCGCCTAGAAAGAATCTAACATTTTTGCGATACAAGTTTTTTACATCCAAGCAATCAAGTGAAATGACAATGAAACAATTCATCATTGATCTGAGACGACCAGCGGCAAGTTGTAAATTTGACAAATTAAATGATGATCTTATAAAACTTATGCTAGTTTGTGGAACAAATAGTCAAGAAATAAGGCACCGATTACTGCAAGAAGATGAAGCGGATTTGGAAAAAGCAATCCAATTGTGTTCTATAATTGAGCAGTCTAAATCGCAGGCGGCAAGAATGGAAAAATTCGTCGCAAATAATCAGGTAAATGCTCAAATTGACAGGATTTCACCCAAACAAAGCTCCATGGGGGGCTGGCAGTCTGGTCCAGGTAGACAGCAGTCAAGCCAACAACGGCGATTTGGCGAGGACAACAAAGGAAGCGCGACATCACCTTTCCGAGGACGAGCCAGATCACAATCGCAAGGTAGGAGGTCGCAAATTAAAAATTGTAAGCGGTGTGGGGTCAATCACGCAATTAATAGATGCCCGGCATATAAAAAGGTTTGCGGTAAGTGTAAAAAATACAATCATTTTGCAACAGTATGTAGAAGCGAGAAACAAATTAGTAGTTTAACTCAGGAAAATTATAATCAAGAAAATGTAGTTTTTATAGGCACCCTGAATAAAGGGGCAGGTAATACAAATGGTAAAAGGGTTCTTGTAAATGATAAGGCTTGGTGGGTAGACTTAACAATAGGTGCAGTTAAGATGTCGTTTAAAAGTGACACAGGTGCAATGGTAAACATTTTACCTGTAAAATACTTTATTCGTTTAAATATGCCTTTTGAACAATTAGTAGAGTCAAAGACCCTCTTGAAATCGTACACAGGTGACATTTTGCCACTTATAGGGGAATGTAGAATTGATTGCAAGTATAATAGTAGAGAGCTTAAAATTGCATTTTTTGTAGTTAATGATGACACTGAACCGATATTAGGGTTAGCAAGCTCAATAAGTCTGAAATTAATTAATCGTATAGAATCAGAAGCTCATTCTATTAAGAGTATTGATCACATTAATAATACTTTCAATTTAAATTATGAACAAATTATACAAATGTTTGGTGAAGTATTTTCAGGTATAGGTTGTATCAACCCACCTTATAAAATGAAAATTGATCCTAGCGCAGTTCCTTGTATCACGCCAATAAGAAAAGTCCTATTTGCACTGATGAACAAATTAAAAGACAATTTGGTAGAATTAGAAAAATTAAATATTATCGAAAAAGTAAACGGCGCTAGCGAGTGGGTACATCTACTAGTATTAATAAGAAAAGAAAATGGTACATTAAGAATTTGTTTAGACTCATTGCAATTAAATAAAGTACTCAAACGAGAACATTGCCAACTATTAACGTTAGAGGAAATAACGGCGAAATTACATGGGGCACGCATATTTTCTAAATTAGATGCAAGTCAAGCATTCTATCAGATACCGTTAGACGACGAAAGTAGTAAACTTTGTACAGTAGGTACACCCTAGGGTCGCTATCGTTTTCTTCGATTACCGTATGGAATTAAAAGCGGCCCGGAAGTGTTCAATGAAAGGTTCAGGGAAATATTTGAGATGAGTAATGTAGCAGTGTATATAGATGATGTAATTATATGGGGAAAGACAAAAGAAGAACACGATAAAGCACTAATAGAGGTATTAAAAAGAGCAAAAGAACGTAATATTAAATTCAATTCAAAAAAATGTATCTTAGGTGTTTCGAAAGTTAAATTTATGGGGCATTATTTAAGCAGTGAAGGTATAGGATTAGATCCTGACAGGTTAAAAGCCATACAAGAATTCCAGGAACCCAAGGACAAGAAAGACGTTCAGAGGCTGTTAGGTATTATAAACTATGTAAGTAAGTATGTTGAAAATTTTTCAGAAGAAACGAAAGCTTTACGTGAACTCTTGAGGAAGGATGTTTATTTTGTATGGTCAGATCAACATAAAGCTGCATTTGAAAAACTTAAACAAATTTTAACAAATAGTCCGGTACTCAGGTATTTCGACCCTTCCAAAAAAATAACTATATCTGTAGATGCAAGTCAGAATGGTTTAGGGGCATGCATGTTACAGGAAAATATACCTGTTTCATACGCATCAAAAGCTCTAACGGAATCCCAGGTACAACAACCCCAAATCACAAAAGAGCTATTAGCGATTTATTTTGGGTTAACTAAATATCATGATTACGTATTTGCAAGGTCAGTGATCGTTGAAACTGATCACAAGCCTTTGATAACATTAATTAATAAACCGTTAAATAAAGTACCAGCTCGTTTACAGCGCATAATATTATTTTTACAGAGGTACAACTTTAATCTTAAATACAAAAGAGGCAAAGATCTCGTTATAGCGGATGCATTATCGCGAGCTTGTTCTAAAGACACCGCGAGTAATGATTTAGATTTAAAAGATCAAATTTGTGTAGTGGTTGAAGCTAATATTAGTGAAGAATATTTAAATAAAATTAAAGCGGCAACTAATGCTGATCCAGAATTACAGCAATTACGAATGGTAATCGACGAGGGCTGGCCAAAAAATAATAAATTATTAAAAAATTGTGTTAGGCCATATCTTAAATATAAAAGCGAATTAATAATTGAAAATGAGATCATTTATAAAAATAACAGTTGTGTAATTCCACTAAGTCTGAGGAAAACAATTCTAGAGAAAATTCATTACAGTCACTTAGGGTATACTAAATGTGTAAAGCTAGCACTAGAATCAGTATTTTGGCCAACGATTCGCAACGAAATTAAATTAATGATTGGAAATTGTGCACTTTGCCAAAAATATGCAAATTCACAACCAGCAGAACCGTTACAACCGCACGAAATACACTCAATCCCGTGGTATAAAATTGGTTGCGATATATACGAACTTAGAGGAAAATATTATGTAATAGTGGTAGATTATTATTCTAAATTTGTCGAAATTGAAAAATTAAATAATATAACTAGTAAGATTATAATTAACACATTCAAAACCATTTTTGCAAGATTTGGAGTTCCTAAATACTTGATTAGTAACGGAGGAACTCAGTTTACCTCCAAAGAATTTCAAGATTTTGCAAATGAATGGCAATTTCAACATAGAGTAAGTTCACCGACCCATAGTCAGTCTAATGGAATGAGTGAAAGGCACATACAAACAATTAAAAAAATGATGAAAAAGGTTATTGAAGATGGTAGAGATTTAAATCTTGCACTTCTACAATACCGAAATACGCCTATTTTTGAAAATAACTCACCAAATGAAATATTAATGTCGAGAGCTACTAGTAACCTTTTGCTTCCCACAGCAACCAAAAAATTAAAATCACACTTAGTTAACACGGCTCAGTATAACAGTCACATTAAAATTAATCAAAACAAGCAAATAGAAAATTATAATGAAAAAGGGGGGCGAAAGAATTGTCAATATTAAAACCAAATACAAACGTGTGGGTACAATTAAAACCTCAATCAATCTGGCAATCAGGTAAAATTTTAAAGAAGCTTGGTAAACGTAGATATAAGGTTTCAGTAAATAATGGAATTTATATAAGAAATAGGAAATTTTTAAGACCATCTGCAATAAAAGAAGACCAACACGTTCCGAAAACGGTGTCATGGTCAAAAGATCAAACTGTAAAAGAGAAAGAAGGTAGAGCAGATGCAAAAGCTTATTAAAATAGTATAGATTTTCCTAAGTTAATTAATTATAGTGATAAGTTAGAACAAGATGTCATTGTAAATAATCAGCAGAGTAATGTAATGAGTGACACACCATCATGCTCTAAATTAGCACATAATGACGCAAGTGAAGTGGCGGCAGGTGAAAAGTGTAGTGCAACAGAGACTAACGCAAAGCGAGATCGCACCACGATTACTTCGCGTTACGGTCGAGTAATAGTTACTCCTTCAAAATGGCAACACTAAAATAAGGGTAGGATTAAGATTTATAAAAATTGTAAAATATTGCTTTCCGTTAAAAAAGGGAAGATGTTGTAGTAATAGTGAGTAGTAAGGTCCGCTGCCATAAGAGGCACTCGTACATAGAAGAGTAGGGAGCGCGAGTCCAATACAGGCGGCTGGCAGTTCTTAGTAGTTAATCATGAAGTGTAGACGTAAGCTAATCACATGTGCTAAATTATAAGCTATGACAATAAAAAATACAAAATATAACAGCGAATCATGCGTTCACGAAAATTATAGGTAATGAAACTGTTTCACTCACGGCTGACATTGATGGTTATTCAAAAAGCGTTACACTAAATAATGTATTATGTGTACCGGACTTACGTACGAATTTAATGTCTGTTGGAAAAGTTACGCAGAAAGTCACGAAGTTTTATTTAAGAGAAATAATGCTCTTGTTCTTGACAAAAAGGGCAATGTTTGGTTAATTGCTGATCGAATAGGTGATTTATATTATATTCGTGAACACCCTAAACATTTGGCGAACATAAAGAATTCTGAGTGCAAGTCTGACACGACTTTGGAAAATCTCAAGTTATGGCACTGTCGACT
Source organism: Platerodrilus igneus (assembly GCA_036346225.1). Lineage (NCBI taxonomy): Eukaryota > Metazoa > Arthropoda > Insecta > Coleoptera > Lycidae > Platerodrilus > Platerodrilus igneus. Next base: position 2,858,429 of record JARFIW010000910.1, read on the forward strand.
TGGTCATTTAAATTTGAGAGATCTCGTTGAAAGTACAAAAAACGGTTCAATAAAAGGTCTTAAATTTGAAAAAGTAAATAAAAATTATGTTTTCGAATGCGATGTCTGTTATAATGGTAAAATGACTAGACTTCCGTTTCCAAAACGATCGGAACGCGAACCTTAGTTGTTGGACATTATACACACGGATGTTTGCGGGAGAGTTGAAGCGATCGAAAAATATAAATACTATGTCGAATTCATAAACGATCATTTAAGATTTTGTATAGTTTATTTTATTAAATCAAAAAGTGAAGTTTTGCAAAAGACAAAGAAATATATTAACTTCGTTGAGAATCAAATCGGTAGAAAAGTTAAGTGCTTGCAATCCGGCAATGGCACTGAATATACTTCTTGTGAATTTACAGATTTTTTGAAAAATCGAGGAATTTTACGTCGTCTAACCAATCCTTATACCCCTGAGCAAAATGGTATTGCTGAGAGAAAAAACCGCACACTCTTAGATACCGCTCGTTGCTTATTAATTGAATCAGGTTTACCTCCTGTTTTGGGCAGAAGCTGTACATACAGCGAATTATATAAGAAATAGATGTCCTAATAGGAAATTAAAAGGGCTAACACCCTATGAAGTTTGGAGTGGAAATGTGCCTGATATATCTCATTTGAGAGAATTTGGTTGTAAAGTTTTTTGTTTGAATCGTGAACCTAACAAAGGACAATTTGACAAACGATCCAAAGAAGGAATTTTTATTGGTTATTCGTTAGATACAAAATGTTATAGAATTTGGTTACCCGAAAATACAAAAATTTTTAACCAAAAATTTTCTGATGTAGCTTTGGAAATGTGTAATGAACCTAAACCAGAATCATCTGCTGTAGAATTTATTGAAAAATTATCAGAAAGTCCTGTTGAGCAAATATTTTCAGAAAATGAATCGGATGATGAAGTTTTTGAGAGAGAAGTTGAGGCTTATGATCGTGGAAGACCCAGTATTATTAGAACTGGTTCAAAAGTCCGCCCTCGCAAGGAACGTATGAAACGTAACGTAAAAGTGGTTGAAAATTTAGAACAAGCTGCTCTTACGGAGATTCCTATAAAAGAAGCTATTAGCAGAGCTGATTTCTCAGAATGGTTTAAAGCTATTCGTACCGAAATTACTTCTGTAATAAAAAATTATACATAGACTTTGGTAGATAAACCAGCTGATAAACATGTTATTGGTAGTCGTATTGTTTTGACAAATAAATACGATGCTAACGGAAATTTAGAAAAAAGGAAGGCAAGATTGGTTGCTCAAGGATTTTCTCAGCAACCGGGAATACATTTTAACCAAACTTTTGCACCAGTCGCACGCCTAAGTACGGTACGATTAGTTGCTGCTTTAGCTGCTCGTTATGGTATGGAAATTAGACAACTAGACGTAACATGTGCTCATTTAAATGGTGAATTAGATGAACTAATTTACATGGAACCCCCAAAACAAATAGATCAAATTTTAAAATCTATTACTGAAGATTAAGAAAGTGATTCCATAATAAGAAATAAAGCTTTAAATGAGTCACAGGAATTGAAGTCAGGAAATAAAGTATGCTTTCTACAAAAATCATTGTACGGATTACGCCAATCTGGAAGAAGTTGGTGTTCTAAATTGACTAATTTTTTGAAAGATTGTAGAGCAACTCTTACTAAAGCCGACCCATGTTTGTATTATATCGGCAGAGGGGAAGCGCTTACATTAATTGTCATATACGTTGACGATATTTTAATCATTTCTAGAAAAGCTGCCAATATAAACAAGACTGTAAAATTGTTGTCCAAAAAATTTGAATGTTAAGATCTTGTAGACGTTGGATTTTGTCTTGGAATTGAATTTAGTAGAAATGGCAATACGATATCACTACATCAAAAAGGATATATTTCAGAAATACTCAATCATTTTGAAATGTCTGAATCCAATGCAGTGTTGACTCCAATGGATTCTAATTGTAAAGTGACAAAACCTACTGAAAAGGCCACAGAAGTGGAAGAAAAGTTACCATATTGTAAACTTATGAGCTCAAACTTATTTATCTACTGCAACCAGACCTGATATGAGTTTTAGTGTTAGCTACTTAGGTTAGTTTAACAATTGCTATAGAAGATCGCACTGGAATGCTGCAAAGAGCGTACTACGATACTTGAAAGGAACTATTGAACCTGGTATTGTTTACGGAACAAATTCTGATCCCATTAAAGGATATACAAATGCAGATTGGGGAAATTGTCCGGATGATCGTCACTTATTTACCGGTTACACCTTTATACTATCTGGTGCGCCTATTAGTTGGGATTCGAGGAAACAACGTACAGTTGCTCTTTTCTCCACCGAAGCGGAATATATGGCACTTACAGAAGCTACAAAGGAGGTAATATTTTTGCGAAAACTGCTTTTGGAATTAGATTTGAGCAACTTAGCCCAAATCAAATTGTATACTGATAGCCTTAGTGCACTTAAATATGCAGAAAATCCGATTTATCATACTAGAAGTAAACACATTGATATACGTTATCATTTCATTCGCAAAGTTTTAGAGAATAAAATGTTCCAGTTGGTACATGTTAGAACAGGAGAAATGGTGGCTGATGTGCTTACGAAAGGATTGTCGAGAATTAAACACACTAAGTGCGTACGAATGTTTGGACTTAATAAAAGTGCTCGAAGTGACGCTCTCGTATCGAGAGGAAGTGTTAGCGCCCTGTGCGACGCGACTGTTATGTGCGATACTCAAAGCGTAGATTATTGTGAAGGTCAATGTTATAGTTGTCCGATACCTAGCGACAACGTCAAGAAAATTAATGATATAGGCAGTATGAAACTGACGTTCACGCGATGCACAGATAGTCGATTCGGGTATGCTATCTGATATAAATTTATAATTAATTCAAATATAATATTTATATATTTTCATTCAGTTGATGTACGTATAGTCTTTGCAATTTCTAAATAGACCTGCGTCATTACCATTTGTGACGTCAAATTGTAGCGACGTTGCCACTACCAAAATCCTATTGCTACACGACTATAATAGCGCCATCGTTAGAATACAGAGATTAAATATATTTAATAGCAGATGACGAATGTGATTTGTTACTTTTTAAAAAAGTATTTGTAGGATAAATTTCTATCGACAATATTGCAGATTAAAGTCATTAATTAACAATATTCTTTATTTATTTTTATATTTTTAACACTGAGCATATATTAAATATAGTTGCGTATTTCTAATGCGCCTGATTTTATGGTCATTAGTATAATATACCAGACACGGAATAATAACCACAGTTGTTCAAGAGGTTATGTTATTGGAATTATAATTTAAACGTTTTGATTGCACAAATCGAAAAAGAAAAGGAACAAAATTACAATTCCATTTGTAAGTAAAATTCTCATTAACTTTGAATAATTAAGATATATCACTTTAAAATAATCTTTTAGATTTCCCTGAAACCATCTACAAAGACTAAAGTTATGTTATGTACAATGCAAACGAAGAATTTAACACTTTCAAATCACCCTAAAATTTGTGGTGATCATTTTACTTCTGATTATTAGTATGCAACTGGATTGAATATGTAACGTTTTCAAAGAATTTCCAACAACTAAAACTATGTATAAGGATAAAGGCTTTAAATGAACCAACTTTGAATTCTGTTGTTGAAGTATGCCGTTATTCAAGAAAAGAATAACTGTTAGAGAGTTGTTAATGTTCCCAGTAAAAATCCACAATTGTAAGTTATCTCCACAGTCAGTGTCATAAGCTAAAAATGAAAACCTTATAACCAAAAGGTTCAGCGACTAATAGGCATTTGCTTTATTACTCTTCGAGACCATATAATTGTTGCAGGTAACGGAATAGTTTGAAACAATTCAATATACAATTTACCATTTTTTGTAGATTGGTGTAATATAAGACTTTGACTTTACCTGTATTTAGCACCTCCAAAGTTTAAGCTAGCGTAGTATTGACCAGTTCGCACCAGTGTGTTTATTACATCCATTGAAATTGAAAGCTGTTAGGATATCTAAAATCCATTATCCTGAAAATGAATTTGCAGTCCATGTTTTAAAAACGAATCACTCAAGAATTTAACAAGTATTAACAGCTTGTAATTTAACAATAAAATATATATGGTTGTACTTGTTTATTATACATAAAGTTTAAGATAGTTGTAATTAAATTAAAAGTACATCATGTAAAAAGTTTTTTTAATTCTAAGTAGTAGCCATGCGTTTGGTTGACTAGTTCAATTTGATTGAAAATCTGAATCACTGTCATCACTGTCACCAATGTTAATAATTAGAGGTACATTATCTTCTTGATCAAATTTGATCTCACGTTTTCACCAATCTTTGATAATTTTTTCTGCATGTGCCCAAATCTCTGGTATTATTTTTTCTAATGTTTCTTTCCACATTTGTAAAGTTTTCAACAGACATCCCATCTCTTCCAGCGTATCGGTTGTAGTAGCTGTTACTACCACCCCATACATTTTCAATTGCATTGAATATGCAGTGATACGGAGGCAATCTTAACACCTTATGCCCATATTGTTCGGCCAGCAAATCCGCTTTAAAAATCTTTGGCGGTTTATACCTAAAATTTTTAATTAATACTGATATGTTATAAAGCACATAATTAAGACTTACATCGTCACAAGTTAAATAAGCATTACTTAAAATCATTAGTTCCATAAGAAATTGCTTATTTAGTGTCGCTCTACAATGTTACTTTTTTTCTAGAAACTGTTAGATGTTTTATTTAACAAGTATAATAATACGACATGTTGTCTAAAATTATTGCAAACAATTTTTCCAAATTCTTTAATAATTAATTTTCAAATTTTGCTTATTCACTTCTCTGTAGTAATTTAGGTTTTTTGTGGAAGACGAGAAAAATCAATTTCAGCCACATTTAGTAATTCATTTACATTTCGGGCATATAATGTACCTAAAAGACTAATTACATTATACTGTATTAAGGATAAGTACATATGACACCAACCTTTTTCGGTCAATTTGTGTGCTCTAATTGTTCTTATTGCACGCTTTGCTAGATACGGCTTACGGCACCATTCTGAAAAAGCCATGTTTTGTCTAAAAACACAAAAATGCTACAAATTCTCTTCTTTTAGTTTCATATATGTTCCGGAATCGAATTCCATTTATTCATAATATTTAACAGTTTCCTTAAACCTATTCTTGGATTATCTTTCAGCCATTTAAATCCAAGACTGTATTTAGGGATTGTTCACTAACTTTAAAAAACTCAACATGTTTCAAATTCAACCATCAAGTATCAACAGAAACGTGATAAAGCGAAAATAATTACGTGTTGCACTATAAATGTAACTGGAAAACAAATACTAGCGATTTTCACGCAGCCTATAAAGGTGTTCAAACTAGCAACAAGTAGCTTAGTTCTGGGTCTAAATGAATCTCGTTCATCGTCTTTGGTTATTAGAGTTCAGTTTAATACTAATATGAGTTGTGAATAGCACTGTTTGAGGCAAAAACCAGCAAAATATCAATATATAAAAACGGAAAAATTTAAACGTCAAAATTTAATATTTGGCTTTAAAATTATTGGCAACGTCGTAAATTGCTATTATTCAAACCAAAACTATTACATTAATATTGTACAGTATTAAGTTGACAAACATCTACATAAATAGTTAGTACTTGTGTGACGTCACGGATGACGAGGTCTATTTAGAAATTGCAAAGACTATATATATTATGTTTATTCTTTATCAGTAAATTGATGTTAAGTTCTATTGTGGCTTTGCTTCTACTGAAAGTCCAACTCGCCAACAGTATATATATATATATATATATATATATATATATATATATATATATATATACTAGGTTATCATAAAGTAAGGGATATATTTTAAATCATTACAACTTTTTAATAAATTAAGTTAGTAACATAAAATAAACGAAATCTAGTTGCTTAATGAATGGGATTTTACCGTATCTATGAGAAACAAAAGCGTTGTCATAACAATTGTTGACATTAGTGTCAAAACGAAATTATTCAATTTGAAGTTTTATTTTGAAATTAAAATTCAAGTAAACGTTGAGTTCAAACGACTCAACTGTAATAACATGGATTTACAAACAAGAATTGGTTTAGTTCAGTGCTATTATGAATCCGGCAGAAATTACACCGCTGGATTACGAAGATATCGCTCGAGAATGGGTTTGAGAGCGGGACCCTGTCAAATGAAAGCGTACCGCAATTTGATACAAAAATTTGAAAGAACAGGGTCTGTAACTGACTTACCAAGATCAGGAAGACCAATAATTAGTGATGTCCAAGTTGCAGAGGTTCTTCATGAAAATCAAGACATAGCCAGAAGCAATTCACTCGCAATCAGCAGTGCAAATGCGATATCCAAGCGATTGCAAATGCCGTATACCACGGTTTGGAAAATTTTACGCAAAATTCTAAACATGTATCCATATAAACTGAAAATGCTGTATGAATTAAAGGACGCAGATTTGGCTACTAGGTACGATTTTTCTTTGCGAGTATTGACTCAGATGGAAATTGAACCCGAATGGTTATCCCGTATTTTATGGACAGATGAGGCACATTTTACTCTGAATGGTGGAGTCAATACTCAAAACTGTAGAATCTGGTCTGCAGAAAATCCGCAACAAATCGTTCAAAAAGGTCTTCATGACAAGAAAGTCACCGTTTGGTGCGGTTTTACAGCTGATTTTATTATTGGTCCGTATTTCTACGAGGAAATACAGAATGGACAAGCCGTATCTGTAACTGTAAATGGTGAACGATACTTGCAAATGTTACAAAATTATGTTATTCCACAGCTGCAAAACGAGCACTACGGAATTGAAAACATCATTTTTATGCAGGATGGAGCACCCCCGCACACTTTTCGACCAGTCAAAGAATTGTTAACCAACGTTTTTCAAGATCGCGTGTTAAGCAGACATTTCGTAAATTCATGGCCACCAAGATCACCTGATCTAAACCCAGCGGATTACTGGCTGTGGGGTTATTTAAAAAGTTTAGTATTTAGAAGACGACCAACTACGCTACAAGAATTAAAAGACAGTATTACGGAGCAAATTAGTACAATTCAACCAGAAATGTTACGAAATGCTGTGTACAATTTGGAGGTAAGGATGGTGATCTTACAGCAACAAAATGGAGGTCATATTGAGCAATTGCCGTAACCTGTTTTGGGCATACTAAATCCCATTTCATAAGCAATTAGATTTCATTTATTTCTTGTTATTAACTTAATTTGTTAAAAGTTATCATAATTTAAAATATATCCCTTACTTTATGATAACCTTATATATATATATATATATATATATATATATATATATATTATATGTATATATATATATATATATATATAACCTATAACATTGCGTTTGATGAATTTAAATATGTGTGTGCTTTGTGTTGGCAATAAAAATATGAAGAATCTTTTGTCATCGACAAAGACAATAATCTACAAAATGAAGGTATTGCAAATGTATTATACATATACATGTATAATATATAATGTATGATACATTTGCAACACCTTCATTTTGTAGATTGTCTTTGTGTGTATATATATATATATATATATATATATATATATAAAATAAGATGTATCTGTAAACAAACTCTATGAAAATAATAGAGCCTATTGACGAATACAAATCGGGCTGGTAGTTATATAGCCATTAACAAAACATTAGCTTATTACTTCATAGGGGAGGAAACATCCACTGACCGACGGTTTCGGCTTTATTAAGCCTCCTCAGAGTGAAATAGTCTCCAAGAACCCTATGAAGTAATCGAAGCTATTATAATGATATAATTTCGAAACAATCACTGTACTATGGCAAAAGTAAATAAAACCGCCATCAGGTGATAAAACACCAACACTACTAAAGTGTGGAAGTACAGAATTGAACCGAAACTACATAATAAATCCTATAGATGGCTATACAAGTACGTGTGGCACATTTGAGATTTGCGGAATGTTACAAGCAAAATTTATTTGCAAACGTAACAAACCTTCTCGCGGCGACACCCGGGTTCATGCCCCAAGGCAAATCAAATAATAGCAGAACGGTTATTTGCAGTCCGCAATAAGAAATTGTGTAGAACAATATATAAAATAAGATGTATCTGTAAACAAACTCTATGAAAATAATAGAGCCTATTGACGAATACAAATCGGGCTGGTAGTTATATAGCCATTAACAAAACATTAGCTTATTACTTCATAGGGGAGGAAACATCCACTGACCGACGGTTTCGGCTTTATTAAGCCTCCTCAAAGTGAAATAGTCTCCAATGGCCAATCTCAAATGGCCACACGTACTTGTATAGCCATCTATAGGATTTATTATGTAGTTTCGGTTCAATTCTGTACTTCCACACTTTAGTAGTGTTGGTGTTTTATCACCTGATGGCGGTTTTATTTACTTTTGCCATAGTACAGTGATTGTTTCGAAATTATATCATTATAATAGCTTCGATTACTTCATAGGGTTCTTGGAGACTATTTCACTCTGAGGAGGCTTAATAAAGCCGAAACCGTCGGTCAGTGGATGTTTCCTCCCTATGAAGTAATAAGCTAATGTTTTGTTAATGGCTATATAACTACCAGCCCGATTTGTATTCGTCAATAGGCTCTATTATTTTCATAGAGTTTGTTTACAGATACATCTTATTTTTTATATTGTTCTACACAATTTCTTATTGCGGACTGCAAATAACCGTTCTGCTATTATATATATATATATATATATATATATATATATATATATATATATATATATATATATATATTTACATGTATATGTATAATACATTTGCAATACCTTCATTTTGTAGATTATTGTCTTTGTCGATGACAAAAGATTCTTCATATTTTTATTGCCAACACAAAGCACACACATATTTAAATTCATCAAACGCAATGTTAAAGGTTACATGATCAGTGTACATATGTGATAGGCCAATCCCCACACTTTCATAAAATTATCTGTGTTTTTTAGGTCTAATATTCGATGTTCGTCCCACAATTATCTCCTTAGAGTTATATTTGACTTGGCATTTGTCATTTATAGTTTGTTATTTTGTTTTGTTCATTAGGCACCAGATTAGTACTCCTTGAAGGATATTTTCTATCATCAACGTGAAAAAGTTGTTTGTTGTTATCAGGATATTTGCTAATGTTGAATTAACGTTCGTTTGTGTCTTAGCGTTACTGGACTTACGCTGTTCCTGGTGCTTTGCTCTTATGAATTATGTTATATGGACGGATTTTTGCAAGCACCTTCAATTTGAATTAAACTTCCCTTTTGTGTTTAATGTGAAGTTAATTGCTTTTACACGGATTTGGTGGTCAATCTAGTATACTGCTAAAACTATTGCCGACACGAACATGCTTTTGGTTCTATCTTAATGTATACCCACATTTAAGTGGTAAGTGTATTAGCAAATTTGGTTCTTTAAATAACAGTTACATTTTTAGGGTTTTTGTTCTGGTTCTCGTTTTAGTTATTGTTCCTACCTTATTCTTGATATTAGTGATGGTCGCATCCCTATAAGTAATTTAGATTACGCTAAAGCTTTATGTAAGGTTTTACGACTACGCCAAATACACCTTACGATCTATGGTTAGAAGTTTCACATGGTATTCCTGTACAAGTTTGAGTGCCATTTCAGTTGAAGTTCACCTTTAAACCTGGTGAGAATTTATCAATATGCATCTAGTTTCAGCCATCTATGAAACTGTATTATTGCTATTGTGGTAGTCTGACTACTGAGGTTGTATACCATTGTTATATTGCATTTTGTACCAAAATTAATATTATTTATTGTTTTTGAATATTATGTGTACATGGTTTATGAAAGTAATATTTTTCTTTTTTTTATTCCCTATTTGCATATTTTAAATTCAAAGTAAGAAGAAAAAGCAAAATTAATATGTAATCTACTCATGAGTACTTTATGTTTAAAAATATGATTAACTGGGTTTATTTATGAATAGTACCATGATTTTATGGAAATAAAGTCGGCCCACATTATTCATTCATTACGTTTGGATTAAGAATAATTTTAGTGGCTTTATTTTGCCTGGTGTGTGTCCACATAATTTTGAGATATTTTAAATGTTTTATTCTGAACTTACAACTTTACTGACATATTATTTAGTCATACTGTTTTTGGGCATTATATTTTTGGGGTTAGTTTGGCATATGTTAATTTTATTTAATATTTTCTTTAAAATTTAATCTATGGTTTATTTGAAGCATCATTTCTTGTTATAGCGAGTAACTTAGGGTTTGTTTGAAAACCGTGGAATCTTTTGCGTTTCTTTTTGCTCCTTGTTCCTGGCACCCTTATTTCAATGTAGCTTGAACTTTTTAAAGATCCTCTGTGATTCCTTGTAGATTGTGTATGGTTTACCTGAAGGGTCATTCCATATTAAATCAACACATTTTTAATAAAAATTTAACCTTACCATCTCAGATTTTGATCAAATTTTATAAAGTGGTAGCCTCTATATAGACTAAGAAACAAAAATTTTTAAATATGTTAACCCGTTTTGAAAATTTGGGCATGTAAAGTTGCCAAAAATATCCAAAAAGTCCACTACTCGTATACCTTCAAATTGCACTGAGAGTTGGGATTGGTGTCATTTTATAGTTATTTTTATTATATTTCTAATGATATACAACTTGATAGGGGTTCGTAGAAAAATTTTGTTTTAAATGTTTAAGTTAAAATTTTAAATTTGAATTTAGAAAAAAATTCATTTTTAAATTTTTAAAAAATTCAAGAAAGTGGTTTATACTACTACTAAATGATATACAAAGTTCCAAAATGGGATGTTGATGGGTTCATAATTAAAATAATTAAAAAAAAAATAGTACTTTTCATCAAAATACGTGTTTGTATTAGTGCTAGGAAAGCATTGTACGATAATTTCTAATTTATGAAAAAAGGTTTATTGTAAATAAGATATTTGTGAGAGGTATCTATAACACATCTGGCTTTCTTGGATACAAAAATGATGGTGATGGTCCAGCTGAATGAAGGAATATAGTTTCCACTTCATCAAGTTCTTCATTTTTCTCCTTTACATAACCATTCACATCTGCTAATTGGATTTTGTTTGACAATCTACTAACTATTACTTGTGATAAATGTGAAGCTTCTGAAAATATTTTAACAGTTATTTTTGATATGCTGGAGTCAACAGGTATGAAGGCATGTTGTTGTTGGGTTCTTGTGATTGTAACAGCCTGCATGAAACGATTCTTTAAAAATTCTTCAGACTTCATAAAATCTTACTGTTTTGTAAAATGAAGTTAATAACAGAAACATTTTCTGCTGCCCATTCATAAAGCTGGAGAGCGGTAATGATTTGCTTTTCGTGTGGTCGCTGCAAGCCACCTGTGATGTTGCTGAAAAATGCCATTCAGCAACAAAATTGAAGTCTTACTTGTGTTGATGAAGTTTTCTTATATTTATATTTGGCAGCACACTCATCAGAAAAGTAAAATAACTTTTCATGAACTTTATCAAAATTTCTTGTTAAGAAATCAATGAGTTTTTTTTTTATGGTACAGGCACTCAGAAATTACAACATATCCCACTTGTTCAACTTTGTTTTCTCTTTTGTAATATATCACAAAAGGATGAACTTTGACGTGTCCACTAGCCCAGTGGTAATTCTGGGCCTCATCCTGCACAACTATAGTGTAGTTTTCTGCAAAGTCGACAGTAACTGCAAATTCAGATTCTTTAAAATTTTTCTTTAACTAATTCATGAAAGATGACTGTTGTTTTGCAATAAAATCATGTCAGACTAAGAGCAACAGCTTATTTCCAAGTAAATCTATGAAATCAGTCAATGATTTGTGCAAAGTCTGTAAATTGCAATGGCCAACTGAAATTCACTGCCGAAATGTGATTTTCTTTTATTAGGTTTTCTTCAAATGACTTCTTAAGGATGGTCCTTATTGCAGCATCATCAGGACAAGAAGTAAAAATACCCATATGGCAATCCGTTGATGATAGATGGCATAACATTTTTGATAGGCAATGTTTGTAGGTTTTTAATTCACCAATTGTCATTACTCTCAATTTTGCATTTTCAATTATTAGTTTTACATTTTGATGGATTGTATATATGCAGACACAGTATGTGTGCCACTTGCACTACTAAATTACAATGTTTTTGTCGAAGCTTGGCAAATTTCGAAAAGCTTATTTTAATATTTGGGAATTATCCTTGAATAATTTGCATGTCTCTTTGAGGATGCACAATACAAGTCGGTTTGAGATCTTTAATCATTTCCATTTGGGTCAACAACTGTTACCTAATTTTTAACACCTGGCATCCTTCTACTCACTTCCTCTTTTTTATAAAATAAATGAACAGCTTAAACTACCTCTTCTGAGAGGCTTTTACCTGGTTCTGGATTGGAACTTTCTTTTTTTTTTTTGTTTGTCGTACCATGTGTTTGAAGTGTTAAACTCATGCACGATTTTTCTTATTCCTCAATTTCCTGGTAGGCAGGTTAATATCATTAGTTTTTCGTACTACTAGAATTCATAAAAGTGCTTTTAAGATTCTGTAAAAACTGAGTTGTCTAGATCCTCTGCGTCATTTTCAGAATAATCTTCTGCTAATACAAAAAGTTTTTTTTATTGCCGAGTCAATTTTTTTACTTTGCTTGTTACATATTGTTTGGATTTGACTTTTTTTCTTTCAATAGGTGACTCCTCTACCTCTTGTGGTGATGTGTTTAATGTTTCAATCATTTCTGACTGTGCAGAAAAATTTGGCTCTTCACCTGAACTTGATTGCTGTTTCTGATGAGTAGAAGAACAAGCAGAATTTTGCTTTTTTAATGCTGCTATTTCTTTTCTAGAACTGTTACAAGTTTTTGCTTTATTTGGCATGTCAGGAAACAAATTGCACATCTAATCTGTAATTCTTCTTAACTTTTTGTGTTTCTAATAGTATGATTTAGTTTTTTCAAAGGATTGAAACGCTCTACTTACAAGAATTGTTTGCTGTGGGCCATTTTAAACTTTTTACTGCAACTTTTGTAATAGTTCTATAATCTTGAGAAAATTTACTAAAATAATTATGCAATATATCGGAGTAATATTAAACTTTTTAAAAATAAAAGCTTCATAGAAAATACAGAGTAATAACACATTTATTATTCACACACTGTTATTTAACAAAACATCAACTATACACCACCATATCCAAACAGCATCGACTCCAATTACAAACTGCCCAAACAAAAATATTGCAATGCAGTGAGTAGGTGGATACATGTCTGATCTTGTCTAAAGCTTGCAGACTGTAGCATTAATGAATGCATTATTTGCTAACACAGCAGTACAATTCATTGCACTGCTGCTTAATTTAAACACATTTAAAATAATAAAAATGGGTATCAATAATAGTATTAATAATAACATTATTAAGGTTTTCAAAATAGAATTGTAATAATCCCAAATTTTAAAAATTCTAGATTGACATACTGTACCTTCCCAAGTTGCATTCTTAATAGATTTAGTATGGAGATAAAAAATTCGCATTGGTTTTAAATTATTTTAACTATGAATTCATCCATCATCTCATTTTGAAACTTTCTATATCATTTAGTATTAGTATAAACTATTTCCTTGAATTTTTTGAAAATTTAAAAAAATGCATTTTTTCGAAATTAAAATTTAAAATTTTAACATAAAAATTAAAAAAAAATTCCGAGAACCCATATCGAGTTGTATATTATTAGAAAGATAATAAAAATAGCTGTAAAATAACATGTCTCTCAACTCTCTAGCTCAATTAGGTGAGGTGTTAGGGCAATTTAAAGGTATGCGGGTAGTGGAAGTTTTAGCTTTTTTGGAAACTGTACATGCCCATATTTTCATAACAGGTTAACATATTTTAATAAAATTTTGTTTCTTCTTAGTCTATATGGAGGCTATCTAGTACAAAATTTGATAAAAATCCGAGATTGTAAGGTTAAATGGATGTGTTGATTTGACATGGAATGACCCTAAACCTATGACCTATCATAAAATGGACATTAATCGTTTACGTAAAGACGAACTTTGTTTTGAACTCTTAGCTAGAGGTGTTTGTGTATTACCTACTAAAATAATTGAAAATATGATGACATACCTTTGCTCTTTATTAAAATTAGAACTAAGTAACCCTTGACTTATTCACGTTATGGAGTATATCCTGAGGAAGGTTTAAAAATTATCAGTACTAAGCAAGAAGAATACAAAATAATTACGAAAAATCAGATTCATCTTTACCTACCATTTATTCATGTACTATACATCGGTTAAAATGAATTGATTTAATTTGGCCTGCCAGTTTATAACCTGAAAAGCTTGTATTGCATACTGAACTATTAACGAAAACTCTTACTTCGCCGGATCATTTAGATCAACCTCCTTTCTGAATCTACCCATTTGGATTTATTAGTTAACGCATTAAATATGGAAACTGTAAATCTTAAATCCTGAAATTAATGCCCTAGATATGTCAACTACAGACCAATTGGAAAATGACACTTTGAATATGTCTACTAAATTTAGTAAACCATTTCCACAACCTCCTTTAAAAAGGAATTTGAAATTTTGTGGTAATTTCAATATAATTACTATACATAATTTTCTTGACAGAACCAAAGAACCCAGAGTAGCTCGTAATGTTACTGAATGTCGATTGTTTGAATCTGTAGTGAACCTTTTCGACTCAAAATGCTTACTTTGGTTTCGTAGTAACTGGCAATAGCATTTCGAATTAGAAAACATTAGCTGATTTATTATTGCATCACTTCGAGCCTGTTGATTATAAACGAAGATCCTTCTGAAAATATTATTGAATACTTATCTTGTATGTCATTAATGTTTGGTCATTATGGATCTATGCTGGACAATGTTCAATGAACATTGTTTTTTGTAACCCGTCTCCATTTTATACTACTTAATTACCTCGATGCATTCGTTACAAGAATCAGAAGAGAAATCTTTGAAATTGGAGTCGAAGAAATTTCGATCCCTTAGCACTAAAAAACGTTCTTATGTGGAACCTGATTTTGCCTTTGTAACCACTACTACTACTAAGAATGCTGCCGAATTTTCCTGTAAGTGCCATTCTGTTAATGAAGTATAACTTACTATAAAACAAATCGTGTGATGGAATTGCTCCTGTCCAGGATATTCAATCAAAATAAGCTCTGAAAGTAGAAGTTAATTTGTTACCAATGTAGTAAACATGGTTTTACTGTATGTACATGCTATCATTGTAACCATCATTTAAACTTAAACTAGAGAAACCATTAGGTTAAGCGGTTAGCCTTTCTTCTACTTCAACCTTGACCAATAATAATGATAGAAATAAATTTAATACTGCATATGAAACATTTCCGAATAAGACACTTTTGGACTTTGTTTTGTTAATATTTTGTTAAATCAAGCGTTTTACTTGATCGGCAGCTTTATTCTGTGTGGGTGGCTTTGTGGGATTTAGTTGATATGCGTGTAACTACTAAGCCCAAGGCCCTGGGTTTGAATCCCAACATGGTTCGCTTGAAAAATGTTAGGCAAGCATTTTTCAGAAAAATACACCTTTGTTCATATGAGAAGTAAAATGTAGGTTTCATGTGTGAGTGCTGTCATGCACGTTAAAGATACTTATCTTGCTTGGAACAGCAAGGATTCTGCAAAATTACAAATTTCCAGGTAAAAAAAACTTGCTTCCTGGCCTATGTAGTACCTTCGGATGGAGCATTGGAAATCAAATGGTGTCTCATGCTATCCTGTTATTACTAAATAATACTCAAAAGTAATTTTCCAAAATTTTCAGTCACTGGCGGCATGTTGCCCGTGGGGTTAAGATAATAAATTTAATAATGAACTCGGCCAACAATACCTAAAAATTGTACTTGTTTCCGCAAATTGTTATATACTGGTAATATGTGTCGCAAAAGGTTCTATTTTAACTGTGCCATGTTTTAATATGGTTAATATTAAAATCAACTATTGTCAAACACCTTCCTTATACTTCCACCATATTGGACCAATTGGTAGATGTACGTTATTTAAGTTCTATTGACATTAAGTCAACTTATTGACAAGTTCCTGTGAATGAGTCATTGAAAGATTTCACTGACTGTGCCTAGCGATGGACTCTACAGATTTAATCGGATGGCTTTTGATTCAACCAACATGCCTGCTACCTTTCAACGTCTTATTGATAATACTCTTGGTGCTGACCTACAGCCCTACATATTGTAATACCTTGATAATGTAATTATTGTATTTAACGATTTCGACCATTGTTTAATAATATTTGGTAAAGTATTTGATCGTTTGACTGAATCTGGTCTTGTCATCAGTCTAGAAATATGTAAATTTTTCCTATTCAAAATATGTTATTTGGGATATCTAATGGATCATCATGGACTTGGACCTGATCCCGAAGATGTGAAAGCTATCTATCTTGGATATTCTTATCCCAAATCAGTTACTGATCGTTGCTTTTTAGGCACCGCAGATTGGTACCGATATTTTGTCCCTGACTTTTCTACCATTGTACAACCTTTGACTACTGTAACTAAGAAAAGCTTTATCTGGAACTGGACTTCTGAATGTAAAGCTGCCTTTAATCGTATAAAAGGTTTATTGATTGCTGCTCCCATACTTACTTATCCTGATTTCTCTAAACCATTTATATTACAAACTGACACTTCTGCCTATGGAGTTGGTACCGTGCTTACACAATCTACCGATGCAAGTGATAGTGTTATCTGTTATTTTTCCTGTGCTTACTTCATAAGAAGAAAAATATTCAGGATGTATGTATGTATGTATTGCCATGATTTGGCCAGTTGAAAAATTACATGTTGAAGGACATCATAATCACTGATCATTTTCCTTACTATGGTTGCACAAACTTTGTGATTCCCAAGGACATTCGACACGATGCCCTTTGAGATTGCAATCCTATAATTATACCATTATTTATCATAAGGGGAAAGAACACATGGTATCTGATTTTCTTTCATGTGCTATTTCTATTTCCATTGAATTTATCGAACTAGACAATACATATTATTCTAAAACTACAGACACTTGATATTGAAAGTTGCTTTAAAAAGTTGTGATTGACTCACTTAAATTTCCTGTGTGGCGAGTTGAATCAGATCGACTCTATAAATATGTTAAACCAACTACCTGAACTTTCTACTGAAAGAGTTGTTTGGAAATTAGTAGTCCTTAAAGACCAATGCTCTTAGATCTTGTTTCCTTATCATAACGATCCCACTTCTGTTCATATGGGAACTTTAAGTTTATTAAAAAACTAAAAGTACCCACCATTGGCCACACATGAAGAATGATATTGCTTACTATGCTTCTCCTGGTCTTATGGGCGATCAACTTTCAGTTATCCTGGGACATGATTAGTCTAGATTTCACGAGGCCTTTTGTTAAATCTACCAAAGGCTGTATGTATCTTGTGGTACAGACTACTTTAGCCAATATTTTGTTATTTTTCCTGTTCGATCTGCTACAGCTAAGATTTTGTCGAAGAATATTGTAGATGGTATATTTTTAGTGTATGGAGTACCATAGTATATTATTTGTGACCATGGTGTACAGGTGAAAAGTAAAGACTTCAGAAGACTGCCAGAAATATAAATCTACAATTTTGCTTATACCGTTATACTACCCCCGTGCTAATCGTACAGAACACATGAATAAGGCTATCAAGATCATGATTTCTTTCTACATTAAAAATTCACAACACAATTGGGATGTGAATTTGTTTGCTGTCGCATGTGCTTTAAGAACTTCCATTCGCAAAACTACTGGTTTCATTCCCTATTTTATTAATTTTCAATGTGAAAATATTTTCTGCTGATGAGACTTTAAGAACCCGAAAACTCAAGACTACTTATCTGAAGAAATGAAAAACTAGTTACGAGAAGTTGTATGAAAAGATCAAAGATAAATTACATCAAGCTCACAAACGATTTCGACATACTTACAATCTTCTTTGAAGATGCGTCAATTATGTCCATGGCCAACTAATTTGGAGACATAATAAAGTCCTTACTGATGCAACAAAATTATGTTCAGCAAAACTTGCCTCTAAATTACTAGGTCACTATAAAGTAGAGAAAAAAAATGGATATTTCTGCTTGTGAACTGAAAACTGAAAAGGGATGATTCATGGACATTTGGTATGTTCAGGATGCTCAGTTTGTTCTGTTATTTTGATTTTGTTAATGTTCAGCATGCTGTTCAACATTATAAACTTTCTTGGGAGTTTATTTTCTTTGAAGTGGAGGGGTAGTATAATGCCCTGCCATCAGTTTCATATAATTGTTTGTATTATTTGATATAATTTTTGGTGTGTGCCTCATGTTATCTTCCTTGAGCTATATTTTACTTGACACTTGTTATGTATAGTTTGCTCTTTTGTGTTGTTCATAACCTTGGTATTAGATATTCATTGAAGAATTATTTCCTTGCACCTATGTGAAAAAGTTATTTGTTAATTAAATGATGTTACCATCTGAATATTTAATAATATTGAAGGTGACTCTCGTTTGTATCAGTCTTGATGGATTTATGATGTTCCTGGTGCTTTCTTCTTATGAATTATGTTATGTGGATGTAATTTTGCAAGCACCTTGAAGTTGAATAAATCTTCCCTTTTGTGTTTGATTGGAAGTTAATTTGACTTTGGCGCATTTAGCCATCAATCTTGTGCAGTACCAGTTTTACTCTTAAAACTGTTGCTGACAGAAATATGCCTTTGCTTGATATTAGTGTTGGTCACATTTACTATACGTAATTTAGACTATGTTAAAGCTTTATGTAAAGTTCTATGACGTAACACTAACTGTACCTTACCTGTTTACATTCTGATTTGAAGAACTTCACCTAACTTACGATTTCATATCGGATTTTTACAAGATTCACTTAGCATTTCTGTACAAGCTTGAGTTCATTTTAGTTGAAGTTCACTTTTAAATCTGTTGTGAATTTGTCAATATCCATCTAGTTTGAGATATTTGCAAGAGGTCATATAGCATCATCCCATAAACATCCAGTGCTGTAAATCTGAGCAAATTCACGAAAAGTCAAATTATATGGATATTTGCTTGTATAGAGAAGCATATTTGTAAAAGCACTCGGTATATGGGGTATCAATGGATAGGGACCGTGATTAAAAGGGTTTTCATTCTTATTACATAAACTTAATGCCAAAGAAATAATGTTTTAAGATAGGAAGAATGGTATTTGCTATATTCTAAGCATAGGAAGAAGTTTTTCAAAGAGTTTCATCTGTTATAAAAGTTTTCATTTTAAGGGAAGCCACGTGCACAATATTTTAATTTAATGTGTTTACATTCAATGATATTCGTTATGCATAAACAAGTGTATGAAAAGAAATTTAATTAAGTACGCAATAGATTTTTTATCCACATTTTGCTACCAAAGTACTCAATTATGTATAATATTTTAATTTTATAACAGGCATGCGTTGGTATTTGGACGAAAGCGTATTCATTTAAAATAGTAGTCGATATTCTGAAAAAGAGTTACGAGGCATTTCTAGGAACGTGTTTTATTGATATTCTAAAACCATCAAGTACTAAAGTAAGACGTAAAGGTAAACGACATTGTCCAGTTATAAAGTTTCACTCTTTATAAACCCAATAGAAGGCATGAATGAGTTGATCGGTTGCTATTCAAATGTCACCATGCTAAACTGATAATACGTAGTATTTTGTAGTGAAAGTTATTATATTAGACAGGCAGGTTTATTGAGGATGTTAAAAGTTCATTGTAACTCAGAAGGGACTAGATAATTACAATGCCTTTAAAAATGATTAAAGAATTAAAAATCAATGGAACCTACCTTAAGAGGAGTCTCCTAAATGGAGTAGTTTGTTACACGTCATATGAAGCAATTTGCATGGAAAGGTGTACTTTCAAAACAATGTGAACGAATTTGGAAGCTGTAATTGAAAATTACGGTTTGCAAGAAAACAACATGCAGATTTTCATGATAAAATAAAATTATATTGTTTAATGTGTAAAAAGACACATGTAGCAAATAGTTGTTTTATGATAAGATTTTTTTTTGTTTTGTGTATAGATCTTTGTGTGAGAGATGTATGTACAAGTTCATAATTTGATTTGAAGGGTGGCAAGCCTTTTGTATAGGTTTTGCCAGTGTATCAATAAATAATTAAATCTAACGGATGAGATATGTTTAAATCCGATTTTTAAGTGGTGAATATTGAATTATCTGATTTCTCTTGATATATTTTGTATATAATAAGATTTAATTAGGTTATTTGTGAATAAAAATTAAGAGATTAAGATTTGTGAGTGCTCTTCCTAATTATAAAAGAGAAATTTGGACTATATTCTTAGTATAAGTGAGTGCTTATTCAGAAGTTGTATTTTTAGATTTAAGATATTGTTCATAAGGAAAAGCTGTTGTGGCAGCTTTGGACTCTATTTTTAATGTTTAAAGTTTGTGTTGAGAGGAAGTTGTTTTTCCTAGATGTATGTAACATATTGTTTGCTTGAAAAAAAGCTGTTGTGGATGTAGTAATTAGTTTTTGACATTGTCTGTAAAGGAATATTTCATGTCATTATAAATTTGATGTCTGATTCTAGTGGTTTTATTTTGAAGAAATCTAACCAAAAATAATTAAACAATAGGCAAATTTAAAACATTCATCTTTTATTGAGGCTCACTTATAACCTCTTCGGATCACAGCAATTTTTATTGATGCCCA
This sequence comes from Platerodrilus igneus, assembly GCA_036346225.1. Taxonomy (NCBI): domain Eukaryota; kingdom Metazoa; phylum Arthropoda; class Insecta; order Coleoptera; family Lycidae; genus Platerodrilus; species Platerodrilus igneus. The sequence continues at coordinate 2,879,338 of JARFIW010000910.1, forward strand.
ACGTCAAAGCCACTTCAGTCCGCAGCACTTTTATCGACACCCAACCTGGGGCTCATTTAGAATTATTTTAGTCTACAGCACTTTTATTGACATTCGTCAGGGCCACTTCAACCCACAGCAATATATTACTGTGATTTAAGGTTATAGCAAGGTCATATCACAGCATATGATAAAGACAATACTTCATCAATTTGAGAAAACTCGAGAAAAACCAAATTGTTTAGACATTTCGGTGTATAGAAAATGTATTTGTGAAATGCCCTGTATAAAAGTATTAGTTACGTTCGTTGCATAAAACCATGATTATTAGAGAAGTAGATAATAACAAAAGAAATGTATGTTTAAATACATTTAAATACTAATTATATGTAATAATGGGAAACTTGCATGAGTAGGTTTGCTAAAAGAATTTTTATTTGCAATTAATAATTAAAGGATCGAGTTCAAATGCATAAAAATACTCTTAAACAGTTAACGTTACTATTTTTAATTGAAAAGCGTATTGAATTAAGGTTAAACCATCAATTTGAGCGATATCAAATAATAGAAGATAAAAAGCGTAGTTAAATGACTTTGTTCTAGAATACGATGGAATGTTGAGATAACAGGATAGCTTGAAGCGGTAGTGAAACAATAGCGAAAGATCTTGAACTTATCTAGAATATATTACATCAGAGGAGGCTTATTTTATTATAAAGGCCAATCCGTGCCTGGTTTAGATCAGTGTTGATTGAAACTCCGACGTTAGTATGTTATTTGACGTACTTACAATATGGTACGTAACTAATTGCCTACATGAAATGTATAATTTGGCAGTTTTAGTTATTTAAAAATATTAAAATGGAAAATAGACGATTAAAAATAAATTAACTATTGCAAGATAAATATTGAAGATAATCGGAATAAACATGTATGATTTGAATGGTTTATTATTGATGAAAGGTCAATTTGCATAAAAATTGAACTTTTAAAATGATTTGAAGGAAGATTGAGCATTGCATGGTAATTTATGTTTTGGAAAAGCCAACAACAAGAGGATCTGTAACGGTAAAATTAATATTTTGTTTAAATTTTTAAAAGGACTCGTATCAACAAATTAATTAGTGTAGTCGCATAAGATTTTTCTGTGTGCAAGTCATTTTAATCTAAAGAATTTTTAGGTTTTTTTTGCAAACTTGTGGGTGGGTTTTGTCATTACACGCGGTAAAGTAAAACCTGTTTAATTCAGTCAAGTTTTAGCACGTTTTTTTTAAGGGGAATTGATATTAAATTAGATATCTTCGAAAGGAAACTGGTGTACACATTAATTATAAGAATGATTTAATTATGGAGTTATAATGAATGGTAATCATTTTCAATCATAAATTTTGTATTTAAGATGTTGTTTGTAAGATGATTAATTTCGTACCATTATACTTATATGATCCCAGTGGTTTCATTAATTCTAAAACATAAGAAACATAGAGCAATTACCAATAATTAAATGACGGGCGATTACATTTATCCACAGCAGTGTGTGTGTGCATGCACATGCGTGCATTTGTGTGTGCATGTGCGTGTGTGTTATTATTATATTTATTAAAACAGTTTATATGTACACTACATTAACATATTCTAGATACAACTAATTATATGTTAAATGTTTGTTTTTTCTTTTTTTTAAATTATACATATATAAAAATGATATTAATATTTAACAAGCAAATTATTTAACAATTTTTACACATAGAAATGGATAACTTTAGAGATCTAGCGCTTCACTAAATGTTAGTTTCTCATCAATTGTCCAACACAACACTTTTCGTATGCACCAATTGCTATTGAAGTCCTATATGCTATCTTTCCCTAATGCCATGTAAATGCCTTTAAAATATTTAGTCATAGGTTGGGCATGTATTGCGTTTCATAGTCTGGAACACGAGTTTTGACTTTCATATATTTTGTGAAGGCATAGTAGATCGTCGACTTTCCCGTAGTTAACAAGTAGTTGATCAAATTGCAAAGATTATATTTTCCAGGATAGCCTGTGAATATTTGTTTTTGCCTGAAATTTTCTACCTGTAGTTAACTTCTTTAAACGCCCAAGAACATAAGTCCAAAAAGGTTGTGTTTCGGAATATTCAATTATTATATGCCAAGAAGTTCCTAATGTTTTGACAAAATGGACAATGATTTGAATTAGCTATGCCTGCATGTAGTTGGAAAATTGAGTCTGCAAGACACCCCTTTGCTAGTCTCCATGTGATATCTTGACATATACCCAGGTGTGAGTTTGCTTTATTACTTCAAATGTTTGTGTAGAAAAGAAAGCAAAGGTGAGGTTTTTTTTTGCAACATTTTTCTTGTCGCTTTTTTTACTTCTAGAACCTTATTGCATGCTTTGAAAACAAGGGTGTGTTTTGAATTTGGGGTTTGATTTTGTTCGTTGATTTTATATTCGGACCCAAAAAATCTATAATTCTTTTGCAGCTTATTAGTAGTTCTTCTTGTATAAAGGGGGGGATGATTTACAAGCAATTGCTTTAGTTCAGTGTTGGATATTCACTGATTATTCAATGTAAGATTTCCAACTGTGCAGATGTTATTCGATGGTCAAAGCTCATTGAAAATTGGAGGAACGAACAGTGGCCCTTATTAGTGTGAAATTAGCTGTTGGTATTTCTTTTATGTCCTGAAAATTCTGAGGAAACTTCTCTATGACTATGTCGGATTTATGCATGGCCATCAGCATGTTTTAGTAAATGAAGGAATGTTGCTGTCGATAAATTTTGGATTGCTTAAGAAAAATAGCTGCCATGATACTTTAAAAATGCTGGATGACTCTAATAGATTCTGCATAACCAGTTTCCAATTTTGACATTCTTCTAAAGTAATAAACCTCTGGACTTGACTGAGCCTACAACTTTTTGCTTTTGACAGTACATGTACCAGTCCTAACCCTCCCTGCCTAACCGGTAAACATAAATGCTTCTATGTGGTCCAGTGCTTTCCCTTCCACATAAAGTTAGCCAACTGTTTTTGTAATGCTCTAAGGTGGTGATCTGTAAGCAGTAGTATTTGTAGCCAATGCCAAAGTTTTGGCACTATATATTGGTTGGTATTCTTTGAGACCATTTTTGAAGCGAGTGAGCAAGTTTTTGTGATAATTATTCAAAAGTGTAATTTGCATCATTGTCCATATCGTTGGAGAACCTTATCACAAGTATTGTGATGTGACTTGATGACCAGTAGAAATCTAATGGACTACCTTGGCGATGTTTCCACCCGCCTATCCAAAAGCCCTTGGATTTTATTTTGTTTAGTTCAAACCTGGATTCTCGTGCACACTCATTGTAGATTTCCTGCACCTATTGAAAATCTTGGTTTCCGGCTATGAAAACAGATACGTCGTCGACATAGGCAGTGACTTTAAGTTTTATTGTATTTTTTGTGTTCATGGAAATCCAACTAATGAGGTTCTGCATTTGGAGAGAAATGCCTTTATTATTTATTGAAAACAAGGCTCCAGAGAGAGGACAACCACATCGTAAGCCTCAGGATAGTTGCATTGGTCGTGACAATAAAGAACCAATTCGCAAGTAACTTTTTGCATCGGAGTAAAGTAGTTTAAAATTTTTTTTAATTTAACTTAACTGATTATCTTTTTAGTCACTCTTTTAAGGCCCTTTGTGATATTAGTGGAATAACTGCTTTTACTAATTGTAGAAATCCGGGAATATCATTACAGTATTTTTGTGCTACACCTATGGGTTCATAGCTTCCTTTAGCTTCTCTCGAAAATTGTTGAAAGTCTATAAATGTTATAATTTGCTCAGGATTTTCAACCCAAAGATGTTCAATCCTGTCATAGCAGTCTTGCGAATGTAATAGATCGTCTTCCGCTTTTCTGCGTTTACTATCTTTTTTCTTTGCAGGTGATCTTTTTGGTACTGGACTTTCATATTATATTGAGTAAGACAAAGGCTTTAAGGTTTCTTTAACCATTGCCACTGAATCGATTTCTAGCTCAGTGGTGCTGTCTGATATGGTTGATGTGTGGAGTCTTTTGTTTGTGATTGGTTGTGTATTTGAGTCTTGCGTATGTTTATGTGTTGTTCTGTCCCATTCACGCATTTAGATGCAATATGGTCATACTCCTTGCATTTCAAACATTGTGGTTTCTTGTCCGATAGAAAAAACCGATATTATTCCTCTTCATAGGACAAAACAATTGATGGTGGAAGTATTTCGTTTTCATCACTAGCGATAAAAACTTGTCGTTGGAAACTACTTACGTGTTTATATTCTTCCAGGCCTATTCTAGCTCCAACAAAACAGATTAGAGAAACAATTTTCAAATTATAGGGCTTCAAAGCATTTTCTACTATGTGATGGGGAATACAAGGTGACACGTTGGATAGTAGTATTCTCTTAGCTGGCAGAATAAATTTTCGGGCTGGTACATACACATAATTTATTTTGATTCCTCCATGGCATTCTATAAAATTATTTACTACCTCTTTGTTATATAGGTAAATGCATATCCTACTATTAGACATTCGGGAGCGAAAAGTATATTTTTGGTTCAAAATTTTTTACCAGTTCCTATTACATATTCTTTTACTTGTAAACCGTCAATCGAAAGATAAATTATTGCCTGATCCCGGGAGTTTTTGAATAACACAGAAATATATAAAAAATTACAAAGGGATCAGACTTTCACTATACAGAAAAAAGTCAATAAGCACCTAAAACTATTAGCAAATAATAACCACTTAACGAAAGTTGAAAAACAAAATCTTAGCAGTAACAATGCAATCCCAGGGAAATACTACAGATTGCCAAAAATTCATAAACCGGTCTTATCACTTCGTCTGATAATTTCATCTATTGATACTCCAACGTATAAATTAGCATTACAGATATCTAAAATTTTATCGTTATCATTTCCTCTAGAGGGTTATAACACAAAAGACACGTTCACATTTACAGAAAAATTCAGAAATTTTATTTTACCAAGACACCACATACTCATATCATTGGATGTTACATCACTTTTCACCAATATACCTCTACAATTATTTCTAGATATCATCACAGAAAAATGGGATAAGATCGAACCCCACTGTAAATTTACTAAAACTACTTTAATTACAATTAGGTTAATTTTCAACAACACATTTTTTGTTTTCGAAGATCAAAGTTATATACAAATTTCTGGAACACCAATGGGTTCACTCCTTTCCCCAATAATAGCCCAAATCGTGATAGATCATCTATTGAATGAGGTTGTTCCTTTACTAGGTTTCTATACCCCTTTCCTAATTCAGTATGCGGATGACATTTTATGCTCCATACCTAACATCAAAATAGATGATACGTTACGTTGCTTTAATTTTATTAATCCACATTTGCAATTTACTCTAGAAATGAAAAAAAAAATAGTATCCCATTTTTAGACACGCTTGTGATGAACTGCAGAAAATCATATTAAATTTAACTGTTATAAAAAACCAACAAACTCGGACTGGTACTTAAACTATCATTCAAATCATACATATCAACAAAAAATTAACACCGTAGTGGCCCTAAAATATCGTATCCTAAAAATATGTGATTCTGAATTTATAACCGAAAATCTCAAGCTACTTATTTATTTATTTATTTATTTTATATGGTTAACACCATTATTTTAAATTACAATATAATTATCGATACAGGTAACTTAAATAACATTATGCAGCTTTTAAACAACTTGCATATAAAATTAAATTAAATGCACTAATTAAATTAATTTCTACAGAAAGAATAAGTAAGATAAGTGAAGTGTATAAACGAAAATGAAGTACACAATAAAGTAGCAATTGGATATTAAAGATATTGCTGTATAGCATAGTAATGTATGTACAACTAGAACTTACATTATTTGAATGAGACATATCGTAATGATTTCTTTAATGAATATAGAGTACAATCGAACAAATGGAACGAATTATGATGCTTATTAATTAGTCTACACATTCTATCCATGGAAGAAAAATAACCATAGTTGGTTCTATGAAACCCAATAAATAAGATTTTATGATTCCTAGTAACTTTAGGAGGCATGTGTATACATATCTTCTGTAAAAGTTCAGGGCAGATAATATGAGAATTCAAGACATTGAAGACAAAACATATATCGTTGATACACCTCCTATCAGATAGAGAGGGCATATTCAAAACTGGAATGACAGTGTGCCCGTTATTTAAAGTTACTTGAAGACTCAGCTTATATAAAATATATTTAAGAAATCTATTGTGAACATGCTCAATCAAGTCAGAATAACAATGGTAGATTGGATTCCAGACAGGCGACGCATACTCTAAATGTGAACAGACCAGAGAGATGTATAATATTTTTATTGAGTTAATATTTGTGAAATGTTTAGTATTTCTTTTAATAAATCCAAGCATACGCATTGCTTTGGCTGAAATGTTTTTGATATGGGAAACAAATGTTAGGTCCTTATCAATTAACACTCCTAAATCGTTCGTCGATTATTTAAAGTATAAAATGTCATGAACGGATTATGTTTTCTATAAAATCGTAGGCAGTAACATTTATTAATGTTTAGCTGTAATTCGTTATGATCACACCATTCACAAAATCTAGCCAGATCAGAGTGAAGTAACAGATGATCATCAGGAGAATAAATAGACATATATATTTTAATGTTATCTGCAAACAAAAGAAACTTTGAAAACTTAAAAGTTGATTTAATATCATTGATGAACAACATAAATAAGATTGGACCAAGGTGAGAACCTTGTGGAACACCTGATTTAACTACAATTTCCTTTGATATAAAATTTCGGATTTTAACAAACTGACTTCTCCCAGTAAGGTAGCTAGAGATCCAATCAATCAAAAATCCTCCAATGCCAATTGTTGCAAGTTTAGTCAAAACTAGTCTATGGCTGACAGTATCAAATGCCTTTCTAAAATCACCATAAATACAATCAACTTGATGACCTCTTTCAAAAGCAGTAGCAATAAAATCTACAAACAACAGTAGGTTGGTTGTGGTAGAGCGTCCTACACAGAAACCATGTTGTTCATCAATAATTAAATTCCTAAATGTAAAGGTTAGGTGGTGAGATGAAAAACTTTCAAAAATTTTTGGTATACAACTTATTATGGAAATAGGCCTATAATTAGAAATGTTAGACTTACCGCCTGATTTATGAACTGGAGAACAAAGCTAGCTTCCAATAAGCTGGAAACACCCCTTAACTTAAGGACAGATTAAATAATATGAATAAGGGTTTTGAGATAATACAAACACAATTTTTCAAAAATATAGGTGGAACTCCATCAGGACCAGGAGATATATTTACATCAATATTGTTTAATTTTGAGTAAATGTCTGTTAAATCAATATTGAAAATGTGTTACACTGATATTAGATGTATTATTATTTACAGTGGACGTATTATGTCCACTGCTACTAACATAAACAGAAGAGAAATAGGTTGCAAATAAATCTGCAATCTCATTGCCTCCACATGCAACCTCATTATTATAAAACATCCTGTTTGGAATTCCATAATCATCCCTTAGTCTACTAGTGAAACTCCAAAACCGTTTAACATTGTCCGAAATAGAGTTCTCAATATTACGTACATGATTCGTATAACAAATGATTGCTAATTTTGTTTGCCTATTCCTTAAATTAGAAAAAATAAGGTAATCATGAACAGAGTTTGTAGACTTATATATCTTGTAGGCTATTTTCTTTCTATAGATTAGAGATCTGAGTTCAGATGAAAACCAAATAGGAAAATTGGAACGTCTGGATTTACGAATAAGAACATACAGTTCGATTGCTTCATAAATAATGTTATAAAATACATTTACTGCCTCATTCAGTGGCAAATTGGATAATATATCATCCCAATGAAATCCAGTTAAATAATTCGATATGAGTCTATAGTTAGCATTCCAAAAGTCGTAAAAATAATCATTATTATTTTCTAAGTCATTTTTGACCGCATAAATAGGTACATATATACAAAGTGCAGGATGATGGTTATCACAAGGTAATAATATAACAGTTGCATAATTTACTCTAATGTTAGACATGCTGGAAAATGCAAGATCCAATAGAACATTGTTTGCATTAACTACATTATTAAGCTGATAAAAAGATTAAAATAGCCAAAATGTTCAGATATGTGAAACGAGGAATCTATCTCGGAAATAGTACTATTAGGCTGAGAAATTGCATAGACAACAAAATTGTCATTATACCAACTTGTATGTGGTAAATTGTAATCCCCAATCAAAATGAGCTTTGCGTTGTCATACATATTCATTATATGGTGGACTGTTAAGCAATGAGCAAGATATACATCCGATGAAGATTTTGGTGGTAAATATGTAGTTCCAATGATTAGAAGTGATTGAGCACACTCAATTTTAACGAATAATTGTTCTACTGAATCACAATCCAATGATATAGAACTACTAAGACTTCGACATACTCTTGAAAATAATGCCTACCCGAAAATTCTTTTAAAGAAACTGATCTTTCAAACACAAGAACCCATATTAAAACCCTCAAAACAATGTCGTTTATAAAAAATTACCGTATATTGACAACCTTACACCGGCAATACAAAAAACTTTATCTCATGCCAACATAAAAATTGTTTACATCTACAAGAGATCGATTAACAATCTCTTCACTACTGTTAAAGATAGGACTGATAAGGGACTATGTAGTAACATAGTTTATAGAATTAAACGCTCATGCAACATGTCTTATACAGGACAAACGAACCCATGGCTAAGATCCCGGCTCACACAGCACAGACGCGATGCAAAAATTGGGAAAAAATCTTGTGCTCTTGCATCTCATATTCATGATACCCAACATATAGCAAACTGGAATGATACCAAAATTTTAGATAAAGAGGTATAACATTATTGCACGGCTGTATTGAGTTATTTGGGCGCCTTAATATTATTTTCATTTATTTAAACCCAATTAGGGTGGTGGAGTACGGGCTTGAATCAATCAAAATAGAATGTAAAGCCATGCTGAACGTTTAATAGTGTGCATGTGGTTTGTTTACAAGTTTAGTGTATAAACAAAATAGCAGAGATTGTTTACAATCACCGAAAGCAATAACGTTAGTTATTGAAATTATTAAATACGTATCAAGGGTTAACATAACACAAAGCGAACTGTAATATTAATTACAAGAACGAATAATACAATAATATAAATTGGACTTAGAACACGAGAGTCGTTGCACATCTATTCATAACCGCAATTCGAAACAGACTGTTGGCATTCTAATCTTGTGTTTATACGTTCAACAGTTGTGGCGTCGAGTTTGCTACACTATAGACGTATATATACAAGGTGAATGAAGCAAATAATATTTTTGTTACAGAGATCAATTATATAAACAGACTGTTCTTGGTATCATACCATATAAAAAATGATGACAATAGTTTGAACTTTAAAATAGACACGCAAATCTTAATAACATGTACGCTCTACTATATAGTTTTAGCAGTACTTAACCCAGTACCATCTTTCTATACTTTTCGTTAAATTCTAAATCCTTAAATTATTGAATTTCATATCACACAACTGTATTACCTGTTGGCTCACTCATATACTGGCCTCAATACGATTAGCAATTGTTTAGTAAAACACATTGAACTCATCTTTGTCAAACTCATATCGACCGTCTTGTTGTATTTATACCTTTTAAATGTTAAACTTAGTTAATCTTGAAAGTATTTTAAAAAACTGACGCATGTATTATGCAATTTTAAAATTGAATAGTTACTACATGTTTGTTAATTTAATATTATTTTTTTAAAATCAAATTTCTGTAAGTATCTTGCTATATGCTTAACTGTTAGTTGTATTGTAATTTTACAGAATCATGATTATGGTCTAAATATAGTCCGAAACGCCGATTATAAACAAATGATTTTCATTTGCATATAAACACATAATTTTCCGAACGAAACTCAATCCCAAAAAAATTTTTTGATATACATACATACATACATACATACATACATACATACATACATACATACATACATACATACATATCTACTATGCAAGTTTGTTCTCTTATGCATGATGTAAGGAATTTTAAGTAAAAATAAAGGATAGTTAGAAAAACAAGTTGCAGTTATGCACATGTCATAAACGAACATTTAATGGACTTTAAATTTCAAAACCACTCAATATGCCCAATGACACAGTAAGCATATCCATTTGACAACTGTCTATGTAAACCCTTCCCAATGATTTGCCGGATATTCGGAAGTTGAACAAAAAATTGTTTGAATGTAATCCAGAAAATACTGCTTAATCAAAATTATTTCAATATCATAACATTATAAACTGGAAAATTTCTAGGTTTGCCAATCTCGTTTATAAAACGTTCAGTCTTTTGAAGAAACAGTATTACACACATTCATCATAGAGTTATGTAAACTTTGTCAAGATATCAATTGCAAGAGAAACATACTAATTTACTATGGCAACTAGGAATAAGTACAAAGAAAATAAGTGACAGTAAATTGCAAAGACTAGTCACTGTGTTTGACTTATTTAAGTGGGCTGGTTTTTATATTCTACAAGAAAACAAAACATTGTTTACACCTCTGCATGACTTCTTTCAAGACCAACAGACCCATTACAGAGAAGAATGCTGTCATAAATATTGTTCATATGTTTCAACTTGTATACGTTTAAAAGAAATATTTAGATTAGAAATAATAGTGACAAATTTTTTACTATGTACCATATATTACATTATGACAGAAATAAACTTTGTTACTAAGTAGGCAATATTTATTTACAGTTTGCTTCAAATATGTTGAGTTATCTGATTTGAATCTGTATAATATAGACAAATTGTACATAGGTAATTACATTATAAATGTAAAAACCAAAGTAACAGCTTGGATTACTGATAGTCGAAAAACATAATTGTCACAGCTACTTTGCATAAGGACTGAGATAAGATGGCCTAACAAAATTATAAGTTCTCGATATTTTTCAAAATATAACTCAAAATTAGATATGCAAAACCTTACGCAGAAACTTATTTAGTTAATAAAAATATTTTATAAGTGATCAATAGATTTAATTACCAAAACAACTCTTACACAAATACACATTCTACCTTTAAAAATGAATTTACAATGTAATGTTATAGATTTTGCCAAAAAAGTATTGAACTTGATGAAAACGTATAAAAGTGAAAAATTAATTGTGCTTCACTACTTTTAGGCATAATTTTTATATCTGGAAAACACTTTTCTGGTACAAAGGTAGCTGCTAAAATTTTGGTAATTGATAACAGTATAGTCATCAAATGCTTAACATACAAATTCACGAACTTTGACATTTGTGTTGCAAACAAAAGTGACAACTTAATAATGTTTGAAGAACATGGATTTAATTTGAAACATTCAATGATTTTGTTCTATTTTTAAGTGAAAAAAAGCGAAAAGTGCATTGAATTTAAAAACTACATTTGGTGATGTGGTACCATCAAGAAGAAATGTTTCAATGATATAAAAAAAAATTAAATATGATTATAGTAGCCATAGCGATAAATTTTCCGTAGCTCAACATATATTGAAAACAGCTGAAGAATATTGATGTAATAGGAAACTTTGCACCGGGACCATGCAGGGTCTCATACAGCACAACAAATTATTTAACCAGCCAATTGCTGAAATTAAAGTATTACCTCCACACAATCATGAGTGAAGTCCTATTGACTTGTTTATGCTTTAAAGATCAACTTTGGGGTTAATGATTTAAACAGCAACCCTTATATACACACTACTATAGCAAAAATATCTTATAAAATGAAAAGGTATATAATAAATCACTAATTACGTCGCGGTTTTATCATGTATTTTGTAAATGGAAGGATTGGCAATTTAAATTTTTAATAAATAGATTGACACTATCAGTGTGACTCACTACTGTATTCTTGTCATACGAGTTTCCCTGTAATTGATGCTTATATCGTAAATTTATTCTATGGGTTGAGGTATAATAATAATAAATTTAACCAAATGGCAAAATCTTATGTTGACGTGTCTTTAAACAGGTAAACATAGCAAACATATCGTTGAAATAAGCAAAGTTGAACTAAATGAATAACGTTTTTAAAATTTTAATTGAAATATAAAGCTCTTTTAGTATAATGTGGTTATATCATATTGTTTACATCATGGTATTTATAAACAAGCTAGGCATTTTAAAAGTAGCTATACATAATTATTTGTAGAATAACAATAGTAATGTGAATGTCTAATATATTATCACTTTAATTTACCGCAAAGCTTACAAACGAATATATCATAGCTATCTTAAGATAACAATTGCTTAGAAAAATTATTTCTGTACATATATAACAACTATATATTAATTTATGCATAGTAAAAAATACTATGGCAAGTACTTCATAGAGACAACAACAAATTATTTATATATGCATTATTTGTATATCTCAAAATAATCCACCCATGAAAAATGTAAAAATTACAATGTATTGTAACCTTTTTATATTTGCCTAACTTATACATGAACAATATAACAATTTAACAATTGTTAGTGCAAAACATAAAAAAGTCATATACACTATTTAAAATAAACTAAATACGTTAACATAAAGGGTATTGAAAAACAGTAATACTTGATTTTCAATAACTATGTGTAGTATGTAGACCACTTGACATTTGTGAATAGGGCACTTATATTTTATCACTTGATTTTGCAACCGTGAATGAAACAATATAAAAACTTTCTGATGTAACAAAAACTTAAAGAACAAAACAAACAATGTATGTCTGAAACCAGCAGATCATACAGTATCCTGAAAATATGTCTGCTTGGGAAAACAGTCAAATCATCAGTGTTGAAAGCTTTAATATTGTTCCAGATTGCAAAGTTATATAAATATTCTGTTTAATTTACGTTTAACATTATATAATTATACAAAATTAGTTATTTTCGGACATCTATTTACACACACGCTTTCTTAAATTTAAATCACTACCAACAAGTGGTATGGGTGACATTTTTAATACAACACCTAATATTCTACAATCAATTTTATCCAACCGCAAAATTTGTACTTTGATAGTATAAAAATATAAATGTTTATTGTATAACAAGCTAAACGGGTTTGCAATACTTAATTATTTATAATAACATTATTGCATTAATATATCATTATAATGACGAATGAGATTGAAATGATAATGTCCACACTGGATGACCAAAGCACTGGTACAATTTAGGCACTATATGTTTAATGGCATGCTCATGGGAAATTCAGTTTATGTAATATTATAAAACTCAATGCAATGTTCTATCAACAGAAAATCAGTTCCTAAAGATAAAATTTTCATTCTGGGGAATGAAGTGTAATCATCCTTGTTAATAGTTCTTTACAAAATGTATTCCAATATATTAAAATATTACTTGTATATAGAATGGCACCATTTAAATTAACATTTATGTAATGGATTTGCAATATTATCTATTCATTATTAGTATCAGACATTCTATATTACTGCTGTAATATACAGTAACATAATTAAAATAATGCTAACCTTAAGAGTATCCATATATTTGAAATTGTAATAAAAAATGCAATGATCGTCTCACTACACAATATAACTATTCCACATAATAACAGTTACACCTATGCTAAAATATTGATTGAATTAGCAACAAACTAAATAATCCATGAACATTAGATATAATTTCTTTAGTTTTTATCAAAGTGACCTCGAGAATTTCAAATAGTCACAATACTTAAATTTTGTACACACTAACAATACGTTATATGTAAATGTCATTCTTAGTACTATTTAAAAAGTAACTATTCAAAAGAAACTTACTGTTGCTATTTCACATGTATGACAATTGATGCAGTTAAAAACTTACTTCATCCTACAATAGAACAATAGAATGATGACCTAAACTTGCAAGTACGTATCTGTCTTAAATTACTTCGACATTGCAGTCCAGTTATCAACTGTTTAAACAATCCTTTTTTTTTTTAAGAAACCATATTGCAGTTAAATGTATTAAATGAAATATCAGTTTTTTTGTAACCACCAAGGCATGCAGAAACAGTAAAAGATCGTATATATTCAACACTCTACATCAAGTAACTATTAGAGGCATATTAATAAAGGATTAAATTAACTTATTATATTAAAATTGATCAAATTTTCAAAACAATAGTTTTCTTGATAGACTGAGCAGTAATAATTTCCATAAAATTTTATTTAACTTATAATAAACAGCTCACCACAGTTGTTATGATTTAGTTAAAACCTCAACAATTGTTGGCAACTCATGCTTTTACAAAATAAATAAGACAGTTTAGTTATAACAAACGATAAAAAAGATAGAAAACAGGAAATATTTTTTGCGCCTGCATATTCCTTTTAAATAGTATAAACTAATACTGCTGCAGCCTTTAAAAATTTATTTCAGTTACTAATTGGACCATGCATTAACCAAAAGAATAAAGTATATTAATGCTTCATGACATCCTCCATTATAATAAAATAATATCACGAGTGTCATATATTTATCTTTCCAATTCGATATGTAGTTACCATCACTTGTATATTCCTCTTTTTTTCTTTAAAAAATAAAATTATAAAACCTTATTTCATTCATCCCGTAAACTAAATAAAATGATTACAAGTAATTTATTTAAAAATACACAAATCAGCTCGAAACGCAACTAAAAAAGAAGAAGCATATACATCACCTGAAACAAAAAAAATAATAGTAGCATTCCATTAATTTTGTAGGTTTATAATATTTGCAGCAATTTCTATTTGAATAATTCTCTCTGAAAGGCCGATTTAGTCTGCTTATTGAAAACATATTCATAAAATTGCATACCTTGGTGTAAATTTGAATCTATTTATACTGTGATGCCATTCAATTAAAATTAATCCTTAAAACTACATTAAATCATATAGTTTGAGAAAAGCAAGTATTAAATCAGGTATCAGTGCTTTCATCCAAAGTATACATAAATGACGATGAAATGATGTAGAAAGTCTAAGGCATTTATATGGAGCATTATTTACAACATTCTTATAGTAACATTATTTTTAAATACTAGTGTAAATTTTTATCAAAGCGAAACAAGCATATACAATCTTTATTATATCATATATAAAATATGTGCATTAGTATTTATACATTAAAAAAATATTAGGAAAAATGTCACACATACAAGTTTATAAC
Organism: Platerodrilus igneus; assembly: GCA_036346225.1. Taxonomy (NCBI): domain Eukaryota; kingdom Metazoa; phylum Arthropoda; class Insecta; order Coleoptera; family Lycidae; genus Platerodrilus; species Platerodrilus igneus. Next base: position 2,894,643 of record JARFIW010000910.1, read on the forward strand.
TTGTAATTACAATTTACAATAGAAGGCATACAGAAACTGTGCAGAACCGCCCCTTCGCCCCTCCCATAGTTGCAGTTCATGTAGCATGTGAAGATAATTTAAACCTAGTAATCAAAAAGCACAACAGTAATTATAGTAGAAAATTTTAATGCACATTAAATGTACACCTAATCAATTTATATGTAATTCGAAGCTCATGTAAAATAAAATCCATTAAAAAAACAACTTTTGATTTTGTAGAGAAACTTGAAAACCACTTTGACCTCTATAAAATATTATTTTGAAAATGTAGGATTTACCATAAATGGGTTCGATAATTAGGCTACGGACCTATCAGTTCTGATTGTCCTTTGATATAGAATGTTTAGCTTATAAAACAAACTTTGATAAGGATACCAATATGCAACAATATTTTAGTATTCTTACATTTTATCAACAAAGTAATAAAAACAACCACTATATAGATATATACACTTATTATTTTTTAAATGTAATTTAGAATTTTTGGATAAAGGTAAAGTTTCATTAAAAACAAACCATCAGAAACATACTAACCTTATTTTAATATAAAAAGAAAATCAGTCCATTGACATATTGCTTTTTTGTAATGGCCTATAAATGCTTTTTAAATTCAGCAAAAATTTTTTTGAAAATTGATTTGCTGAGAAAATTGTATATGAAAGCTTACTGAAGCTAGAGGTTCAGTTTTAAGTCAATCATTTACAAATTTCCCACACTTATTTATTGTATTGTATTATATCACTTGTAATATATACTTAATAAACATTTAAATTACTGTCAACATTGTTAAAATATTTAACGAACAAAATTCCTGAGAATATTTTTAAATTGTATTTAATTATATAAATGTATAAAACACCTACATAAAGTACTTAAATATAATAATGCTAATGCTTAAAGCTATAGAAACAAATAATTTTAGGAACCATTTTTGCTTATAAGTAAATTGCTCACATTATTATAAATATTTCTTATTTTATCTTACAAATACATTATTTTCTATATATCCGAATGTCAGTAAATGGATTTTTTTTGCATGATTTATTAAAACTCTAAGTAACTACTTGCCATAAATACTACTGGTTTTCATATATCAGATGACATTTAACAGTTGTATAAATTTACAACTCAATAAGTCTCTTGTAAACAGTAAGGACATCATTTTTGATTTCGGTTCATTTCTTGAAACATATTAGATTTATTAATGTCAAAAAATCTCACCTTCATTATTGGCAATCCTTTTTATGAAAAAGTCAATTTCATAATCAATCATGTCACTTTAATACTAATTTAATCACAGAAGGTGTAATAGATAGCCATACACATCTTCTATGATAATAGTTTTATAAAATATGTTGATAAATGGCTAGGCTAGGGTAGCTGAGAATGTCTATAAGCAGAGATTTGTCAAATAACATTTAGTTTAAACCATTGGGGGTATAAATAAAACCCACAGCATAGTTTGAGCAATGTAGCAATGAATTAATTCTTCAATAAGAATATATCAACTTGCCGAATGCACATAAGCTTGAATGTCTCAAGAAACAAAAAATAAGAAATGCACTAGCTAAGAAATGGTTGGAACAAAATTCAATTGAATAAAGTTAATAATGAAAGTAGTAGAACGATAGGAAATAATGCAGAGGAACCTGTAACCCAAAAGTGTATAAAAAAGAAAGTAAGAAACTGTCGTAAGCAATTTGTTGTATTATAAATAAATGTACAAAAAATTGAACTAAGCTACAGGAAAACATGATCAGGCACAAATTTGTATGTGAAAATACTAACAGACAAAACCTATACATTAATGTATGGAAGATGGAGTCTAATAATAAAATCTAAGTCAGTAAGGTATACAATAAAGACAACTATATCAATGTAATCAAAGACTGATTGTATATTGATTATTGTTATAGGTATGAAAGTACAAACAGTAGCACAAATAAATAGGAGAAATAACTGGCAAAATGAGTAAATATAGTTTAAATTACAAAATATATACAACCATAAAACTAATTTCAAATTAGTCTATATATATATATATATATATATATATATATATATGAGTGTGTGTGTGTGTATACTTATCTATTAATTAATGTGTGTGTGTGTGTGTGTGTGTGTGTCTATATATATATATATATATATATATATATATATAGCGCAAACTTCAGTAGGTTTTAGGTCAGCTGGTTAATGATTGATACTTTTTTTTATAATCTCAGCTTTCGGTTTTATTTTCAAATTTTCATCAAAGACACTATAACAAAATAAATGTTATTACGGGCATTACTAAACTGAGATTGCAGATATATACACTTATCCGCTTAATTTAAACCTAAAACAAATTTAATTTAATCACACACATATGCACATACGCATTCATGCACCCACTTACATGCACAGACATGTACTCACACATACACATGCATGCACCCACACCCACACATACACACACACATAAACACATACCCACATAAAAATAAATACCCAAACACACAAACATTAACACAAGCTAACACACAAGGAATGTTTAAACTTTATCAACTGAATGAAGCTATCTGCAACAAAAAAAAAATAGTTGTCGAAATTATATAAAAATTATTTAGAAATCATTTCGGACCAACATTTATACAAAACAATTATAGTTATCATTTACAATTTTAATTTTAAAATTTTTAATTAAATTTTTTATACTCAAATTTTATTTATTTAAATGATGTCAAATATCTACAATTTTAGTTTAGCAAGTATTGTACATTAATTAATGCCCATAGTAACATTTATTTTAATATAGTATCCTTGATGAAGATTTAAAAATAAAACCGAAAGCTTAGATTATAAAAAGAAATATCCATCTTTAACCAGCTGGCCTAAAACCTTATATATATATATATATATATATATATATATATATATATATATATATATATACATACACACACACACAGATGCAACTAGAATATAACCTATTATTATTCATAAGGAATTACTCATTTTAAAGTTATTACATTAAGCATATTAAAAGTCGAATTCCTTATGTAATCCATAAAACTAATTAATACTATTTACTTGGCATAAATGAATTTTTTAACAATTTGATTAAATCTTCTTTTTCTATTGACTTAACTTTTTTCTTCACTTATTTGTTTGCTTGCATGCATGTGATTTTTTTGTACATCTTCGCTGCTATGTATTAATATGCATCAGTGTTTGAGTGTGCCTAAATGTGATTCTCTATTGTCTGTCTTTATATGTATATTTGTGAGTCTAGGCATGCAAATGTATTGTTGAATGATTATATTTTTTTGTATAGTATAGCTATCAAATTTATTTTAGAATGTACACTGTTGAAAAAGGCAATATATTAAAGAATCAAATTGTAATAACTTCACCATAATTAACTTATTAAAAACAAGGTTATATTATTATTGCCTGTGATCAAGGCATCGAATAAATACAAAAATCAGGCTGCAAGAAATTCTCTTTCTTACCAGCAGATCTATTACCAAAAATACACATACATGTACGCACTCACACATACACACACAAGAATGCATGTACTTAATATGTCACCCCAGTCATCTTCAGAGCTATGGGACCCACCTACTCTTGCTTCTGGTCACTGCCCAACTAGAAGTAAGAGCACAACTATCTTCTATTAGAGACCTGAAGATTATTGATGTGATTCGTGAGAAACGTCATACAGATACACACATACACACACACACATATATATATATATATATATATATATATATATATATATATATATATATATAATATACCACACACTTACAGGCATGCACATGTACACACCATAGTATGCAACCACCAATCCATGTTGAAGTATACTTTTTACTCATATAAAAGAATTTTCAATACAGAAAATTTCCAATAAACATTATTTACAAAAAAATTGAAATCATCAATTTTCCCTATATAACCAAAAAGATTTGCAATTTTAAAATAAGTCCAATAACTACAGCTTTATATATATATATATATATATATATATATATATATATATATATGAGTGTGTGTGTGTGTATATTTATCTATAGTTAACAACTATGTACTTGATTGCATGCATTTTTCTTTTGCAATCATATTAAAAATATTTGTACTTAATCATATAATGCGCAAAAAGGAATGACAAACGGCAACTGACCGAAGTGAAAGAAGGTAAATAATCAAGAATTAATCATTGTAGTTATAAAATTTTGCTAAATAAGAATCAATGTGACATATGCCATTGTTCTGCATTTTTTAAAAAATAATCTCTAAACTAAATTTGAATTTTGTATTACGCATGCATCCTAAACCGCAAGATAATAAAAAATTAAGTGGTTAAACAGATATAAATATTAAGAAATATTGTTTTAACTGTCTTTAATTAAAAGCACTGCAAGTTCAAAGCATGATTAAAACAACTAAATACCAAGATTAAAGGTTAATAATATATTTTTATTTGTACCATGTATATTGGGTATACCTAATTATTTAAAAAAAACTGCTTGCCAAAAAATCAGCTTTCTTTAAAAAATCAGCAATAAATATGAGCACAGAGTTGAGATGTGGTAATACCAACATTTTGAGGTACATAAAACCTATTAATTTTTAACTATCAACCTGAAATGTTCCAACTTTATTTTTATTTAATGATCTGTTGCATATTTCCCCAGTATACATTGGACTTTGGAATAAAATACGTTCAAAACATTCCTTGAGATTATAAGTAGTTTGACTATAGTATAAAAAGGAGCATCCAAAATTATTGTTAGTAATGTATTACTCCGATATATTGTATTAACAAAAGAACCTTAAACACTAACCGTTGATCACAAACAGTATACCAATACATAGCCAATACTTATGGTTTTTGCACATGTTGCCTAATCAATATCATGGGCAAGATTTCTTACATATTTGTAGTAATACAGAAAATATTGTGCACATTGAATATCAATAAGTTAATCCAATTCTTTTTATCAACTTTTTTTATGGTAACTAGATTTTCCCAAAATTTCTGCAAGTCTATCACAAAGTTATGACTTATGCTGGGTCAAAAGCTTCAATTACTTAGACACAGAAATATACCTACTACCATATGTACTTAAAACTGCTCATAAAACTACTACAATAGCCTTATACATTTATAAATTGATGTAGAAATCAATAGTAATATGAGCAGTAATGTAGTTGATATTATTTAATTAGCTAGTACATTCTCTATCAAATTACACAGCAGACGGGTTCGTTCAAGTATACTACATTTTGATTTCAGCTGCATTTGGTATAAGTAGGCACATGATTATTCTAAAATTCGATGTTTTCGAAGAGATGTTGAAACAGCTGAAATAAAATACCAACGGCACAGCCAGCCTAATGTTCGGCTGGGGAGGGACGGGGCCATTCTCATACATCTGCAGAACGAGAACTTAAACTTGATGTACGACTACGCAGCACCACTCTGTGACCATTTTTGGTAACAAACCCATCACTTTCAACAAGCACCGCTGTTTGCCTTAGTGCCAAGTCCCCATCACCATCAACTTCACCTTCATCAGAATGCTCAGTATTCCCACCACGCAATCGTTTGTGCTTACGCCATGCATTTTGAATTAACCTAGCACAATATTCTTCACGCTGCCGCCATAATGTAGAACTCATAGGTTCATAACCGGGTGTTACAGGTTTAGCTTGCACTTCACCAAGTTCAGCAGTTTCTTCAATAGCATTGCCTTTTCTTGCAAAGAAGTCTTTAGTAAGCGCATCTAAAATATCTACACAGTACATCATATCACCTTTACAAATTGGAATATCCATATACACTATTTTAAATTTATTAGGTTTATGAATCTGGAGTGGAGGTTCAAGAACATCCAGGAAGTCAGACAGTTGATCATAACGAATATATTGAGTTCCTTCAGGGTCAAATTGCTGCCAAATTTCATAATACATGTCATAATCATCATCTGTTAAACCTTCCTGTACTTCTTCAGTAGCTTGGGAATAGTTTTCCAAAATCACAGCAATATACATGTTTATAACAATAAGAAACGAAATAACAAGGTAACTCAGTAAAAATGTAATTCCTATTGTTGAGCTTCCACAATTACCAGTTTCACCAATTTCTATATTTGGTTGCACACAACCTTCTTCATTTATAATACCATCTAAAACGCCGTCCCAACCTGCAGAAGTTGACATCTGAAATAAATTTAAAAAGAGTTAATTAATATTACAAATTTACAAAAATCTTAACAAACTTGTTCAGAAAGTATGTTATAAATATCAACGTCATGAATGCTGTAGCTGTAAATATAGTAATGATTTGATCATTGTATGGGTAAACTCTAGAAATCAAAAGTGATCTAGATACAAAGGTAACCTTAACAACTACTGCTAAAGTATCTAATTGTTAAATACAGATTAAGAATTATTTTTACCTGAAATAACAAAATCATTGCTTGTCCAAAAGTTTTAAAATTATAAACATCATCAATGCCACTTTTCTCTTGAACATGCATAAAGAATGACATCCCAAAAATTGCAAAAATGAACATTACTAAAAACAGTAACAAACATATATTGAATAAAGCTGGTAGGGACATTGCTAAGGCAAAAAGAAGTGTACGAATTCCTTTTGCACCCTTTACTAAACGTAACACTCTCCCAACTTTGGCAACACGAACAACACGAAGCAGGGTTGGAGACACAAAATACTTTGCTATAATATCACTTAGCACCAATGCTGAAATAAACTACTGATAAAAATTTAAATAACAAATAAATATTACCTAGAATTGAAAATATTACTACAACTGAGTCAAATAAGTTCCAAGGTTCAGTGAAATAATGATAACGTAAAGCAAATATTTTCATCAGGCACTCTGTTGAGAAGATGCAAATAAAGATCATATTTAGACAGTCTAGTATGTCTGTAAAAGTTTGAGCCTGCTGATAATGATCCATTGTCATTGTCAACATGTTAAGACCAATAAACAACATTATAATCATATCGAATTTTTTATTGGTAACTATTTCAAAAACAATAGCCTGCGGTTTCCACTAAAACCAAGTAAATGTTAAACTATTTCTTATAACACATTTACCAAACCTTTGGCCTTGGTATAGCTTTCATGGGCTTTTTGGAACCCATTTTTTTCATGGCATTATAGTACTTTTTCTGATCTTCAGTCATGAACATTTCTAAAGAACCACCTGCCTAAAAAATAAATAACAGCATCCAGTCATTACTAGGTAACTCTTACAAACCTTTTTCTTCTGTTCGTTAAAATTATCGATGATCACTCCAATGAAAAGATTTAATGTAAAAAATGAACCAAAAATAATGAAAAATACAAAATATAAATACATATAAATATTAGTTTCTCGTTTTGGCTGCTTGTCTTGTTGCTACAACAAAATAAAAACTTAAGGGTATGTGGGTATGTATGTATGTGTGTGTGTGTGTGTGTGTGTGTGTGTGTGTGTGTGTGCATGAATGTGTGCATGTGGGTTTGTGCACGTGGGCGTGGGTACATGCACATATGCATGTGTGTATTGGTTTTGATTTGGCAACTACATAATTGCAGATTATATGACATCTTATTTCAAATATTTAATGATATTTACTTATTCTAAATGAAAAAACTCTATCGTTTGCAATAGATGGCAGTTAAATTAGCTTTCAGTGAAAAAATGTATTGATTGTTTGTGAAGTTTTAATGTTGCATCACGTGCAATTAGAACATATTTTCAAAACGTTTTGGATTTTCATTTATGTAAAAAAGAAACAAATTACAAAACAAAGTCTTAACAGAATGGCATTGTAAGATTGGGTTTATATATTTAATTCTAACGATTCTTTACTTAGAATATGTAACACTATGATTGCGCAGCAAAAAGTAATGCAGATTTAATCAGTGTCACCACTTAGCAAATTGTACGATCGTAAAGAAATTCAATGTATTGCATTGATGTATTGTAAAACGTAAATCAAATTAGCTAATTCAAAATTTATGAATTCTTTATGGTGTTGAGGAAATTTATTTGACACGGCATATTAACACATAAAACTTGCTTGTAGAATGTAGTATGTTCAGGCCTTGCCTAATATATTTTAAAAGCATGCTCCTCTTATCTCTCGACTGCAATTTGTTATTCGCGCATCGCCAAGGTGAGCGCTGGTTACAATAATGAGATAGGAAAGTCGACACAGCTCTCTCTTAGAACACAGTCCATTATTAAAATGTTACACTCGCGCCGGTTTGTCGGCATTAGTTAATTAATTAAATAACAACGTGGGTACCTCTATTCCTTCCTTCAGCACCCTCTCCTACCTAACCAATTATGTATTTAGTGGTGAGTGTAAAGTGATAATTGAACACGGGGTAAGTTTTTTATGCAACCATATTTATTACACAATTTTATTACGCATTTTTTGTTATTGTGAACCAGCCGCTACGCTTAGGCCTGAACATACCTTATTTTTTTGGTCGCTTCGACCCGTATGCGTGATAAAATTGTCGTCGTGGTTTTTGGAGGAGCTTGCTTTAGGTTAAATTATTACAAAGTTGCTCTTAAAAGTATTTGAAATAAATTCACTCTTATCGAATTGTTAACCTCGTAATTGAGTTTGACCTGCATGTTGATAAACGGTTATCAGCACAGGTGTGTTTGTTTATATTTGCATTCAATTTTAATTATAAAATACTCTTCAATTCGATTACATATTTACGTGTAGTTTAAGCTATTCTGAAAATGTCTTTCGACAGCATTTCTTTGCAAGCTCAACAAGAAGCCTTATTTGGTCGCTTGCAAGGCATTTGGGATTATGCTGTTTCCGCAAATGTAAGTAAATTAAACTTATTAGAAGCAAAAATGCAAAGGCTTCCGATTATTGAAAATGCTCTCGAAAAACTACAGGTAGCAACAATAGAATTCAACGCTACTAAACCCGACCCGAAACTACATATAAAATTGAATCTAGCAGCTTTCGACGACTTATTTGACGTAGTTCGTGCAAAATATTTAGAATTGAAAGAAAATTCTACAAAATCGGTTTCTGCGGATGCTCTGGCATTTAAGGGCCCATCCGTTGAATGTTTAAAACCCCTAGAAATTCCTGTTTTTGATGGTTCCATTGATAAGTGGAATAATTTCATTACTACTTACCGCAGTGTTGTACACGAAAACAAATCTATTCCGGTCTCATTGAAATATTTATATTTTAGATCGTACCTCGAGAAGGAAGCATTAAGTGTCGTCTCTGATCTAGCGTTAGATCTCAATTTGTATGAGCAAGCATTTAAAAAACTGGTCGATCGCTACGACTCACCACGCAGAATTGTTAATTTTTATTTGAATACAATTCTTCAATTTAAATCTACTGGTTCCTTATCAAATTTCATAAATACACATTTCAACGCAGTAAGCACTTTGAAATCTGCCCCCGACGTTGAAGATTTATCGGACTTTATTTTATTTTCTCTATGTTATCGTAATTTGGATCCTAAATTACAACATGCATTTGATGCACGCGCGGATTCTAATGTGCCGACTTGTGCTAAGTTGTTCGAATTTTTAACCGCGCAGAATAAAACCTCAGAAATGCACGAAGATGTTCAAGCCTTAAAACCCGTCAACGTAAATATGCCACCGCGCTCCAAATATAATCTAAATAAGTCTTTTTGTAAAGAATCCACTAACGATGCGCAAGTAAAATGCGATCGTAATTCGTGTCCCTATTGTAATGAAGGGCATACAATTTACGCGTGCAAAACTTTCAAAATTAAATGTTTCCGATAGATACACCGCGGTAAAAGAATGTTGCGTTGTTTTAAATGTTTAGGCAATCATATTAAGGGCTGCAACTCTAAAGGAAGATGCGGGTTATGTAGCTCGAGATATCATCACACCTTTTTGCATAATGCGTCGCCTGTCTCGACTTCGAGACCGATAACCCCTGTGACCCCTTCCACATCCGATATGAAAGAGACAGTTTATACATGCAATGTGTCTAATAATCCTAAAAATTATACAGTGCTTTTAGGAACGATTCAAGCTAAGATTCGGGACATCAATGGCGATTTTCAACCTGTAAGGTGCGTGCTTGATTCAGGGTCCCAAATCAATGCGATCACTTCTGCTTGCGTGCAACGGTTGGGTCTTAAATATGTTCGCAATCACAGTAAAGTGTGTGGACTAGCCAATACCGCTGTTAATTCTAAAGGGCTAGTCGAATGTTTTCTACTTTCCAATTATGCAGATCAACGAATAAATTTTTGTGCCTCTATTCTTCCAAAACTTACAGGTAATATTCCTGGTTGTTCTTTACCACGTGGAATTTATGAACGATTTAAACATTTACCCTTGGCTGACCCTAATTTCCATGTATCGGCTCCGGTAGAAATATTATTAGGAGCGGACATATGTTGTAGAATATTATTTTCGAATAACGCAAATAACCGTCTTGGTAAACCTCTAGCGATTGACACTATTTTTGGATACGTGTTAATGGGGCAGGTGCCTTCTCCGCAAGGACCGTCAAACGCTACTTCGCTTTGTATAATGTCGCAACCTCTTGAAAGCGAAGTAAAAAATTTTTGGGCGCTCGAAGAAGTCTCGCAACCTCCTGCTGTGAATATTGACGACAATTATTGTGAAGCACATTTTGTTAGTACCCACTCTCGCGATGAAACTGGTCGTTACATTGTAGCCCTACCCTTCAAGGATAATGCCGAACCTCTAGGGCGCAATCGTGAAATTGCTTATAACAGTTATCTAAATTTAGAACGGCGACTTCGCAATTCAACCGAAAATCAAAAGGTTTATGATTCATTTCTCAAGGAATATCTATCTCTAAATCACATGAATGTTGCTCTGCAACCCTCCGATTATATTTTACCACACCACGGCATTCATAAAACCACAAGCAGTACTACCAAACTACGAGTGGTGTTTAACGGATCTGCTAATGATTCGACCGGTAAGTCCCTCAATCAACGTCTTTACGCTGGTCCGAAACTGCAATCAGGTTTGCCCGAAATAATATTTTTATTTCGTTCCCACAAAATAGCACTTTGTGCTGACATACGAATGATGTACCGCCAAATTTTAGCACGTGCGCAAGATAGAATATACCAACATATATTCTGGCGACCCTCTCTCGACAGCGGAGTTCAAGAGTACGAATTGAACACGCTTACTTATGGTCTTACACCATCCTCTTTTATTGCGCAACGCGTGTTAAAACAATTGGTGATCGACGAAGGACAACAATTTCCTCTAGCATCTGTGGCCTTGCTGAATCACACGTATATGGACGATGTGATTTCAGGAGCCAAGTCCGCTGCGGCAGCTCAGCAGCTGCAATCTGAATTAATAAAATTGCTGTCTCTCGGCCAATTTCAGTTAAGAAAGTGGTCCAGCAATGACAACTCTCTTTTAAATCAATTCCAGGAATCTGAATTAGAACCCTCCATAGCATTTTCTGATGAAATCTCTGGTATCAAAATATTGGGACTAGTTTGGAACCCGAATTCTGATAATTTCACTTACTATGTTGTTCCTTTCGAAGGGAATATTTCAAAACGTTCCGTTCTTTCATATATGGCTAAAATTTTCGATCCCCTCGGCTGGTTGACTCCGGTGGTGTTTTTGATAAAACATTTTTTACAGCAATTATGGGTACAACGTTTAGGTTGGGACGACACGCCGGACACCGACTGGTGTTTGAAGTGGGAGAAAATTTGTTCCCGCCTTACTGAATTATCAAATTTGAAAATTCCTCGCTGTTTGTTTTTAGACTCGGGACAGTACCGTCTGTTAGGATTTTGCGATGCCAGTGAGAAAGGTTATGCTGCATGTGTTTTTCTACATGGCACGACTTCAGATAACACGAATTGCCATCTCCTACAAGCTAAAAGTAAAATTTCACCCTTAAAATTTCTTTCAATGCCCCGTATGGAATTATTAGGTGCTGTTTTGTTATCTCGTCTAGTATATTCTATAATCTCTAATAAATTTCCTTATCCCTTAAAGGAAATAAGATTATTCACTGATTCTCAAGTGGTACTAGCGTGGATTAACACTCCTTCTTATTTATTAAAAACATTTGTTGCCAACCGCGTGGAAATTATTTTAGAATACACTGCCATTCAACAGTGGTACCATATTTCTGGTGAAAACAACCCCGCCGATATGGCTTCTCGTGGTCTTATTGCGCACCAGTTGATTGACAACGATATCTGGTGGCATGGCCCATCTAACTGTAGCGATCTAATTACGGCTTCCAGGAATTTGGAATCTCCCTCTTCTCTAGAAATTCTTCCAGAAATAAAATCTCCCCCTAATATATTAGTTACTTCTACACAAAAAAGTGGCACTCAATTTTTGGATAAATTTTCTTCTCTCACCTTTCTTCAGCGTACTGTTGCATATGTAAACCGTTTTATTTACAATTGCAAGAACTCTGATAAAAAATTATCAGGCTCTCTTTCTTCTGATGAATTACATATCTCATTGATAACTATCATAAGAGTTACGCAACAGCAGTTCTACGCCGAAGAAATAAATCAACTAAATTTAAACAAGGGTTGTTCTAAACAACTCCAAAAATTGTCCCCCTTTATTGATTCGCTAGGTCTTGTTAGGGTGGGCGGACGTTTGCGTCACTCCCTGTTGTCTTATGATAACAGACATCCCTTTCTATTACCGAAACAAGCCACTTTATCGCGATTATTGTGTGATAATTATCACCTTTTATCTATGCATTCAAGTGCATTCATGACGCAATCACTTATTCAGCGAAAATTCTGGATTATTGGAATACGTTCCTTAGTTCGTCAGAGGATCCATAAATGCCTTGTTTGTTCGCGCTTCCGTGCGACAACTGCTCAACCGTTCATGGCCGATTTACCCCCTTTCCGTGTTCAACTGTCCAGAACATTTACTCATGTGGGAGTAGATTTCGCCGGCCCATTTATGATCAAGTCTTCTAATCATCGCATCTGTAAAAACCGCTGCAGGTTTATTTACGCGTCCAATAAGTAAGCTTCTCATCCTCCCTTTGAATGAATAAATATTATTTTGGTTATTTTCTCTCGTATTTATGTTCCGTTTAATTTTAAAAAATTTTAAGGTTGTATTAAAGTTTTGTTTTAATTTGCCTAGCAACCTTAACATTTCTAGGGTGTATTTTTAAATGATTTATTTTATTTTGCTATAAAACTTATTCAGTTTTAGATGGGCGGTTATGTTCAGGCCTTGCCTAATATATTTTAAAAGCATGCTCCTCTTATCTCTCGACTGCAATTTGTTATTCGCGCATCGCCAAGGTGAGCGCTGGTTACAATAATGAGATAGGAAAGTCGACACAGCTCTCTCTTAGAACACAGTCCATTATTAAAATGTCACACTCGCGCCGGTTTGTCGGCATTAGTTAATTAATTAAATAACAACGTGGGTACCTCTATTCCTTCCTTCAGCACCCTCTCCTACCTAACCAATTATGTATTTAGTGGTGAGTGTAAAGTGATAATTGAACACGGGGTAAGTTTTTTATGCAACCATATTTATTACACAATTTTATTACGCATTTTTTGTTATTGTGAACCAGCCGCTACGCTTAGGCGTGAACATAGTAAAATGAACATTATTTTAAAATAACTGAAACTGGTAAATTAGATAATTTCAATAAAAACCATCAAAAACTATCGTGGAAGAAAAAAGATGTACCAGTTCAGATTGTGGCGTATTTATTTTCCTATCACCGATTTGCTTAAAATTTATGAAAATAACAAGCCTTGAACTATTTTAATATAAACAACTAAAATTTGTTCAATTTACTGGTTTTAGAACTTGTCATCTTGCTTGTTATTTCATGGCATATCGTATTTTTGAGCGTGTGTTGTTTTGCAAGATGTTCCTTATGATTTTGGAAGTTGATTTTTAGTTAGTTGATTTGGACAGCTCAAAATTTTAGTGCTATTCAGAATGCATTAACACTTGGTGACGAGAAGGGTGCCTAGAAGACTTTTAGTGACCCTGCGTGGCCTTTGTTTGAAATAATGTATTAGTTTCGAATATATGATCGATCAGCGGTCAGTTTTTAAAAATTTATAAAATCTTAATATTTTTGTACACTTACAATATACAGCACAACAATTTACCTGTGAATTTTAACATGATATTAAATGTTAAATTTTATTTGTGAAAAATCAGGAATTGTGTCGAGTTTGATTGTAAATATGTGAGAACGGTAGATGGAAATCATAATAATTTAGTTATATATTCCTAAAAACTATTTTGGTTTTGGAATTTACATTCTAATAGAGGCAAAACAGTTAACTTTATTATTAAACCGAAGAGTGATAACAACTATTTTGAAATTATGTGTACAATGCCAAGTATGGTCTTATGCAGTATCTGGTCTAATTATCATGGAAGTTTAGTATTTTTCTTTCAGGTACCTGGGGGTATGTTACTTTTTTAAATATGAGTTCACAGAAATTTTGTTAACCCTCATATGGGGTTGTGTGCATCTTGCACAACAATAAAGGACTGTCCATTTTATTCAATACAAGCATGTCAATTTTGATAACCTGTTCTTTACTCATTTGTCTGACATTTAAATTTCACAAACTTAACATTTATAATTTGACATTTTGTTACTGTCAAAACTACATTATTACTTCAGTTCTTAATATTACTAAAACAAAAATTTGTAAATGACATGTGCACCTTGTGATAAATAATTGGTTTTTGTGTAAAGGTTTTAAGTTCATTAAGTAACTGAAATAATTAAAGTAAGTTTAATTATTATGCAGCGTGAAAGATATAAATACTAGCAAATGATTAAATTCTTCAGTATAAAAATTTTGGTTTTCTACCTTATACTTATAAAAAAAATTTTTGTTAAGTACATAGCGTTTAAATTCATAATTTCCTATTTATTTCTACTGACTGTTGAATTATTTCTTCATTCAAGAATTTAGAGACACCTAGCTTTCACCTCCAAGGTTGGAAGTTTTCGAAAAACAGATGCAAAGGCATGGAAATAACTAAGTTTTATAATTACATTTGTATAATTCCATTATTTTCTAATAATTGAGGTGCTGTGAAATTAATGAGTTAGCGAAAGTGTTGTTGGTTGTTGACTCCAAATAGCTTTTGTTTTGAATTTATTCAATTTGATATATGAGCAAGTGTGTGCTTACTTATTATAGATTTACAAAGGTCAATAAAATAGAGAAATTACTGTACTTGCAGGTTTCAGCAAAAATTAATGTATTTCAAGTAAAATTTTTGGAAAGCAGAATTTAGTAATTTGTTTAGTTTTATCCTTCCTTTAAAGAGACCTTAACACTCCTTTATTCACTTCAATTCCTGGTTACATGGCGCCTTCTCCCTTTCTAAGATTGGCTCTATCATTCCTCGCCCCTCGCGAATGCGTCAGTAGTTTTAACCCCTGCTAGATATTTTCACTTTGGAGTTTTTCATTAACTTTAACCATTTATTCCATTTGCAAACTGATTTGAGGAAGAAAAATCTCCCATTAACATCTAGACAGCTTTTTTTTGGCAAAACCACCATTTGAACATTTTGTTTACATTCCAATGTAAAAAATTTGCCATAAGACAACACCAAACAATAATACCCATAAAAAATGTTTTCAGTTTGGTGGAACTACAAAGAAATTGTATACTTTTGTCCACACAATCAAAACTCAACTCAAATATACACCTTTAACAATTAATATAGCTTAACAATGAAATTCAAAAAATTAACCAGGTTCATCAAATGATATCTATACACATCATTAGTTCAGTATCTTGTGCTAATGAAAACAGTGATCAAACTCTACTGCTATCTGAAAAATGACAAATTATTTATAGAAATAGGAAGCATATATAATTTAATAATGAAGTAATTTAAACGTGATTATTTAATAACTTTTCAATTACCTAATTGCCAATATATATTTGTGTGTGTGTGCGTGTGTGTTGTGTGTGTGTGTGGTGTGTGTGTATATCTCTGTGTGCATGCACGTGCATGCATGTGTGTATGTGTGTTCATGTGTGTGCACATGTGTGCACGTGTGCAGCATGGGTGCAGCATGGGTGCATGTGCATGCATGCATGCATGCGTGCGTGCATGCGTATGTGTGTGTACACACATACACACACACCATGTCCAAATTTCGAATCTATATATTGTGATTTTGGTTATTATAAGAAATAGAGAAATGTTTACAAAATTGGCACAAAGTTTTTGACGATAAAATGCAAACAATAAAATGTACATTTGCCAGATGTATTCATTATTAGGACAGTTTCTTAGGAGGAGTGTTTTGGCATAAACACAACCATTCAATTTTCTTTTGTTTTTACGAAACCGTTCACAATTTGTGTTCTTCTTATGATCACCATTTTGGATTTTAGCTGTTTATTATAGGCCTTAAAATTGCCTTTTCAATGATGTGCACAGGCCTATAAAATATACAAAAACTATTCTGAATTAAAAAAAAACAATACTTATTTTTGTAGGTTTTTGAACGCATGGTAATCCGAAAGGATTGCAAATAAGTACTTAGCATATAAAACTCATGTTTGAAAAATGTGCCATTTAAAATTATCTATTTACTATTTTATTTAAAATTACAACACAACAATTACCACAAGTTACAGTATATACAAATTTATTTGAGTTTTAGAATTTATTTGACAGATCTGTAATTGAATTGTTTGCTTTGTCACATACCACTCACTGTCTACTATTACAAAATGATAACATTTACTCTAATAGCATAAATAGAAACAGCCACAAAAAGAATTCTGAACATTATAAAACATATTATGTAATTTTCAACAGCAGAAAAAAATATTTTTGATTCGTTAGGGTTACCATATATTCAAAAACTTACAAAAATAAGTATTTTTTAAAATTTAGAAAAGTTTTGCACTTTTTATAGGCATGTGACATATGGTTGAAAAGGCAATTTTAAGGCCTATAATATCGAGTGAAAATCCAAAACGGAGACCATAAGAAAAATAAGTGTTGGTGGTTCCTTGAAAATAAAAGGCAATAGAATGGTTCTGTTTATCCCAAAATCCCCCCAAGTTAGTATCGTAATAATGTACACTCCTGCCAAAGACATATTTTATAGTTTGTATTTTATCACCAAAAAAACAAAATTTGAAATTTTTGGTTTTTCCTAATGTCTCATAAGCCAAACACCCTACCAATTTTGTAAACAGCTTTAAAGGTACAGATTACTCCAAACTTTACTCAATATAACCAAATCTTTATTTTTTATAACCAAAATATAATGTAGATACTTGAAATTTGCACATAGTATATGTATAAAGTTTATGTATATAACATTTTAACTTATATCTTACCTCTCTTGAATCAATTGCATCATTCATAATTTGTATCCATCCCTTAAATGTAGCTACTTGAAATAAACACAAATATGCTTTCCCAACATGATCAAAATTCATAGGTGAATTTTCCCAAGTATAATTTTCTGTATCACACGAATTTTTGTCAGGTATAATTTCATAACTCAAAGTAGTTCCATTTTGATCCACACACTAAAATGAAAAAGTAATTATATACAAATAAAAACAAGGTAACATACCTTAAAGTATTTTCCAGCAAATAGCTGAACACCCATAATAGCGAATATTAACCAAAATATTAAACACACTAACAATACATTAAATATAGATGGAATTGCTTGAACAAGGGCATTGACAACAACCTACAATACTTCATAAATCAATTGTAACAAATTTTGTTACATACCCTCATGCCCTGCATTC